>CAMXCT020001051.1:0-12500 GCA_947184155.2 Cladocopium goreaui
ACTTCGTGAACCCCAATTGAACGCTATCCAATTTGCCGGGGCCTCACATTGTAGTTATATGTAGTTATCATAATTATCCACAGATCAACCATCCAAGACCCAACGGAGATGACCCTCCTGCAATATTTGCGTAGGACATACTCTGCGGGATGACCATGACACCCACCTGGCGCTGGATCCCAGGGATCCCAGGGGCAGACCACTGGGCAGACCACTGGGACCTTTGACGATTGAAATGTGATCGCAGTGTTTGAAGAACATGGGTTACTTATGGTTACTTCATCATTGTATAGCAATGATCTAGTTACATCTAGTTATAGTTACTATATAATTCCGGAAGACCAGATCTTAGAGTAATTTGAAACACTATTGACTAAACTTGATTAACAGAACTGATATTCCGGACAACCAGATCTTAGAGTACTCTTTAGGGTGATGTCTGGATGATTGATCAACAGAATTGATTGATCCGGGGTTGACATTGCAAGCATCCAAACAATAAGAATTCTATATAAGTCGGGTTAATTATCCCGTGTAGGATGGGTTAATTATCCCGTGTAGGATCCCATAGGATCCATGTATGGTATATATGCTAACATTGGGGGTATATTGATGGTAAATGTTACCATATAATACCATATATACCATACATGGATCCTATGGGGATGGACAAGTTAAAATAGTTGGAACCACCAAACTGATCGGAAAACCCTTGGGAATCCACACGAGTCTCAAACTGGTATCAATCAGGGCTAGGGTTGATTGATCATGACACATATTTCCAATCCACCATTACAAATGAATCCGTTCAATATTCGGATTGTGGGTTTCCTGTACACCCAATACAATATAATCAATATATTTAGGACAAACCCCATGTTGAGCCAGCCGCAAAGTTTGAGGATACCCAGGTTTTTCCCTGCGTTGTCAGTTTTTTTTGATGATCAGAACTTGGTGATAATTCCCCTACTCTTGGACCAATCCACATCGGGGTATGAACCCGCCATGCCATCAGGATCTCCACCTGAAAACCAATATGCTTAACCATCATCACCAATGGTTGAAGTAGAATGGACCAAGGCCATAGGGACCTGAATTACAATCCTATGAGACATCTTAATCCTCAACCATGGCTAGTAAGGGAATGGCTTGGTCTTCAGTGGTAAAAAAAATGAAACAATCACATCTTTGAGGACAAACCCGACTCAAATACCATAATTACCTTGATTTACTATCACCTAGCTAGCAAAACCATCCCCAATAAACCATGCATCCAACCAGTTCCAGGATGTTGCAGGGATCCAACATCAGTTCATCAACAGCGGTGATGCGTCAAAAACCCATGTTTCCTAGTGAACTCATCATGTTCCCAGTGACATCAATCGATGTTTCATAGTGTCACCCCTCTCATGTTCTTGGAATGGCTTAAGGAACCCGCACAATAGGGAAAACAATGCCATATTCCCGCAAGATCGATTTCCCTAAGTGGTGGATGTTCCATTGGGAAGATCAGTTCTTCCATCAATTTCCCACAATGGATTCAGATAATCCTCAATCTGTTGGATAATGTAATACATTCTAATACCCTACAATCCAAGTAGGTCATAAAATTCCCAGCAAATCCTCTTGACTTCAATATGTTAACAATCCTATTACCCCTCTGGTAATTTAACATAGCTATTGAAAATGGTGATTTATAGTGGATTTTCCCATTAAAAATGGTGATTTTCCATTGCTATGTTAGTTCACCAGAGGGTAACCATCCGTTTTAAAACCTCATGAAATCCAATTTTTTTAGCCACATTATGACATCACCATGACATCACCATAAAAAATCACCGTGAAATATAAATCCCTTGTTCTAAAAAACAATTAAAACACCATGGAAATGCCATTCAATTTCATTATAGAAGTCCCATTCAAAATCATCAACATTGTCAACATTCCCATGAACAATCACCATTAAATCCCATTAGGTCCCATTCAATCTCCAGAAAAATCCCTATAGATTCCTATGAAATTCCAAAAAACATCACCAACAAAAATCCCATTTCAAATCATCAAAACATTCCCAGTCAACCAATCACCATTCAAAATCACCATGAAGTTCATATATTTCCCCATCAAATCATAGGAATGAACTAAATGCTTCAGGCTTTTCACATATGAACGTAAGGATTTGCTAGGGATAAATATGATAAATCCCAAGTTCATAAATCAGAAAAACATTCCCATGATTCCATCACCAATAAGCTATTCAACATGGCCATAGATTCATAGTTGATTTACCCATTTACCCAGATGTGCAATGGTAATTTTCCATACTTTTTTGTATGTTTACGAGAGGCTACAGTACCTAGATAAGAATGAACAATGATATGGTCATTATTCATCCATACTAATATCATCTAATATCATACCATTCATGATTATAAGATATCATAAATCTTAAAAATCCCCATGAAGAATCACCACTTTCACCATGAAAAAAACATGAAAAATCCACCATCCGCGGCACCGTGAGTCCGGCAATGAGATCCGCCCGCAGGCTCTGCAACGTCAAGCTGCGGGTCCAGGTGAACATCGGCACCTGAGCGCTGACAGCGGTCGTTTTTCCAGGATGGAGATGTCCCAACAGGTGCAAAAAATGGGGGGGAAAATGGATGAAACATGGATAAAGTGATGATTTTACTACGAAAGATGGTGATGACATCATGGAAACTCTATGAAACTGTGCAAAGGATGAAATCATGAAACATAATTTGAACATAATGGAAAATCGTTATTTCCCCCTGGAAAAGAAGAACCGTGATTTTACTTAGACAACATGTCATTACATAGGATGATATCCTTCCAACATGAGCATATCACCTGCAAAAACACAAGGATTCAATCCATTGTATCCTATGAAAATAAGAATGTAACTGTCAAACATGGACTTGGGTGGGCTGGGATTCTGTTTCAGAAAATGTGAAACAAATGGATACAAAGCACACCATGTTTTTGTGAAGTAAACACTATCTGCTGTTGGGTTGCATCAATTCAATGGACAATCGGGGATACCACGTTTGCTTTGAAGTAATTTATTGTACAAATGCAATGATCATGTGTGGATCTGATGTCAGAAAGGCCTGGTTCCTTGTGCAACAGTATGTCTATATGACATATGTTTTTCGATTATAGATTAATATATACTATATATATAATTATATATAATATCATAATTATATATGCATATATATATATGTTATGATCGTGCCAAACCCAATAAGATAAACACACTGATAAACAATCCCCCAATTCTACCAGGCATGGGCGGGACAAAAAACCATCCCCAACAGTGGCAAAAGCCACGCTGCTGCCGGGGCGCATAGTGCATCGCTTGCCGCTGTACGAACTGTCGCACCTGACTCAGGCAGGTGGAAATCTACCAGCAGTCTTGCTTGGGCGGGTGATCCCAATTCAAGATAGTTCCTCGATAAAACATATTGCCACAAGGGTGTCTTTTTAGGTGCCCCAAGTTTTAGAGAAATTGCTACAGGTGTTCAACCCTCAAGACGCTCATGGGTCGCCTCGGAGAGTGAAGGGCCCGAAGGACCCTGGCTTGCCCTGGCCGGAGGCCGGAGGCCGGAGGCTGGCGGCTTGGAATGACCGAGCTCAGCTCGGATGCAGATTTTGGGCACCGAGTGATTTTTTTTTTATTTTTCAGGTGATGGATGGCTCAAGAATCACTGGCACTCAAAGAATTGATGATTCAATAAGCTTCTGGATCCAGTGGTACCCTATAGTGACTTGATCCATTTCCGGGATCAATGATCCAAAACGGAAATACTGTTGGGAGCAATGCTGGTTGTATGAGAGCGAGAATGTAACACAGTGAAATGACATTGGTCTCTACGTCCCCAAAGGTGGAATCAAACACGTTGACCATATGAACACGAGCTATCCAATCATGTTTTTCTCATCGCGGTTTTAGGATTCATCTTTATGTTTACATACATATGTGTAATTAAAACAACAGCTACATACGGTACCATATACATTTATATAATCATATATATATGTATAAATCAATTCCATATGTATCATATAATAGTTGGGAAACTCTCAGCAGCTCCTTGGCTCCAAATCGCTCCCTACCCACTGGGTAGATATACAATACATACCCACCATGATTTTAGATGGGGGTTTACACTTGTTTGGAACCCTGTACGAGGTGTTTAATATTAGGGGGAAGGGCTTACAGTAATCATATCATTCTTGATATTTATAAGGTATTCCACATTTTCAGACACATCCATATCTGATCTAATCTGTGGCTATCACCATTCAATTAGCTATTCCAATACCTATATTACCATTCATTCATGGATAACACTAATATTAATTAGATCATATTTCATGAAAACTGGGTATATCACCATTAAATTAGCTATTCCAATATCAATCTGATGGGTATCACACCCACATCACCCGTTAATTCGTTGCTCCGCCCGCCGCGAAAAAAAACGCGCCGCGGTGCCTTTGCTCCGCCGTTGGCTTCTCGCCACAGCTTAACACCTTCCGAGCCCTGGGCACGTGGGCACGAGCTGAGGGACAGGGGATACTAAGCCTTGTAGAAATGTCAATGTTTGACATGATTTGCTTAAATAACATACTATTATATATGTATACGTATGTATGTATGTAGGTAGGTAGGTAGGTAGGTAGGTATGTAGGTAGGTAGGTAGGTATGTAGGTAGGTAGGTAGGTAGGTACGTACGTATGTATGTATGTACTGTAATGTAATCTAATGTCATGTCATGTCATGTCATGTCATGTCATGTCATGTCATGTATGTATTTGTGTGCGTGTACATATATATATATATATATAATCAAAAATACACATATACATATATATATGATATACACTGGATATGGCTTGTACTATTTTGTACTAATGATTAGATCCACTCTGAAGATCTGAAGCATTTCGATAGATCAATGTTTCATTGTTCCCAGATGGATGGCTCATGGGAAGCCGAACCATGAACCATGTCCCTGTGGTGAAGTCAGTGAAGTAATCAAGAATCCGCAGTCGAACTATATTTATAAACCCCAAGTTATGATGCAAAAACATGGGATTTACCAGATTACAACGATTCTAGTCGGATTTGACTGTTCTACCTTTCTTGGGGGTTGCTATAATTGCAAGGCAAATTAGACGTTTCTTCGAAAAATGACATCGCCCATGTCTTATCCTATCACAGGTCAGCACAACGGTCTACTTGGGAGTGCAGTTCCACAGAACAATTGCATTTATATAAATATACATAATAACATATAATAACCATGTCAAAAACTCTGTTAGATATGGATAGATATGGGTCATCCTACCCCCAATATCCCCCATAATTATGTATCAATCCTAAGATATATCCACATCCAATATGGGACTATATCAATCACCTCTGTTAGATATGGGAGATACCGAGGTGCTGTGCAATGGGTTTGGACTTGCGTCCCTGTTGCTGCAAAATTTGCGCCGCCTGCGCGGGGAGAACATGGGAATATCTCCGTGGTTCTACATATCAAAATAGGAGCAAATAGCTGTTCATTAATCTGTGCGTCCACCTAAAATTGCTATGTCAATGTATTTCATGTCGGTGTATTTCATAGACAAAAAAATAGTATACCTGTATATGAATGAATATACCCACCTAAAGATACCTAAAGACTTTCATAGGTCTTGATCCATCCACATGGTGTTTATATAAACCATGGATTTTGTCGATGATTTCAGTTGGGTTGATGTTTGAAGAACTAAGCTTACCAAAAAAAACACTGTGACTTTTTTGTGGCGAAATTTGGACAACTCAATTTTTGTTTAGGTGTAAAGTTGTACTAGTTACTAGTTACTAGTTAAATTCAGTTTTGATATGTATTAATCAATTAATCCCATTTGAATCAGTGTAAATCCCATTTGAATTAATTTGTTAAATCAAAATCACATGGGAGGCACATGGATACAACATGGTATAGCATGATTTTAGCCTGTACCATGCAATCTTGGAACATGGACCAAACCATTCAGATCCTGGTGGGGTGGAATCAATTGGCAGTCATCCCTGGGTAAAGTTACCTAACATAAACTAGTTCCGCCACTTGTTCCTATTTGACGGATCCCCTAAAACTATAGAATTATGCATGGGAAACCCTGAGTATATATATATATACATGTATATCACCAGGGTTGGTATCACTGGGCAATAGCTGGTCACACGAGCTAACATCCATGTCTGCAAATAAACCGCCACTGGGATCGCTGGGATCCAAGGTAAACCAAGGCTGGGATCCGCCAAGGCTGGGAGGTAAACCGCCAAGGCTGACCAGCCTTATGCTGGGAGCCAGGGCTGATTACATCAATCTAGATGAGAATTACCCAATTTATATCCCATTATACCATATTAAATGATCAACTCAATAAGATGTACTTGGGTATTTCATATGGCATATGAAATACCCAAGTACATCTTATTGAGTTTATCACATCACATACCCCCTTGGGTGTCATCAAAGATGGCGTGCTGAAAATGTCATCATTTATCGATGATATACCCATTTACATGCCCATCTATAAAAGGTGCCTCCGGTGTCATCAAACGTGGCTAGCTGGAAAGATCTCCCGAACCAAATGGAGGTTTCTAGATGGGGACAAAAGCATCGTTTCTATGTGATTTTCCAGCCAACCAAGTTTGATTAATCGGAGTTTATAGTAAAAGACTACCAAATAGCTACCAGTACCATTCAAGTCCACGTATTTATTGCTTGAATCCCCATGAAACTATGGAAATTCTTGGTGTTCATCTCCCTTATGTATGTATAATATATATATATAATTATTATGAATTGTTGCTAGTCATTATTTAGTTATTATCATTACTATCAGTATTATTAATATGATTATTATATATTGATATTATTAATATTATTATTATTAATATTATTATTATTGTTATTATTATTATTAGAGAGGGGGACGCCCCACGCCCGTGTAATTTCCATATGAATCTCTATTTTTGACAAAGTCCCTATATAATGAGTTTTAAGACCTGTTCTCATTGCTGCAGGTTGTATCGCATGACTTGTCACATTATGTATGTATATTTATGCTCCAGTCCGGAGTTCGTGCCCTATCCTTCTAAGCTACTTGGTGCGTGTGCCCGTCATGCCTTTGGAAGCGGAAGATATGACGTATGACGATTTGAAGGAACCCTTCGTCAACAATAAAATTAGATTCTTAAGAGGGACCTCTCTGAAGTAAAAATCAAAATTATTTCGTTTTTTTGGGTTGGCTGGGGTGGAAACAATTTTTTTTAATTTCCTGAACAGCAAGGCCTAATTTCCGATTTTCTGGAGGTGGTGGCTCTGTTTGTGTAGTTTTCTTCTGAGCAAGGAATACCATCCTCTTTTCAAAGGAATGAACAAATATAATATATTGCATCCTTCTCAAGGAAACTTGCATAAAGGCATGCTGCACTGTTGTCTCTGAAAGAGCACTTGCTTATTGAAGAATACCCTTTCAAAATAATGCTATATTTCCTGCAAGGAACACTATACTTCTTCAAATGGCAATTCCATGCATTGCGCTTTATTACAGACACATCACCCTCTTTCAAAGGGATTGTTGTATATATGAAAGGGTTCCCTTTTGTACAACAACTTACTGTAAATCACACCATACTCAGCCAGATTCTTTCACTAGGACTGCTGTGTGTCTTGAAGGCTACTTCTCAAAGAGATGCTACATACTTTTGAAAGGAATATTGTGTGTAACTGTATATATATATAGTTAATAATATCATACAGTGAATTATGCTATTTGAAAATCATATTAAATTTTCCAAAAGAATAATATTTTTTTCCAAGTAATATGGCTTTCTTACAGACACACCACCCTCTTTGAAAGGGATTGTTGTATATATGAAAGGGCTCCCTTTTGTACAACAACTTACTGTAAATCACACCATACTCAGCCAGATTCTTTCACTAGGACTGCTGTGTGTCTTGAAGGCTACTTCTCAAAGAGATGCTACATACTTTTGAAAGGAATATTGTGTGTAACTGTATATATATAGTTAATAATATCATACAGTGAATTATGCTATTTGAAAATCATATTAAATTTTCCAAATGAATAATATTTATGGAAGTAATATGGCATAACACCGGTGTTTAAATCAAGATTTCATGAAACCATCAAGTACTGTCTGAAAGGAATGCCGCTTTTCTGAAAAACACTAATGTATATGCATATTTTATCTTAAGGAAATGCTACCCTTCTCTAAAAGGACTACTACCTCTATGGAAGGAATTACATTTGTTCATTAAAATATATGGAAGACAGAACGCACTTGTTCTAAAGGAATGCTATGCACATCTCAGGGTCTTGCTTTACACTTTCTCAAAGGAATGTTGCTCCCTCTATAGAAGAATGTTGCATAGAGGCATGCCACAACTTCCTCAAGAAATGCCACATTCTTTCAAATTTTCAACGATGACTTATGAGAAGCATGCTGTGGCCCTTAGAATCTGAGTTGATGCTGTACTAGGGTTTAATAACACAACATTTTTCAAAGGAACAATATGCTTACCCTGGCAAAACATTCCATATCTCTTTATGTAGGGAGCTCTGGAAGATGCAGTACTGCTTGGGGACAAAATGAAATCTTCTGTCAATCAAAAGTGCTGTTTCCTCTTGTTCATGCTTGCTATAAAAACCCTGCAACATAGAAGCAAACAAAACCCTATCATTTGAGCATGGCGCAACAGGGCAAAATTGAATTTTCTCTCTGATACTCACTGGCTAAATGACATAGAACCGTTGATAGCGTTATGTAGTTTCTCGCTGTGCATGTGCAATATGTTTTGTTTCTTGTGACCCAGCTGGATGAAATTTTTGAGGTATGCATATATATATATCATATAGATGAGATCTTGCAGCAATATCGTTGGCATATATATGATATCTTGATGCAACATCAGTGAAAAAAACGCACTCTCACAGTTCCCCGCTCTCAGAACAGGGGACTGTGAGAGTGCGCTTTTTGCACTCCTCTTTACACATTCTCTGTTTTGACATATGCATTGACTGGCAAGAAGAAAAACAAATGACAAGACTCAACTCTCTGCATCCTGCCCTTGGGGCATGAAAAGACTCAACTCTCTGCATCCTTCCCTTGGGGCCTGAAAAAAACAAAAAAAAACAAAAAAAACAAAACCAAAAAAAAAAGAAAAAACAAAGACATGCCCCCAATGCCTACAGTCTCTAGAAATTGTTTTTTTTTTGTTTTTTTTGTTTTTTTTTGTTTATTTGGACCTTTGTGGCCTATTTTGGCATATTTGGGCATATTGTAGCCTATTGTGGCCCTTTGATGATGTGAAAACACTGCAGGAGGAAAACACTGCAAAACACTGCAAGGAAAGCGGTGCAAAACGCACGGGCGCACAGCGTCCTTTTCTGTATTATTATTATTATTATATATATATATGATTATATAATACATATGCATAATCTATATGTATTGCTTATCTGAAGATCCCCGTATCCCTCCTTCTACCAACCATTCCATGGTGGGTTTATCCCAAGAATTTCTCCAAAAATGCTCCCACGCTCCAGACTCGCGTCCTGCTGCGACCGATCTTCCGACAACAAAACGATCTCCACTGGTTCTGTCCTGGGGTCCAAAAGTGCAAGACAAAGCAAGAATCATATCAATGGCCATTTCAGGAACCGATTGATTGGAGGTACGTTAGTACCATACTTGTGGCCATATTTTCTGGGGATATTCCCTAAAAAATAGGCCTTAAAACTATATGGAATCGCTAGCTCCAATCGTTCTCGTTTCCACATCGATGGCCAGTGATCGTTGAGAACAGGGAGATCACCAAGAATCTGACATGGAAATCGGGAAGGAAAAACAACGATTTGAGGCCTCCATCAGCTTGGAAAATGATGATATACCATCTGGTTATTTAACATAGCCATGGAAAATGGCCTATTTATAGATGGTTTATCTATTAAATATGGTGATTTTCCATGGCTATGTTAAATAACCAGATGGTACATGGTACGAAATGGTAAGAAATGGATAGAAATGGGATTTGGGGGTTATATTTTGGATGTTTTGAAACACACCCAATTACCATCTGCTAGTCAAAAATTGGCAATAGGAACTCCTCGCTCTTACTTTGTATACACAGGTCATGGTTTATCTGCAAATCAACAACCATGAGCAACTGTTGCTATGGTGGCTCCACCTCTGCTATTATTCGTTACATGTTGTTATTTTTTTTCACTTGGGATAAGCACTTTCAATGGTCACGTCTCAATTTTGGAGATTGGTGGCCCTGCTCCTGTGGGTATGTGTTGAAATTGGGCACCCCAAACATATGAGGATTTATTTAAATGCAAACAAAAACACAAAATATTAGTCTGGTTGGTGGTTTCAACCCATCTGAAAAATATTAGTCAGTTGGGATGATTATTCCCAATATATGGAAAAATACAAGCAATGTTCCAAACCACCAACCAGTAGTTTATATTAGTTTTAGCTTTGACATTCTCGACCCAATACTAACAGTTTAAATCAAACAGGATGGTGGATGATGGTGGTTAATATGACTAAATCCTATGAATACGATTCAACAAATCATGGCTGATGTTATTAAATCGTATAAATACTATGTTACAGCAAAAAAACACATGCCTCATCTGATGATAATGACATATTATATCATACATATTCATCAAAATTAGTGCATATTAATACATCTTAAGACATATTAATTAATCCAGAATAATCCAAATAAAAGGATAAACATCATATGGGTTTGTCTGAAAATAGCGTACCCCTACACCCAATGGTTTGTCGGATCATTATCCCTACTAAATGGCTATAATTGGGAATATACCATATTTTCAGACAAACATCATATTAATACTATCATTTTGGTCATGTTCGACCTATACCAACCCAAGAAATCCGAAACATGGTTCCGCCGAAGCAGGTTGGCTGCCGAGAGACGCATCAAGCCCTACGTCTGCCACGGTGTGGCAAGGCTTGTTGGGCCCCAGTTGTCCTGGAAATTCTACGCTGAAGTCTTGCAAATCGTCTGGAGATCCCTCAAAGATACCTCAAAGATACCTCAAAATTTCAGGATTTTCAATGAATTTTATATATTTTGATGTTGATAAAAAAAAGTGGGACTGCAGTTTTGGAGCCGGAACTTGCTTGACTCTGCTTGTTCGATATTGTTTGATGATGGTTTGTTGCGTTGAAACTGAAACTTTCCAGGCTCAGATTCCTTCCGTTTCCCACTGGAATGCCAGAGCGTGTTCACATGAACCACTGGAGTTATCACTTGGGGCCAAAAAGGGAGAGCACGTCACACAATTTGTAAAAACAACGAAAGCAGCTGAAATATTTCTATATGTTGTTTCATTCCGTCGCAATAGTCTTTGATCATTAATTATATTACATACCATCCTCATAGTTCTGATGATAGAATCACATTCAATCCCAATAGTCTTTGATGATATAACAACATATACTGTAATGCCATATACAATATATATAAATCAATATAATCTGGTTGGTGGTTTCAAACCATCTGAAACATATTAGTCAATGGGAAGGATTATCCCATATATTATGGAAAATAAAAAATGTTCCAAACCACCAACCAGACAATATATATTAATATATATATATATAAATCAATATAATCTGATATCCACATCAATCAACGTCCCAAATCCCTCGCCGTCGCTCCTAAAGCAGCCGCGTGCATACCTGGCTCCGTAGTAAACCGGCTCCATGACTGGGGATGGTTTCAATCACCGGAAGCGGTTTTCTTTTGGGATGTGGTGACCATTGGGTTGGTGACCGTTTAGCACATTAATGTTGAATGCGTTTGATCTCAACTGAAACACACTATTTTTTTTGGGAGGATGGATGATGAATCATTCCCATACCCATAGGATCCATGTATGCCATATATGGTAACATTTACCATCAATATACCCCAAATGTTAGCATATATACCATACATGGATCCTATGGGATAAGAAAACTTCCAGAACTAGGCCCCAAAACATCCCAAAACGCCCTGTGTGCCCCGAACCTTGCCTGACACAATCGCTTCTTTTGGCGACCCTGCCAGAGCCGGCCATCCCCATATTGCAATCACATGGCACCCTGGGGTAAACATGCAAAAAGATATGGAAAACCCATGGTTTCCCTAGGAAAATCAATGAACATCATCTAAAAATGCCAGGTTTTCCGCATCGAAGTTCGTTCAGAAGAGGGTAACCTGTTTTCAAAGCACCGATCTAAACATGAATCTAGGCATACATGGCATGCCCTAATCCAAGATCAACCCATACATCAAAGGGGATACGACCAATAGCCAGTAGGAATCTTGCAGCTAGGAACAAAAATACTAAGCTTTGTGGAA
>CAMXCT020001051.1:17500-29814 GCA_947184155.2 Cladocopium goreaui
TATTTTCTGCCCAAGCTACCATGGCCCCCAGTTTCCTTGGCAGAGGCATTTGATCAGCGAACCTTCACAAACTTGGATGATGGGGCACTATTGTGACAGGAGCCTAGTTCTATGTTCCAATCATACATGGTGTAGATTTTTGTGTGGGATCTTATATACTCTTATTTTTTGCTAGAAACATCGATCAATTCCAGACAAATTCCATGTAACATCGAAACTTTCCATGCTATCCTCACTCGCCACCCAGCTTCAACAGGCTCCACAGACTCACGCTCTCCTTCGTCTCGTCCCCATCCGCCGGCGCGTTACTCGTTTCGGCCGTGGGTGCTGCAGGTGTCGTCTCCGAGGAGAAGGTCTCCGCAGCTTTGGAGGTGCTGCCTGCAGTGTGGTGACAATGTGTTGAAGAGGCTACCCTTTGGTAAACGTTTACAAAAAACTATGGAAAATCACCATTTTTAATGGGAAAATCCACTATTTCTATGGCCATTTTCAATAGCTATGTTAGTTTACCAGAGGGTAATTACTGTTTCGAGGAACGGCAGATGTGATGTAACTGTGTAGGGGTGACATAGTGTGACAGTATCCGGTAGAACTCAAACAAGCCAACAGGAGCAGATGTTACGGCAAGCATGGCCTCCTTAATGTCTGAGTCACGCATCCCAAAGCACCTTAACCAGGTAAAAAAAGATCGATACAAACCAAGACACAAGCACCGCAGGAATAGCAAGCTATTATAACAAATAATATATATATATATATTATATATATATGTTTAATGTTGTTATATCATATGTATATATATATATATATGTTTAATATTGTTTAATGTTGGAGGTGCTAAACATTTAAGCACTGCCTGTTTTCCATGACACCTTCGTTTATACAACGTTTCGCTGCGCCACGCTAGCGCCCAGGCGGTCACCTAAATAGGGGTTGTTTTTGAGATATTCCCATGATATTCCCATTAAGGTTGCTTCTTATACCCTCATTGTATCTTATTGTTGCGAATCAAAACATCAATATCCATAGAAAATTATTTTTTTGGGGGGGGAATGGTGAAGTTCCAATGATTTTTTTCCTCATCCAGTTATATCCCACGATATTCCATTAAATAGATTGTTCAGTCATCAAAAAAAATGGTGGTGGTTAAATTCCCGTCTCTAGAAAATCGCTGAAACTCCTGCGAAATGGTCCGATTTTCACAACTTCCCCAGGCCTGGAGAGTCAGTTCCAGTGCCAGGCTCCGTGCAAGGCTCCAGGGTGCAGTTCACGCGCATTTGCTCATCCTACGGGCAGCTGTTGAGTTACCCTTGGAGGAATATCCCGAGCATTACCCCATAGGATCCATGGTGCTGGTATATATGCTAACATGACTGGGGTATATTGATGGGATCCATGGCACACCATATATAGCAGCACCATGGATCCGTCATGGGTACTGGTTCATGTGGAAAAAACATGAAAAACCAATGCCATGTTTACCTACCATGACTGGGGGATGATCTGTCTATACCCATAAAAATGGTGATGACTTGCGGAAGGTTTATCATTGGGTGTACAACGTCTCTGGTAAACTAACATAACAATAACATAACTATGGAAAGATCCACCATGCTATTAATGGGAAAATCCACTATGTCTATGGCCATTTTCAATAGCTATTTTGACATAACCAGAGGGATACCCCAAAAATATCGCCATGAAAATCAATAGAATACCCTGAGCTCCGAGATGCTCCGAGATAGCGTTTTTTTACAAGAAAGAAACATCAATCAATGATGATCTCCATAGTTTTCCCATAGTTTTATGGAGAAACTATGATTATCAATGATGATCAACTGTGCTATTTTGAGTTTCTCCATAGTTTTAAAAAAACACTTTTAATGACAAAATCCATGTCAACCCACCGAGCATGAAGTACCCGGGATCCACTCCTTGCACTCCACTTGTTTCGTCACCTCTTGTCTGCGACGCACCATCACTGCATCCTGGGTTGCCACGCACGTCAGGTGATCGACAAAACCACATTATCCGATTGTTTTTGTCTAAACATGGAGAAAACTTTGGTATATCCCCCAACATGGATCAAGATTGTGCATGTCTAATCGAGAATATGAGGAATTTTACCAGAAGATTTGAGGTATATTTGAGGTAACGGGGGTAAAACAATGCCATAAACCACCCATGACTGGGAATGTAAACATACCACTTATTTATGACATTTTTTACCATACAATGAGTCCACCGCGGCGCCATCCTCCGCCAAGCCACGCCGCAGGTTGCGTCGCACTCACCTCGGGAATCTCTGGAATAAAGGGGGTTCCAGAACGGATCGTTTAGTTTACTCATGAAGGAACGTAAACTTACTGTTTTGGGGGCTCCTTATGTCATCTGTTCTCAAAAATGCCAATCAAAAATTGAAGTCTTTCACAAACATGAAGTTCACGCTTCCTCCAATGGGAAAGAAGTAGTTTCCATGTAGAACAACATGTTGACACCTACATTGAGGACATCTTTTCCCGAATGTAACCGAATAGAGTTGATATTCATCAAGTATCTCATCTCAAGTGGTCTCGTTGGACGATTGTCACACTTTCTCAACACGCTCCACCGTCCACGATTGATGGTTTTCCTGGGACTTCCCAATTAGTTGACAATGCACATGACACCGGTCACTATGGTACCAAACCATGCATTATATGTACATATACATATATGGACATATGCTCATATAATATATATATATATAGTTAAGTCTTATATACAATTATAGATACATGGAAGGGAATCAAAACAGGAGTTGTAAAGAATAAAATCCAGTTTTAATTCTTGAAGACAGGTACCACCTCATCTTTGGGAGTTAACTTTGGGTTTATGTGCGTGGTTTTATGTGCGTGGTGAACCAATCACCCAGAACTGAATGAGAATTAAATCTGGGTTTTATTCCTGTGTTATTTGCTGTGCGTATTACTGAAGCAGCAACTATTCATATGGTCCTTATGATGCTATTTGTTTCATAGAAAATTGTCATTCAATCAATGCAAACTAATTCGTGGATTTTTAAGTTACCGTGGATACACCTACAGGCTGCAAGATCCGTTGCATCATTTCTATGTCTTCGAATGTGTTTGCAGATGCAGGATTTAAATCTGGTTCTTATTCTGTGAGATTTGGATCAATATCCCAGAGTTTCCTTTCTCAAAGAATTAAATTCTGATTTAATTCCTCTCCAGACCCCGGTGCCTTCCAAGGGCTTTTCAAAGACCCGCTAAGAAGTGTCTACTGCGTCGAAATGTTTCTCCATTCTGGAAGTGATGACGTTTGCCCGAGTTATATAACAGCTGGACATCCATAAGTCTAAAAGACCCCCCCCTGGGTTCTTCAAAAGAAAAATAAATCTACCAAAAAGTTTCAGCATGCACCGCAAGCCCCCGGATCCCCTGTATCAATGTTGCTACCCATTGCTTCTCAATGACCGGAGCCAGAATGGCTGTTTTTTTCTTGAAGGCTCCGCCAAGCACTGCTTCACACAACATTGAACTTGGGTGCCAGGGGTGTCTACCTGTCCTTGCTAGGATTCAAGTTGGTTGGCTGCTTTCTTTTGAAGAACCCGGTAAGCCGGTAAGCCCACAGTCTTGCCACTTCATTGATCTTCATTGGTACCCGCACTGGCGTGGGAAACTGTTGTGTTGCCCACAAACGGCTGCAAGAAAACTTTGGGAATAAACTTTGGATTTAATTCCACTAGCTTCGGGTATGCGAAAACTTCACCCAAGTAACGAACAATTAAATCCTGAGATATTCCACAGGATGGCACCACTGCACATGAGGAATAAAACCTCCAGTTCAAACCGCTGTCCTGTCATCTGATGCAAAGAATTAAAATTACGGTAACTACTTTTAAATATACGGATTTTAAAATATACGAACAGGTATTTTAGACTAGCTCCGTGAAGGTTTTCCTTGGCTCCGTGAAGGTTTTCCTTGGCCCGCCCACATATATACGGATTCCAATTCATTTATACATACGGTAGCTACATTTAAATATACAACTGGTATTTATACTACCTCCTGGGCCTCGCGGTCTGGCCCGCCCTCCACATGTTTAAATTGCGTTACCGTAGGTTCAATAGACGGAAAGGGTCTATATGACCATGTTACATGATATCAAGAATTAAAACAGAAGTTAATTCTTTGTAACTCGTGTTTTAAGTAATTTTCTATATTATATACAATTATATATACATAAATCCTCAACCACAAGGTATTTTGGGCACTGTTCCGTTGGACAAAACATCGCAAGCAAGGCGCCGTCTTCCCAGTCCGCCCACTGGCAGGGCAGCCCAGTGTCCAACTCCTTGTCTTCTTCGGCCTGACGCAGCCCAGGGTGTGGTCAGCATCATGAGCTAAGGCCTAATGCCAATAAACCGTCCACAATTTGGGTTGCTTTAACCCAACAAGGATGGGAAACTGGGAACCCCGGGAACCCCCCAACTGTGGCCAAAAAGGGCTATCAGCAAATTTTGGATGGGAGCAATCCTGAAATTTGGGCGGAAAATATGGCCCGCTATGGCCTTACTTGACTTGGGATGATGGTGGGATGGGATGGTGCCAATGGCTTTTTGGGTTTAACAGAACACATGTGGCGGCTGAAGGGTACCTGACACGTTGTGAACCCTGAAGCATCCACTGGTTAATCATCAGACTTTCCCAAGCTGAAATTGCCATTGTGAAGCATCCCAGTTTCAAGGAAACCCATATACTTCTGGAATGCCAAATAAGAAATAGAACAGTAAGACAGTCTGCGATGTTGATGGTGATCATCTAATTTTCAATACATTGAGATACATCGACTAAAAGAGTAGTTAGTGAGGGAGATCACCACTGAAGGACCCCAAGCTTGGACGAATCCAACATGGCAATTCTGGGTAATCTCCGATCAATGGAATTTCTAGCTGGGAAATTTCTAGCTGGGAAACACATCTATAAAAGTGGGATTTTCATGGATTTTCATGGATTTTTCAGCCATGGTCGATCACCAGAAAAGGGTGCCACTTGGACCCCACAACGATCTGCTGCTCCTCATAGTCGGCCAAAATCTCTGCATCTTTGGCAGGGATCGGCTCGACTTCCACCTGAAAATCTGGTGAACAAAAAGAGGAATTCACAAGCAGAAATTGTTCAAGAATGTGGCACAATGGGGATATTCATAGGATATTAATGAGATATAATGAGATATTATATATAATGGGACATTAATTGGACTGTTCAAAAATTGGTTTTACCCTGATATAGTTGGTATTATCCCATTAATATCCCATTGATATCCCATAAAAATATCCTAATATTGTCCAGTTTTATATTAATGGGACATGAATTCATTGCACTATTCAAAAATCGGTTCACCAGTTGCCCTCTCCGGTAATCTCCAAGTTGCCAGGATTTGACCCATAGGTACTGCCAGGATATGTTGATGGGATTTAGTTGGAGGATCTCCCAGCTATAAACACATGGCTAGCTATGTACCGGATGTTCTTCAGCGAGCGCCGGCCATGTTTGATGACACCGGTTGAGATACCGATCGAAATTGCGAATTTTTTGGGAGGGAACATGATGTTTTCAATGACTCAAAACACCATGATCTTTTTCAGCACGGATTTTGGTGAAACCCCAACATGTTAAGAAAGTTACCCTCTGGTTATTTAACATAGCCATGGAAAATCACCATTTTTAATAGATAAACCATCTATAAATGGGCCATGTTCCATGGCTATGTTAAATAACAAGAGGGTACAAGAATCGAGGAAAGCATGGGGTCAACCATCAGAAATTGTAAAAAAAAAAACGAAAAAAGACTGGTCAGCTGGTTGTGCCAGTTGTGCCGCTTTTTTACTAGGGATTTCCCAGGCCCAGTTATAACTATAATGTTATAACTATAATGATAATTACCCAGGACAATTAACGTTAGCAACTGGTAATTATATAATGGTTATTTATAAAGTTAAAATGATAAGGATAATCAATGATTATCACCCGGTAAACCGAAATCCAAGACATCCAAAGTCTGCGCAAGCTCGCAGTTGCCCCTTGGGAGTCGGAATTGGCCCCAAACTCAACGGATTGCTTCAAGAGACAATTGCTGTTGACAACCATTGTTTTTTGACCTCAATTTGTTTTGTGGGTGTCCTGTATGTAAATGTTCCCCTCATCCAATTCTGTGAAGAACGGAATTTCAACACCTTGGCTGATTCAGTTTGGAGTTTGCGATTCACCCTCTCCTGATTTGGCTGATATAAACTAAACAATAAAAGTTTATGGATGTGGACACTCGCATGTGAACATACACATTATGTTCAAACAGCAATCACCAATAAACACGGTTAAGTCCTACCACTGGAACAACTGGCTTGTTATGGAAACAGACATCAAGGGATTCAACAAACCAAAATGGAGATGTGACAACAACATCATTGTGATATGTATAATTATCTATAGTTGTGTGTAACTATGTGTAAGTATGTAAATCATCTAAATTTATGTGTAGCTATGTATGACTAGGTATAACTGCGTATCACTATGTACAATAATGTATAATCACTGTGTGTATGTATGAATAAATATTTGTAAATATGTATGTATATATATATATATAAGTATACACACAACACACATGCATCTGTACATACACATTACACATACATAAAGATATACATAATCATTACATACAGATCATGACAGGTTACGCTTACCTGCCCTCAGCTCACCTCTTGAGCATTGGGATTCTCCAGAAGCGTCTCATCCCAAAGAACCTGCGAAGATCCCGAATTCAGTGGGGGAAAAGCAGTTGTCCACTATGTCTTAACTGTGCTTTTGGCAGTTTTTGGCTGGGAAAAAACAACATATATAATCATATATATATAATATAATAATAATAATTAATAATAATGATAATAATGATAATATTACTTATTATAATTATACAGGTACTGATTTCAACTATGTTCAGCCCGCATGAGCCATTGTCATGCCCACATAAAATGAGGTGCCCAAACGGACCACTATCAATAGGTCATATTGAAAAAACATAGGGAATCCACTTAAGTCGGCTGAGTTTGTTTTTTCTGGAGAATTGTATCGAAGTGTCTAAATCTCCAGCCGCTTCACCCGCTGACCTTCCTGTCACTATTCAGAAATCTGAGAATTGTTTTGCTCTTGTTGACTTCCACCATTGCGAAGCCATACTCCTCGGAGCAAGCGACAAAAATCCGGAGACTGAAACCTCGTAGGGGTATCGATACCCAGGTGTTTGGTACAAATCATGGCATGGGTCATGACTGATGTCCCCATTGAACATCACCCAACCATTAGGTATATGGTCTATAATGGCTACTATAAGGTGATGTCCAATATTCCCAAAATGGGACAGTTACCAACCCCTGTCATGGGATCTTCATGGGAAACAAAACAGATCCGTTTGAAAAGCCACCAACAAAACACCTGTGCCAAACTGCCACCAGAATCCATCAGCAGTTTGGTGTCAAAAAGTTTTGGTCGTTTTCAACACGTCGCCTGTTTTGGGTAGGTCACCCGCAAAAACGACCAAAACATCCCGAGGGGCGATCCATAGGGATTGATATAGTGCTGCATTCTCATCCAGGTACTGTACCCTTTGCTAAACTCACATAGCTATGAAATTAATCATACTGTTTAATAGGAACATCAACTATATGAATGATCATTTTTTCTATAGTTATCTTTGATGTTTACCAGAGGGTAATTACGATTAATGATCCATTTTTTTAAAGATCCCCTGCTATGCTTAGCAATGCAACTACCGTCTTAGCTCAAGCGGCTCTCCCACCGGAGTCGCGAATGGTGTTGGTCAAATGACCTGAGATCATCCAATCCATAGACCTACCATGTGGGGAAGGTTTAGACCGCCAACTTCCGGCAATATTAGTGGATGATTGGTCCAAAATGGTCCAAAATGCTCCAAAAATGAGAAGTGAATAGTGAAACATAGTGAAACTCATGGAGCAACTCTGCAAAAAATTGCTGACACAGGAGACAATTCCCTTCCCCGGAGTCTGCGTGGGAAATTCCTAGGATTCCATCATCGATTCGGCCAAGGTTTGTCTCAAAATGAGAAGCCCATGAAGCCCCATTTTCTGGCCTTACAATGGGTAGGTACAATGGGGTTTGAATCCTTAGGAATTTGATACACCATTTCCATCCATTTCCGATATATTTATACGATTATCCACATGTTATGGTCATTTGTTGGTTCTGTTTGTCAGTACATGTATCGTACATGGAGCAAGAAAAGATGGGTTTCTAAAAATTGAAGACCTCCGTTCTGTTCCTATTCAAAAAGAACCATTTTTATCCATTTTTTGGGATGATTTGGTGGTTCCCGACTTCAGAAACCACCATGGACCACCATGGACCACAGTCGACCCAAGGCACTTCCGCCGTTCCACTGATATCCTCCTCCAGCCCCGGTGATCACACAGTACCTCAGACGACTGCGCCGGGCTGAAAAGACAAAAAGGGGCACCGAAGGGCTGGGGCCATGTCCACCCAAATATGATGAATTTCAGCATATAACATATATATATATAAGATATTATGTATGTATATATATATATATATACACTATGCATATCATCCACATATGCCATATAATTGCTATAGTATTGACCTACATGTAGCTACACAAATTACCAATTGTGTCCAAATGTCGGAAGAAACTACAATGTTTGGATGGTGATGGTATTTGTCCACATCAAATGATTGCTTTCCCCGGGTCATATCCCATAGAAGTCCCATTCAAACAGTTGGTCATACCCTGAAATTCCCATCCATTGCTGGTATTTCGTATGAAAAATGACTTTTCCCAGGATCCTCCCAACAGGGTGCAGGATCCTAGGTACATCTAAGCTGCTGGGCCACTTCTTTGTTGTGGAAATCATCCCCAATCATCCAGCGGTTGAAACACCACCCCACTTGAAAAATCGGCATGCCCCCAATCATGGCAATTCAAGAAGACTAACATTATTTTATGATATGTTCCGCATTTTATCACGATTATATCATCACTGTTGTTGCTTTCTACTGTTTATACAATCATTTTTCCATGTTTCCTTGGTTACCCTCCTGTCCTTGGTAGTTCACAAAAAAAAAATGTTGCTGGTTGGCTGGTTATTTTTTCCATGTGTAATAAAACATTAAAGGATCAAACTATCCATTCAAATGTTATAGTGATTTTCCATGTGTTATAGCTATTTTCCATGTGTTATTGCATGGATGTCAGACACTCCAATTTGAAACGTGAAACAGCATGTTCAGTTGTGTAGGTTTCAGTCTTGCTGAGAAAGTCAGAGAAGATTAGCACAGCCACCTGCACAGGATGACACGCCAAATCGAGACGGCATAGCCGCTTTGTGGTTCAAAACAAGTTGCCAGGGCTGACCTGCGTGCAGGTTATGAGCCCAACCTGTCGTTAGCCGCTGCTGAGGAGCCATGATGATGCGCAGGAGAGCCAGTGGAAGTCCTGAAGCTGACCGATCAGGCGAAGAAAGGCCAGAAGAGGAGATGCTTGGGCCAACTGGGAGACCTGTGAGTTATGGACCTCAAAACCCTCAAATGTTGGAACTTGAAGATGAAAAGAAAGATGTAGAGAATGAAGAACCCAAAAAAAAGCTAGAGCCGCTGTTCACCGAAGAACAAGTGAGGCAGTTTGAAGAACTGCACAACAGAGCACCTCTGTTGTATGGAAGTCCACAGAGGACGCAGCTAGGAATAGAGGATGAAGCCAGGTCTTCAGGTTTAGCTTTGGAAGATGTGCAGTTGGAAAGACCGAAGTTTCTACCTGCAGAAAGACCTGCAGCGATGCCTGCTGGTACGCCCTCAGTGATTTATCAGCAGCAGATGATGCAGTACTTCTTCATGTTGCAGCAAGAGAACATGCAGCTGAAGATGGAACAGGAGTTGCTGAAAGAAAAGCTGAGGGAGAAGGAAGAAAGAAAGACCTCTGAGGTAGAGGTGCCAAATGGCGAAGGAGGAAGAAAGGCTAAGCCTGAAGTGGAAGGGTTTCAGACTCCTGAAAGCCAACAGCAAGGAAGCCGTGCAGCTGAAGACCGGGTTGTGAAGACAGAGAATGACTTGGAATCCGAGAGGAGAAGGCTGTACGAGTTGACACCGATGGAGCAATATGATGAATTGCAAAAGGTGATGGATGCTGCGGTGGGTTCAGTGAAGAAGCCACCTCCTGGACGAGACCTTCGAGGACCTTGGGAATCTCATCAACCTTCAGAAGGAGCACGACAGAAAGAAAGAGATGTTCCAAAGAAGGAAGCAGGTGAGAAAGGGACCGGAGGAGATGCCAGGAAGAACCAAGGAAATGCGTTGGAGCCAGCTGATGATGGAAGAATGCAAAGGCAGGTTGATGTCCTGTCTAAGATGATGTTGCACCTTCTGGAAAGTCAGCAAGGTAAAGATGATGGAGAAAAGATGGAAGCGGTCAAACCTGGAGTGAACAAGTTGCAGACCCTCCAGGAGCCGACCGAAACGGCCCCCATTGACTATGCCGACTGGTTGACCATGATAGAGCCGGTGATGACGGATCTGTCAGACAGTTCGCATGTTTGGTGGCGACTTGTGCTGGATGAATGCAGCGCATGGTACTCTGAGTATGTGAAGCTCCGACCACTTCAAAGAACAAGCTTTGAGATCGAGGCCTCTGAAGAACTGAAGAAGACGAAGTGGGTTCGAGTGGAACGCCGAGCTGTTTCCATGCTCATGGATGCCATACCCACTGGAGTGAGAGAAGAGCTTGTTGCTACCAAGTCACTTTCTCCAGTGAAGGTGATTGCCAAGTTGATGACCATCTACCAGCCTGGTGGACTACATGAACGAACTGTGATTCTGCGTCAGTTGGAGGATCCTGGCGAAGCAGGAAACGCAGTGACTGGAGTCCAAAGTCTTCGGAAGTGGTTGCGATGGTTGAGAAGAGCTCAGGATGTCGGGTTATGCTTACCCGATTCCACTATACTTTTGCGTGGTCTGACAAAGTTGATGAAGAAGCTGCTGAACAACAACCCAGAACTAGCTTTCAGAACCTCACTTGTCAGAAACACACTCCAATTGGATACAATTCCAAACCATCAAACTGTGAGGACGTACTCTGAACACCTACTGTCGGAACTGGAGCAACTGGTCCACTTGGAGAAAAGGTCAAAGGTGGCTAATGCAGAAAGAGCGACAGCTACAACCAGCCAGGTGAAGCAGTTGAACGCCGCAAGCAGTGGGAGCACAGAGGACAAGAATGTGAAAAAGAATGTGAAGGAATGCAAGTTCTTTCATCAGGAGGATGGTTGCAGACGTGGTGCAGCTTGCACTTGGGGACACAATGTAGAGCCAGGGGAGAAAAGGTGCTATGTGTGCGGATCCACCAAGCATTTTGCGAGGGAGTGTCCACGCAAGGACATTCAAAAAGACCCAAAGGTGCAGAAAGTGGAAAAGGAGGCTGAGGCCCCCAACAAAACCGCCAATAAGAGCCCTGCCCCTGCTGAGGCCCCAGCAGTGGCAACAAAGGAGGCTGAGACCACCAAAGGAGAAGTTGCTAGTGTTGGAGGAGACTCTCTGCGAAGCGTCATGGAAGAAGCTTCGAAGATGCTGAAGAGCATGGGAGTTGAAGAAAAGCCTACAAAGACCAGGGAAGAAATGACCAAAGGACGGATGCTGGAGCTACAGAAGGAGTTGCAACAGATTCAGGACGGATCGTGGAAGCCTAGAATCAATATGATGAAGACTGCCATGGTTGCCCGAGTCAAGTTCGGCAAGAAAGCGTTGCTGGATACTGGAGCCACTCACGCTCTGAGGTCCAAGAGGAGTGATGAGAACCTGGTTGAGGGCAAAGAGTACAAGAAAGTGAGAGTGAACCTTGCAGCTGGAGGTTCAAAGACAATGTGGATGACGGATGGAGGAACCCTGGTACATGAAGAACCAGGGATGGAACCGATACTACCAGTTGGTCGTCTAGTACGAGAACTGGGATGCAGCTTTGAGTGGAAAGATGATGAATGCTTTCTTTTCCACCCCATCAGGGGACAGATAGCAGTGGAGGTCGAAGAAGGATGTCCACAGATCACCCAGGCAGAAGCGGAAAAGATGGTGGATGAACTTGAAGGAATGATGTCGCTTCGAAGCATGAAAAAAGTGGCATACACTGGTAGGACAAAAGTTGCGCTTGTTGAGCTTCCCACAGTGAACATGGTTGGTTTCTTCTTCTGCACACCCTTTCCCCGTAGAAT
>CAMXCT020001051.1:29914-43156 GCA_947184155.2 Cladocopium goreaui
TCAGAGAAGATTAGCACAGCCACCTGCACAGGATGACACGCCAAATCGAGACGGCATAGCCGCTTTGTGGTTCAAAACAAGTTGCCAGGGCTGACCTACGTGCAGGTTATGAGCCCAACCTGTCGTTAGCCGCTGCTGAGGAGCCATGATGATGCGCAGGAGAGCCAGTGGAAGTCCTGAAGCTGACCGATCAGGCGAAGAAAGGCCAGAAGAGGAGATACTTGGGCCAACTGGGAGACCTGTGAGTTATGGACCTCAAAACCCTCAAATGTTGGAACTTGAAGATGAAAAGAAAGATGTAGAGAATGAAGAACCCAAAAAAGAGCTAGAGCCGCTGTTCACCGAAGAACAAGTGAGGCAGTTTGAAGAACTGCACAACAGAGCACCTCTGTTGTATGGAAGTCCACAGAGGACGCAGCTAGGAATAGAGGATGAAGCCAGGTCTTCAGGTTTAGCTTTGGAAAATGTGCAGTTGGAAAGACCGAAGTTTTTACCTGCAGAAAGACCTGCAGCGATGCCTGCTGGTACGCCCTCAGTGATTTATCAGCAGCAGATGATGCAGTACTTCTTCATGTTGCAGCAAGAGAACATGCAGCTGAAGATGGAACAGGAGTTGCTGAAAGAAAAGCTGAGGGAGAAGGAAGAAAGAAAGACCTCTGAGGTAGAGGTGCCAAATGGCGAAGGAGGAAGAAAGGCTAAGCCTGAAGTGGAAGGGTTTCAGACTCCTGAAAGCCAACAGCAAGGAAGCCGTGCAGCTGAAGACCGGGTTGTGAAGACAGAGAATGACCTGGAATCCGAGAGGAGAAGGCTGTACGAGTTGACACCGATGGAGCAATATGATGAATTGCAAAAGGTGATGGATGCTGCGGTGGGTTCAGTGAAGAAGCCACCTCCTGGACGAGACCTTCGAGGACCTTGGGAATCTCATCAACTTTCAGAAGGAGCACGACAGAAAGAAAGAGATGTTCCAAAGAAGGAAGCAGGTGAGAAAGGGACCGGAGGAGATGCCAGGAAGAACCAAGGAAATGCGTTGGAGCCAGCTGATGATGGAAGAATGCAAAGGCAGGTTGATGTCCTGTCTAAGATGATGTTGCACCTTCTGGAAAGTCAGCAATGTAAAGATGATGGAGAAAAGATGGAAGCGGTCAAACCTGGAGTGAACAAGTTACAGACCCTCCAGGAGCCGACCGAAACGGCCCCCATTGACTATGCCGACTGGTTGACCATGATAGAGCCGGTGATGACGGATCTGTCAGACAGTTCGCATGTTTGGTGGCGACTTGTGCTGGATGAATGCAGCGCATGGTACTCTGAGTATGTGAAGCTCCGACCACTTCAAAGAACAAGCTTTGAGATCGAGGCCTCTGAAGAACTGAAGAAGACGAAGTGGGTTCGAGTGGAACGCCGAGCTGTTTCCATGCTCATGGATGCCATACCCACTGGAGTGAGAGAAGAGCTTGTTGCTACCAAGTCACTTTCTCCAGTGAAGGTGATTGCCAAGTTGATGACCATCTACCAGCCTGGTGGACTACATGAACGAACTGTGATTCTGCGTCAGTTGGAGGATCCTGGCGAAGCAGGAAACGCAGTGACTGGAGTCCAAAGTCTTCGGAAGTGGTTGCGATGGTTGAGAAGAGCTCAGGATGTCGGGTTATGCTTACCCGATTCCACTATACTTTTGCGTGGTCTGACAAAGTTGATGAAGAAGCTGCTGAACAACAACCCAGAACTAGCTTTCAGAACCTCACTTGTCAGAAACACACTCCAATTGGATACAATTCCAAACCATCAAACTGTGAGGACGTACTCTGAACACCTACTGTCGGAACTGGAGCAACTGGTCCACTTGGAGAAAAGGTCAAAGGTGGCTAATGCAGAAAGAGCGACAGCTACAACCAGCCAGGTGAAGCAGTTGAACGCCGCAAGCAGTGGGAGCACAGAGGACAAGAATGTGAAAAAGAATGTGAAGGAATGCAAGTTCTTTCATCAGGAGGATGGTTGCAGACGTGGTGCAGCTTGCACTTGGGGACACAATGTAGAGCCAGGGGAGAAAAGGTGCTATGTGTGCGGATCCACCAAGCATTTTGCGAGGGAGTGTCCACGCAAGGACATTCAAAAAGACCCAAAGGTGCAGAAAGTGGAAAAGGAGGCTGAGGCCCCCAACAAAACCGCCAATAAGAGCCCTGCCCCTGCTGAGGCCCCAGCAGTGGCAACAAAGGAGGTTGAGACCACCAAAGAAGAAGTTGCTAGTGTTGGAGGAGACTCTCTGCGAAGCGTCATGGAAGAAGCTTCGAAGATGCTGAAGAGCATGGGAGTTGAAGAAAAGCCTACAAAGACCAGGGAAGAAATGACCAAAGGACGGATGCTGGAGCTACAGAAGGAGTTGCAACAGATTCAGGACGGATCGTGGAAGCCTAGAATCAATATGATGAAGACTGCCATGGTTGCACGAGTCAAGTTCGGCAAGAAAGCGTTGCTGGATACTGGAGCCACTCACGCTCTGAGGTCCAAGAGGAGTGATGAGAACCTGGTTGAGGGCAAAGAGTACAAGAAAGTGAGAGTGAACCTTGCAGCTGGAGGTTCAAAGACAATGTGGATGACGGATGGAGGAACCCTGGTACATGAAGAACCAGGGATGGAACCGATACTACCAGTTGGTCGTCTAGTACGAGAACTGGGATGCAGCTTTGAGTGGAAAGATGATGAATGCTTTCTTTTCCACCCCACCAGGGGACAGATAGCAGTGGAGGTCGAAGAAGGATGTCCACAGATCACCCAGGCAGAAGCGGAAAAGATGGTGGATGAACTTGAAGGAATGATGTCGCTTCGAAGCATGAAAAAAGTGGCATATGATGATGCATGTTGGGGCGCAGAATGGATGGCTGAGTTGGTAGAGAAACATCCAGTACTGGCCTCAATACCCTCACTTGTCAAGGACAACCTAGTGGAAGTGCCGGCCGAAGACCTTTCGCTTTTGAAGGCCAACAGAAGAACCAGGAGACGATGGATTGAACAAGGGGTCACTGTACATTTGTACGCCGGGCCAGAAGAAGGCCTGACTCTGAAGAGAGCCTACTTGGAGAAGGGAGGTGATGGCAAGAGGTTGATCGAAATAGACGTGAAGAGAGGAGCACATCATGACATGTTGAGAATTGGAGGGATGTACAGTACCCTCCTCAAGCTGGCAATGCTAGGAGCCATTGATGCAGTGGTTGGTGGCCCAAATTGCCGCACACGTTCAGTGCTGCGACACACACCAAGAGAAGGCTTCCCAGGACCATCGAGGACGGCGGGATACCCTTGGGGACTTCCAGATGCTCCCCCTGATGAACAAGGAAAGTTGTTGCAGGACGATGCATTGATGCTGAGGATGCTGACCCTGTACATGGTTGCACAGATAGCGAGAGATGCAATGGTGAAAGAAAGAAGCAAGAGGTGTTTGAAGGCCAAGGTTGGATTTCTGTTGGAGCAGCCAGCAGCACCGGAGTGGTGTCCAGAATGCGCTTCGTGGTGGAGAAATCGAACATGGTTGCTGTTCAAGCACTACTACCAGATGGAAGAAGTGACGTTTTACCAAGGAGATTTTGGAGGTGAAGCGAGAAAGCCAACAACATGCGGAACAAACCTTGGGTTTCAACCACCAGACCCACTAGTACATGGTGAGAGGAGCAGAGAACAAGGTCCAGAACTGGATTCCAGTAAGCTCTCGAGGTGGGCTCCTGGGATGATGCATGAAGTTGCAAGGCTTTTGATAGAGGAAGTAGAAGGAAAAGAAGTTCGACTGAAGAAGTTGTCGTGGACTGCCCACGTTGACAATGGACATGTGCCGTTTCGGCGCGATTGCGTGGTTTGCCAGAGGTCAGCAGCGAGACAAAGGCCGCATAGAAGACATGATGATCCAGAAGCGCATTGTTTAGCTGTTGACATTTGTGGCCCATTGAAGTGGGGTCAGGACGTGGATGGTGAAGAGAAGAAATACCTTTTGGTCGGCTCCTACACGTGGCCAGTGGAAGGTAAGGACTCTGAAGAAAGCTTGGGGATGTTGGATGAGGAGACTGCTGAAGATGATGAAATGCTTCCGGTTTTGGAAGATGAAGAGGCAGAGCAAAGGGAGGCGTCAGCGTCTTCTTCCTCGCCACCCAAGAAGGAGGCTCAAGCAGAGGGTTTACCTTCAAGACCAGCATCGAAAAGGAAAGGGGAGGAAGAGAAGCCTCCTGAGGATGCAGAAAGTGCTGAGGAGAAGACTGAAGAAGGGAAGCTGGAAGAAAATTTGAAGACAAAAGGAATGCTGAAGCTGATGACATGTGTGCCATTAGCCTCAAAGCATGCGCTGGATGTTTTGTCAGGAGTCCAAGAATTGGTGGTGAAGCTCAGAAGGTATGGCTACCCAGTCGTACGCCTGCACACGGACTATGAAACAACCTTTGTCAACAAGCACTTGAAGGGATGGTGCTTGAACCGAGGAATTGTGAGGACATCGTCCACCCCAGAAGAACACCAACAAAATGGAAGAGCAGAAGCTGCAATAGCTTCTATCAAGGGAAGGGTGCGACGTCTCTTGCACTCCTTTGGCATGGAGACGAAGTGGTGGCCGATTGCAGCACGACATGTGGTAGAGCTGGAGAGAAGAAGGTTTGAAAGGATTGAGGACAAACTGCCAAGGTTTGGACAGAAGATAGTGACAAGAAAGCGGAAATGGAAAAGAGGAGATGAGTTTGAAACGACAGCACAGGAAGTCACTTACCTGACTCCAATCCCAGAAGTTTCAAAAGGACATGCGGTTATGGAAGAAGATGGAAGTTTCAAGGTGGTGAGCTGCCTGATCCAGGACTGCAAAGAGCCGCAGGAAGAAGAAAAGAAGTTGGAGTTAGAAGAAGTGATTCAAGAAAGGGACCCTATGGAAGCGCGAAGAAGACTGAGGAAAAAGATGTCAGTCGCTTCTTTGAGGATTCCAGAAGAAGAATTTTGCAGAAAGTATCAAGCTGTTCCAGGCAGTTTTGGAGCAGGATGAAGCGATGTACAATGAAGACGAAGAGGTCATTCCGGCAGTGATGAAAGGGATGATTGCCATCAGAAAGGAAATGGCGGCACTGCAAGAAGGCCGACTTGAAGAAGAAGTGCTACAGACCAGGGTAGTTTCCAACCAGGAAGTGTATCAAAACAAAGATGAGTGGGTTGGAGCTATCAGAAAGGAGATTAACAATTTGGTGCAGAAAGGAGCAGTCAAGAGGCTGACCAAAGAGGAAGCTGCGTACTACAAGAGAGAGCATGCAGACAAGTTGGAGGTGGTGCCAGGAAAAGCAGTACACACGATAAAAGCACCAGATGGTAAGAAGAAATGCCGCCTGGTGGTGTGTGGGAATCACCTTCAAGGAGGAGACAAAAAAGAAACCAAGGAGGAACATGCCAACTACTATGCAGGAGGGGCAGACACAATCTGCCTGCGACTTGCACTGTCCATGGCAGCACGCTATGGGTGGGACATTGCAGGTTTAGATGTGGTTGCAGCGTTTTTGAACGCGCAGCTGGGGGACGTGCATGAGAAACCACAACCAAGAGAAGACCCAACAAGAGACAGAGGCCGCATTGTGTTGATGCAACCACCGCGGGTTCTGGAAAGACTAGGTCTGATCGAAGTTGGAGAGCTTTGGCTAGTGGAACGTGCCCTCTATGGACTGAGAGAGTCGCCTCGCCTGTGGAGTGATCACAGGGATGGAACCCTACATGGCATGGAAATACAACAAGGAGGCAGGACGTTGAAGTTGCTGCCGAGTTTTGCAGAAGAAAACCTTTGGCTGATCAAGGATACCAGCCTTAGAGATGAAGGTGGAGTGCAAGGATTGGTTTTGATTTACGTGGACGACATGTTGGTCATGTCGAACCCGGAGATCACCAACATGGTGGTGGAAAAGATACAGAAGACATGGGAAGTGACCAAACCTCAATGGGTCACTGAAACAGAGCCAGTTCGGTTCTGCGGGATCGAGATCTACAAGAACAACGAAGGGGATTACTTTGCGGGACAGCAGTCCTTTGTGAAAGAAGTGCTGAAGCGCCACAACTGCAAGGAGTTTGCGGCATCCCCTTTGAAAGACAACTTCGAGCCGGAGGAGGAGCTAGATAGGACAAGAGAGGAGATCCAACTGGCCCAAAAACTGGCCGGAGAACTGCTGTGGTTGGCCGGAAAGACCCGACCCGACCTAACCTAGCTTACACTACCAGCCGTATCTGTTCAAATGCAACCAGGTCTCCAAAATGGTGTGCAGGAGCAGCTGCACACACCATGAAGTACCTCAACAGAACCTGGGGTATGGGACTGTACTTCAGGAAGAAGGGAGGGAATGTCCTGGAAGTGGCAACAGATGCCAGTTTTGCACCAGGTGGTGGTTTGTCGCATGGCTCAGTGGTAGCAAGCATGGGAGGTACGCCAGTGATGTGGAGGTCCTCAAAACAGCCTTTCCCCTGTTTGTCTACCGCAGAGACTGAGCTGGTAGAAGCCATCGAGGGAGTCATAGTTGGAGACTCTTTAGCATGCATAGTGGAGGAGTTGGAAGGAAGAGTGGATAAGCAGCTGGTATGTGACAACATGGCAGCCGTGGCTTTGTCCACCACGCGGACAGGAGCTTGGCGCACACGGCATTTGAAAGTACGTGCGACACACCTCAAATGGAGGGTGGAAGCTGGAGACTGGAAGATGCACCATCGACGGGGCACAGAGCTCGTCGCAGACATGGGTACAAAGCTTCTTGGTGCCAACAAAACGAAGGATCTGTCAAAGAAGATGAATCTGGAATGGCTACCAGATGTAGTAGCTTTCTCCAGAGCGAAGGAAGAAAGGATTGAGAAAGAGGAAGAAAAATTGGCAGAGGAACAGGACAGAGAACCAGCTGTGACGGTATCCAAGAAGGTCTTTGCAGGAGATATGGAAAAGGTGGTAAAGATCGCCACCCTCATGGCGGTACTTCAGAAGGTAGAAAGAGTATATGCCATGGACAAGAGTGAGACGGAAGAAGGATCAGAAGTTTTGGCGGCATTTGGCTTGTTGATGATGATCCTTGGAGTGGTTTTGTACAAGTTGGTAGAAAGAATGTGGAAGATCTTTCATGAGAAGAGAGATCACGAGGAATGCCAAGCTCGCGCCCTTACGCGCGACTCTCGCGCCCTTATGCGCGACTCTCGCGGCCTTATGCGCGACTCTCGCGGCCTTACGCGCGACTTTCGCGGCTTCATGCGCGATCGAGAACGTCACCAACTTCATGTACGCGAAGAAGAAGAAGAGATAAGTTGTGAAGAAGGAGAACAGACCACCGTGAAAGTGGCGACTCTGAGGATGAGAAAAGCTCAAAATAAAGGTTCCAATGAAAAAAGACAGGAAGGAGGAAGCTCCGCTACCAGAAGCGACAGTCACACAACCGAGAAAGGCACGGAGGAACGACATGACAAAAAGGGAGCACAGACAGTGCCTCCTATGCCCGCTCAAGGACGGAGCTGTGGGAACCCTGGAGGAGAGGGAGCCCAGTCTGCTCGTCCTGGACGACGCTGTGGGAACCCTGGAGGAGAGGGAGCCCAGTCTGCGGGTCCGAGCGGAGCAGTGCCCACTCCTGGATGGCGCTGTGGGAACCCTGGAGGAGAGGGAGCCCAGTCTGCGGGTCCGAGTGGTGCAAAGCCTAACCAAGGGGAGGGAGCTCGGTCTGCGCGTCCAGATAGTGCAGAGAAGCCGAACCTGGTGGGGCCAATCATCACACCAAATGGGAGGAGATTCCATAGAAGCAGTGGATGCCCGACGTTGGCACAGTCTTGGAAAGGAAGAAATCCGCTTTGTGGTGAATGTGGCGACACCTACTTGGTGGCTGACGTGATGATGATGGATAAGAACCAGTTAGTCCATACGAAGAAGAAGTGCCCTAAGGTTGTGGGAGAGCTGATCGGATATGACGCATGCCAAAGGTGTGCTTAGCGGCTTGGGCCTAGAGAGCTCAAAATTTTCCAGAAAGCAGGATTGCATGAACATGTCAATCCTGGGAGGAGTGCATGGATGTCAGACACTCCAATTTGAAACGTGAAACAGCATGTTCAGTTGTGTAGGTTTCAGTCTTGCTGAGAAAGTCAGAGAAGATTAGCACAGCCACCTGCACAGGATGACACGCCAAATCGAGACGGCATAGCCGCTTTGTGGTTCAAAACAAGTTGCCAGGGCTGACCTGCGTGCATAAAGTGATATGCTAAAATATATTATTTATATAATTTTATAAATTTATGTAAAATTTTCCATATCTAAAGGTGGTTATAATAAGAAATTTATGGGAATGCGGAGCCTATTATTCTTGTTCAGGCCCCGCACAAGCAGTAGAATATTTCAAATATGGAAATGCGCTCCCCTGTTACCTCATGTGTGGTCATAAAATTTTGAATAAGTCCAATACCACCAGCCTCGCTTTCAAAATCCAAGCATGTTAATCTTTCGAAAAATGAGAATCGAATCCTGGGTGGGCCAGCTGTGCATCTGCAAAGAAAAGCTACACGTGTTTGCGTGTTGGCAGTTTGCCTCAAGGCTTCATTTAAGAAGTAAATAGCGATTAATTAATATGTCTGCTTGGCTGTTTGAAGCCTACCTTCTGAAGGAGCCGGGTATTGCAAAATGACAAGACGTCATGCTCTCTGCACCAACTAATTTTTCTGAAAGTTTGCACGGCCCCCAGATAATCTGGACACGTGAGACTATTCCCATTCCAAGTACAAGTCAGTTGCTTGAATCTGAACGCCGAACGCTCCATGGATCCATACTCTTCTTGAGATGTGTATATATTCACCCCGTCTTGGGATGTCCCTGGGATGTTGCCATATGTATTGACCTGGTCAGACAAGAGCCAAGAGCCCTTGATTCCACGGAAACCGTTCCGCGCCCTGAGCTGCTTTGACCCACAGAACCTGAATTAAATGATGTTTCTTGACATTCAATGAACTTCAATGCTTGTCCGACCAAAAGGCAAATCATGGCAAATCGCTGCGACCAGTTGCATTTCGCATCACTGGCGCAGTCGGGTTCAAAGAGATCAAAGCAGAGCCACAGCCGTAGAGTTGTCACATGAAGATTCATGAAGTAGCACCATTAGTTTAGTTCCAACCCCATTGAAGGAGACGGACTTTTATTAGACCGATTAAAAATGCTTGACTGCTCCGCAATGCTCCGCAAGTCTATGCTTAAATACAGCAGCAGGTTTTCTCTTGTGCTAAACTTTCAACATCTTTCAACCAGTCTGCCACTTGAAATGCTGTATGTAGTGCTATGTGTGATATAGGCCCCCGCTGACCGAGTGATCAAGCACGCTTCAAAGGTCCAGGGGCTACATCAGAAAACCCTTGCCATCCGCTCCAGCACCTCAGGTGCTGAAAATGTCGAAAATGTATGAAAATGTCATGCCTTCGGGGTCCCAGCACCGGCTGGTCAGCTGTGGCAGTTGCTGCTGCAAGAACAGCAAGGCCGGCTGGGCCGGGCTTCCAGGAGCCGGTCATGGCACGGTCATGGGTCACGTCGTCCACTGGTCTGCTCTTGTCTCAATCTCCTGCGATCATTGAAGGTAGCCAAGGGATGAAAGGGCAAAATGAGCAGCGGCCAAACTCGTGTGGAAATCCCGCGGGTGCTGTTTGGTTGTTGGGGGATTTCAATGATTCATACTTCGAAGGCATCCTCTTTACGTGTTGAATTTTCTGCACTTTTTGCCGGGGTTACTTCAATTCAGCGGCAACATGCACGTCCTGCTTGAGTAGCGGCAGCTGTTGCGTCTTGATCGCGATAGAACCCCGAAAGAATAGGGTGGATCATGCCAAACAGCGAAATAAACAACAATGTTACTGTTACAGTGTTACAGGGTCTTCACTTGTTTGAGCAGTGAGCAGCATCGTTTTCCCAAGTTTGGGTGGCAAACAACCGTATTTACAGGACGCTCTTGAGACTCTCTCTCTCTCTCTCTCTCCATCGCGGGCTCTTGAGACTTACGCTATTATAGCTTTTTGCAAAATAGATTGTTCATGCATATCCAATACACACGAAACATTCACATGCTGCATTTGGTTGAGCTCCAGTTTAATAGATTTTGAACATAGTGACTACTCTTTGGTGAAGGACTTTCTGGATTTCATGCCGGCCAGGTCCTTTTGCTGTTCGCTGACAACCCCAGAGTGGGTTCCTTAGCACTTTGAGGTCTGAACTTTCAGGAAAGGATTGAGGATATCAGCAAGCATGTCTGGAACCTCCTTGAAAGTCATCGCTGGAAGGTAGATCACATGGTTGCCAATCAAATAATTACTTGGCAAATCTAGGCACCCTGTGAACATGGAAAAATAAAGGGAACTGACATGCTGACATGATTGCCCTGCATGTTGAAAGTTCAGATCTTCAGTTTTTGGTATTAACATTCACCATAACTATCATGCTGGATCCTGGACAACCCCCATGATGGCGCACAGGGGCACGTCACCACAACGAGCATCCGAATTTGTCGCGAGATACCGGCTTTTTGTCCTTCTTGATTCTGGACTCCTCGGTAGAGATGTGTGGCAAAAAACGGGCAGGACGGCCAAGGGGATATCAATGGTGATGTTCACCGAGCAAACTGGGGAGATAAACAAGCAAAACCTGGTGGCTAGTTGAGCCATCCATCTTAAGAATTGTTCAAGTGCTTAATCGTGCCAAACGGTCAGTTTCTCATGGAACGAATCAAGGTTCCTCTGTGAAGTGTCCCACTAAGTTTCAGGCCCTAAACGCCGCCGAGGATTGCGAGTGAGTCGGGGACAGCGCTTCAGACTCCGAAAACCAAACACCACCACGTGCAGCGGTCATAGCTTTCCTGAGCCGACAAGATCAGAGGGTCCATACCTGGCAGCTTCCTCGGGCTTTGATGGGCCTTGATGGGCCTCATGGGCCTGGGCATGCCTGGCACCAAAGAACCCACCCAATTAACAAAATGAATATATCAATATGATCAATTGCATGTGACTATAAAAAAGATTAATTAAAGATTAAATTCCCTACATAATAATTACCCTCTGGTAATTTAACATAGCTATAGAAAATCACCATTTTTAATGGGAAAACTCACTACAAATGGCCATTTTCAATAGCTACGTTAAATTACCAGAGGGTACATCTAAATTAACTACAGTGCATATACTTCGCCACGAGGCAAACGGCCTTCCAGCTCAGCCTGGGTTGCCGCATCCACCTCGGGCCGAGCGTCAGAACCACAACAGCATTGTTTTGTTTGGCTGCCACGCGCTTCAGATTTTTGGAAAGAAGTATGTGTATATATATATAACTATATATATATATAAAACTATATATATATAAATTATATAACATCATAAACCATCCATAATCATGGATCCATCATGATTAATAGTAATCAATAGCGATCATACACTTCCATGCGTTTTTTCGGTGTCCACACCTCTTTTTTGGCAATGTTTGAACTTTGAAGCGCACCAGCAGATTTGGAGATTTGCCACCCTGGCCACTCTCATCCCTTCTCCCTATCCCTAAGGCCCCTAAGATCCCTAGGACCCCGCGGACAACACACCTTGAAGTCCCGGAGCTTCTCTGCCACTTCCTGCGTCAAACTTAGGCCCAACTTGGGATGGCCAAGATACGACCAAGACCCTACGCATACCTACGCCGCTGCAAATGATCAAGCTCATCAAAATGAGTTCGGGCCTAAAACGTCTACCCGGGCCATAATCAGTTCAAGCCGTCTTTGTTTTGATCTGTCATGCGTAAAAACGACAGAAAAAAGACCTGCAGCAAGAATGGGAAGTGCAACCTGCGCAGCAGCGCTAACAATATTGCACATAATCCTGAACATTGATAGTTACTTCTATCCTTTTCTTGTTTGGATCTATTTGGAGGTTGTGGCGGGGGTGCACCTTCGGGTCAGTTTTGGCAAAGTTTCTACTCTTTGAGACTTGTGGGTTAGTTGCATCTCAGAAACCACCTGAAGACAATCTTGGTGAAGTTTCTATTGTTCGTGGGTGGGCTGCAGGGCTGTACCTGCAGAACCTGAGGGCCTGAGGGGAACCAAGCTTCGCAAGACTTCGAATGCTTAGGGGTGCTCGCAAGTCCGGGAGCCAACTTTTTGGGGCGATGTTTCTGTCTTTTTCTGTCAGGCAATGTGAACAACATATGGAAGCTAATCCGCCGACCCCGGCCTTCGCCAAGGCCGGGGCGGCGCCTGGGACCACCGCAGGTGTGGACCTTGTCCTCTTCCAAGCCCTCCAAACCTTTACCCTTAAGCAGCTTCCCCAACAGGCACCCCAGGGCCAGGGCCACAGCAATGACTTTCTATGAGCTTTCAAAGCTGCCGTTTGCCAGCCCGCAAAGGCTCCAAACGCCTCCAAAATTCCAAACCCCCAGGGCCAGGGCCACAGCAATGAAACTTTTTATGAATTTCAAAGCTGCCGTTTGCTAGCCCGCAAAGGCTCCAAACTTTCCAAAACAAAATTCCAAACACCTTCCCCAACAGGCACCCCAAGGCCAAGGCCACTTCCCCAACAAGCACCCCAGGGCCAGGCCACAGCAATGGCTTTCTTAGGCTTTCAAAGCTGCCGTTTGCCAGCCCGCAAACCCTCCAAAACTCTCCAAACCCTCCAAACCCTCCAAACCCTCCAAAACCCGCCAAACCCTCCAAACACCGTCCCCAGCAGGCACCTCAGATCCACAGCAATGACTTTCTTGATGCTTTCCAAGCTGCCGTTTGCCAGCCCGCAAAGGCTGCAACCCCTCTAAAATTCCAAACACCTTCCTTAACAGGGGGCCAGGGCCACAGCAATGACTTTCTATGGGCCTCAAAGCTGCAGTTTGCAGCTTCCCCAACAGGCACCCCAGGGCCAGGGCCACAGCAATGACTTTCTATGAGCTTTCAAAGCTGCCGTTTGCCAGCCCTCAAAGGCTCCAAACGCCTCCAAAATTCCAAACCCCCAGGGCCAGGGCCAGCCCGCAAAGGCTCCAAACGCCTCCAAAATTCCAAACCCCCAGGGCCAGGGCCACAGCAATGAGACTTTTTATGAATTTCAAAGCTGCCGTTTGCTAGCCCGCAAAGGCTCCAAACTTTCCAAAACAAAATTCCAAACACCTTCCCCAACAGGCACCTCAGGGCCAAGGCCACTTCCCCAACAGGCACCCCACGGCCAGGGCCAAGGCCACTTCCCCAACAGGCACCCCAGGGCCAGGCCACAGCAATGGCTTTCTTA
>CAMXCT020001051.1:43256-65879 GCA_947184155.2 Cladocopium goreaui
CAAACACCGTCCCCAGCAGGCACCTCAGATCCACAGCAATGACTTTCTATGAGCTTTCAAAGCTGCCGTTTGCCAGCCTGCAAAGGATCCAAACTTCCAAAATTCCAAACACCTTCCCAACATGCACCCTAGGGCCAAGGCAACTTCCCCAACAGGCACCCCAGGGCCAGGCCACAGCAATGGCTTTCTTAGGCTTTCAAAGCTGCCGTTTGCCAGCCCGCAAACCCTCCAAAACTCTCCAAACTCTCCAAACCCTCCTAAACCAGCCAAACCCTCCAAACACCGTCCCCAGCAGGCACCTCAGATCCACAGCAATGACTTTCTTGATGCTTTCAAAGCTGCCTTAACAGGGGGCCAGGGCCACAGCAATGTCTTTCTATGGGCCTCAAAGCTGCAGTTTGCCAGCCTGCAAAGGATCCAAACTTCCAAAATTCCAACACCTTCCCCAACATGCACCCTAGGGCCAAGGCCACTTCCCCAACAGGCACCCCAGGGCCAGGCCACAGCAATGGCTTTCTATGGGCTTTCAAAGCTGGCTTTCTTAGGCTTTCAAAGCTGCCGTTTGCCAGCCCGCAAACCCTCCAAACCTCTCCAACCCCTCCAAACGCTCCAAACCCTCCAAAACCCGCCAAACCCTCCAAACACCGTCCCCAGCAGGCACCTCAGATCCACAGCAATGACTTTCTTGATGCTTTCCAAGCTGCCGTTTGCCAGCCCGCAAAGGCTGCAACCCCTCTAAAATTCCAAACACCTTCCTTAACAGGGGGCCAGGGCCACAGCAATGACTTTCTATGGGCCTCAAAGCTGCAGTGTGCCAGCCTGCAAAGGATCCAAACTTCCAAAATTCCAAACACCTTCCCCAACATGCACCCTAGGGCCAAGGCAACTTCCCCAACAGGCACCCCAGGGCCAGGCCACAGCAACCCCAGGGCCAGGCCACAGCAATGGCTTTCTATGGGCTTTCAAAGCTGGCTTTCTTAGGCTTTCAAAGCTGCCGTTTGCCAGCCCGCAAACCCTCCAAAACTCTCCAAACCCTCCAAACCATCCAAACGCTTTTCCATGGGCCTCAAAGCTGCAGTTTGCCAGCCTGCAAAGGATCCAAACTTCCAAAATTCCAAACACCTTCCCCAACAAACACCGTCCCCAGCAGGCCCCTCAGATCCACAGCAATGACTTTCTATGGGCCTCAAAGCTGCCGTTTGCCAGCCTGCAAAGGATCCAAACTTCCAAAATTCCAAACACCTTCCCCAACATGCACCCTAGGGCCAAGGCAACTTCCCCAACAGGCACCCCAGGGCCAGGTGTTTTCCCATCCGGGGACCAGCAGCAGCAGCAGCAGCAAAAGCTTCTGCAGCAGCAGGAGTAGGCAGCAGCAGGCAGCAGCCAGCACCAGCAGCAAAAGCCTCTGCAGCAGCAGGAGTAGGCAGCAGCAGGCAGCAGCCAGCACCAGCAGCCAGCAGCAGGCAGGAAAAAACATGAGGTTACAATGACAGTCCTAAAAACGGAGGGTCCTTGACACTCAAAGTATATATCAATCCATCCGTCTTTCTTCCTATGCCACTATCTATCTATCCAACAATCGATCTATCCATCTGTTTATCCAACTGTCTATCTACCTATCTGTCATCTATCTCTCTCTCTCTCTTTCTCTCTCTCTCCCTCTCTCTCTCTCTGTCCCTCTATCTATACATCTGTCCAACAATATCTATCCACCTGTTTATCAAGCTGTCTATCTACCTATCTATCAATCTATCTCTCTCTCTCTCTATCCCTCTATCTATCCATCAATCTATCATCTATTCACATGTCTACCTGTCTGTCTGTCTGTCTGTCTATCTATCTATCCATCCATCCATCCATCCGTCCATCCGTCCATCCATCCATCCATCCATCCCCATCCATCTATCCATCCATCCATCTCTCCCTCTCCTCTCTCTCTCTCTCTCTCTCTCTCTCTCTCCCTCGCTCTCTCTCTCTCTCTCTCTCTCTCTCCACAGTCCCCCCCAAATAAAGGGGGGTCGGCGGCACCTGGGCGCTAGCCCATTCTATATCCCATGCAACTGGCCATTTATAGTTGATTGATCTATACAATATAGCCATTTATATAATGAAACTGGCCATTTATAGTTGATTTATCTGGCCATGAAACTGGCCATTTATAGTTGATTTATCTGGCCATTTATATAATGAAACTGGCCATTTAGAGTTGATTTACCATGATTGATCATCATAAGGGTATGGATCAATACCTATTAATACCATTTTTAGGGGAATGAACATCCATAAATCCCAGCTATTTTGATGTTCACCAGGGGTACAAGGTTTTGACACACTGCCATAAAATTATAAACGTCTTAGGTCACCAACGAGGCTGAAAATCTACCCGTGTCATCATGGCTGGATGGCTGGGAACTCCCCGGTTTGGAAACATGGACATTTGTATGGGAAAATTATCTATCTATATAATATTGAATGGTGATTTTCAAAAGTATATATATTTATATAGATTATATATATATATATCTAGATATTATATTATAATATTGAATCATATTAATATATAATATTGATATCTTGCAAGCCACGTTTCATTACCACAAAGGGTATCGCAGATGTCGAACCATCCACGCAATTGTCAACTAGTCAATCTCATCCCACCAAAAGGCGACTCCAAAAAAACAGATCCACCACAAATTCCGAAGCTTCGGGTGGATTCAGCCACCGAAAAGTGTGAAAAATATGTGAGTAGGAATAGCTGCAAATACGCATTCGACTTGTAAATCTCCCTTTGATTCCTGGGATGTTGATGGAAATATATGGAAATATTGAACATGATGAAAAACACAATATGAAATATGAAACATGAATCAATCACAATCATTAGCCCAACCATCAAAATGGCTAAAAACTTGAAACATTGACCCATTCTCGCCATTCGCCTTCACCTTGCTTACACGCTCATATACAAAACCCTCGGCCGTTGGTGGTTTTTATATCCCCAGATTTCGTGGATTGATCCGGTTGAACAGCAATCCAATTGATCGATCGCCCGGTCCCGTTTAAAAGTCAATGGGATTATTATCATGGGATTTTCCATAGAAAATTGCCATAGAAATAGTGGATTTACCCATTGAAAATGATGATTTTCCATAGCAAACTGTTAGTTTTCAATATATACCCGGCCTGGTAAACATACAAAAAACGGATGAGAAAATCACCATGCTATCAATGGGTAAAGAAAAACTATTTCTATGGCCATATCAATAGGAGATCTCCAGGATTCAATACATGGAGCTACGTAAACGTACCATACTTTTGGCCACATGAATCGTGGGGTATATCGAAATTTAGGCCTAAGAAATAGACCTGATTTATGGCCAGTGATCTTGTTGATGAATCATGAAACATCCTACAACTGATGGTATAAGGTATTCACATATTCACATATGAGTTCATAGAAAATTTGGTTCCCCAATCATCACCATGGGTTAACCTGTACTAAGTCATGATCTAATTTGAATGATTTGGGGGTACTTCCATTTTAGGAAACCAAAAAATATCCGTTGGTCACCTCTAAAGCCAAAGAAAATCACAAAGATCAAGGTAACCATCGAGGTGTTATACCATGTTATGCCTACAATTTAGCATACCCTCTGGTAAACATAGAAAAAAGTATGGAACATCACCATGCTATCAATGGGAAATTTCACTAGTTTTATGACCATTTTCAAGAAGGAACTATATTTTGACATCACCGGATGGTAAAACTCATGGATTAATCACCATTAAATCACCATTTTCCTATGGTTTTCCTATGGTTTTCCAGAGGTCTAATCCCATCTTCTTAGTGAATCCTTGATGATTGAGACCCCAGGGAGGCCGCACAGAAGGCTCACAGGGAAGCCGCCAAAGATGGGATCTTCCTTCTTGGACCTTGGCGATAGAACGTATCCGTATCCCGAGTTCCGGGTATCCCAAGGGTAAACATACAAAAGAATGTGCAAGGTGGTGCCCCCTAGATAGCTAAGTTGGTTTATAACTCCAATAACTATGGTTTATGGTACTTATATCTATAGTTAGATGGGGTGTATAAACCAACTTATAACTGGGGGGGCACCAGCTTGTGGAAAACCAATGAAAACCCCTGGCTTCCTGTTCGGAACATGATCTACGTTTTTGTTGGTTTTTAAGTTTTCTAGATCTATTTCTGCCACAAGAAGGTTGAACTGCGGGTATCATGGAGAGTTTGTTTCTGATATAGATGGATGGTTAGGTTAGATTTAAGGTTTAGGTTGGATTTTAGATTAGATTAGATTTAGATGATAGACCGTTATACAAAAATAATAATGCCATCTAGATACAACTATACAATATATTATATATATACATAATATATATAATATGTATATATATTATATTATGTCTACATATATTATATAATATGTGTATATATAATATACAATAGATACACATGTGTAATGCACATACAGTAATAGATAGAATTGTAGATCTATACGCACGAGTTTATGATAGTTTGGCTAAATTCATCGATGTGCCATGGCCAAAATATCGTATCTGGGCTATGATCATCCGACAATCGCAAGGATTCCTTGCATATAGTGAGTATATTACCCTCTGGTTATGTCAAAATAGCTTTTGAAAATGGCCATTTATAGCTGATTTACATAGTAAAATGGTGATTTTCCATAGCTATTTTAGTTTACCAGGCGGTAACCCCTATGAATGGAGGGATAACCCTTCTCTTTGAGTGGAAAATAACCACTACGTATTGACCTGACGTGCATCGCAAACGAGAGGAAGCCAAGCCTGGAGATACGATGTTATACGTATCAGTTATAAATCAACTTAGCTAACTTTGGAGCACCTGTTCGAAACTGCTAGGCGATCTAAATCTACTGCTGAATCATCATTATCCCATATATATATATGTATCTATATATATAGCCCTATCAAGGTGGTAAATCAATGTAAATCCAGGTAAGTCCCCCATGTTCAAACATACCCAAAGCATCCAATCTGGATCTTCGGCCCGAGACCAACTGAACTGCCCAAATCTGAGCTGCCCCCCACGCCGCTTTAATGGCCACAATCTCCTGTCTCTGGAGCGTTTTCTGCACTTGGGGATTAATCACCAATAAAGGCTGATGACTTTGTGTTTGATCCCACTTAGTAAGTAGATCATAAACTGATTATTTAAAAACCCTAGGATTTCAGCATCAAATTGAAGTGTTAAGCATCAAAATGCTCACCAACCAAAATGGGGAATATAGTCGTAAGTGGACATTGCCCCTACTTATCCCCATTCATCCCCATTCAGAAACCAGGGTTACCACCGGTTTACGATTCGTGGGGCCGCAGTAGGGGCAGGCGCCCAAATGATGGGGCTTGGTCGGGTCCTCGTGCAGCCAATAGATTTAGAATCTATTGGATTTATCATCATCCATGTCACTATAACTACTATTACTATTATTACTACTGTGGATGAAATAAATCTTGCACCTTGGATGGTTGAAACCCTATAAATCATGGGATAAACCATCTATCAACTGGTGCAGGATTTCGCAACCATCCACAGCTATGCCATGTCACCGAACCCCCCTGCCGGGACCGCCAGACACAACGGGGTCACCTTGGTCTCAGAATTTTCTGCCATAAAGACCTTAGCATGGGTGGATGATTTGCGGTGTAGGATATAAGCATGGTTAATAATGGTTACTGTTGGTTACTGTGGGCTATATCACATGGGATAATATAGGATAATATGGGATAATGTCGGCTTGTAATAGTTATATCATGAGTAAAACAATGTAAAACACTCAGATGGGCATTTTTGGTATTTTTACGATATATTATGTGTTACGGGAAAAAATACCGCAGATGAACATCATGGGATTTAACCAACTAAAATGCTGGGAATTCACGGGGATGTGTCATGAGATGATGATATAGGTTCCATTGCCACGTTTAGTTATCGGAGGGTATAGAGTTTGCAAATCGTGGATTACCCCCGGCTAGGTCATAAATCCATATAAATCCTGCGTTCACTAATGATTTTTGTCAGAATCAAATGTTGATTTAATTGGCTTTAAACATGAACACATGGGGACTTAATGGAATATCTTAAAGTGCATATATTGGGATAGAACTACCTAACATTACCTAACTATATATATATATCCATCTTGTGTTGGATCTATATATTTTTTTCTATGGGCCAGCTGATAATACACATCAATTTTTGTCATCTTAAACCCAAATGGTTATCTAAAGATATGATTCAAGATGAATAAGATAGGTTATCCATCTGTTTCATCCTATCTTAAGATAAACCCATACCCATAGGATCCATGGTGCTGGAATATTTACCAACATTTGCCCTAAAAATCACCCAGTTATGTAGTTAAATATACCATACATGGAGCATATGGGATATAGTTCATCTTATGAGTATTTATCTCATCTTTTAGTAGAGTTTCCAGCAAGTCCAGCATCTTGAGGACCAAACTCTGACTCTCCAAATCTTGGGAAAGCAGTGAGTGCTATTCGTAGGTGTAACCATGGCAATAACCCTCCTAAGTTGGGATATAAGCTCTGCAACTATGCTTCTAAGCCCTAAACAAATGGATATAACTATGGGATACTATGGGCATATTCACCTCCATATGTTGGGATATAGCATGATAATAAAACCCCTACAATGCGGGGCACCCTAGTTATGTTTGTTGGTTTATAAACGCCATTAGCTATAGTCAAAAGTAGCACAAACCATAGTTATCGGAGCTATAAGCCAACTTAGCCATCTAAATACTATGAAATCCATTCCCATCGGGGGCATGAACTGTCTGACTCGTGCATAGTCTGCTACCTGCTGGGTGGCTGGAACCCCAAATGCAAGCAGAAGCTCGGCAGGGAGGAGGTACCGGCCTTTGCAGGGGCTCCAGAGCTTCGAATTTGTCCTTGGGCATACGCCCACTTGCTGCCGACCAAGCGCTTCGGGTTGTCGGCTCATCAGACAAATTGAAGACAGCTGACCTAGCCAGTCTGGCAGGATACTGGTAGTTGCGCTCCCACAACCTGATTTTGAAAGTGTTTAAACCTGCTCCCACAACAGCCGTTTCTTTTCATCCTGGAATCCCATGACCATTAAATCACCATTACATCCCATAAAATCACCATGAAGTCACCATTTTTTGGTAAAACTATTGGTTACTGAGTTATTGAACCATCCGTCCCGCGAGCTCCCGAGCCGAGCCATAAGCGCCAATTCCCACCTGTCAGGTCGATAGGTTGAACATCAACTCGTTGGACATGCTGTTCAACGTTAAACCATGTTGTATATGTATATGCCTACGGCAGGAAAACCGTACGTGCGTTTTGCTTCTTTTTTGAGTATTGCTCTTTGTCTTGGGGTTGGGGTGGGGTGGGGTGGGGGGGCATGTTAACGTTCCTTGTACTTCGTACAGGATATATTGCGATGTTGCTAAGATCTCTGGGATCTTTTACTACGTTACATGTTGCTACGCTGCTGGTATCTCTGAGATAGTTTCCTACGTTACATGTTGCTACGCTGCTGGTATCTCTGAGATAGTTTCCTACGTTACATGTTGCTACGCTGCTGAGATCCTTGGGACTTTCTTACTACGTGACATGTTGCTACGCTGCTGAGGTCTCTGGGATCTTTTACTACGTTACAGGTTGCTACGCTGCTGAGATCTCTGGGATCTTTTACTACGTTACAGGTTGCTACGCTGCTGAGATCTGTGGGATCGCTTACTACGTTACATGTTGCTACGCTGCTGAGATCTCTGGGATCGTTTACTACGTTACATGTTGCTACGCTGCTGAGATCTCTGGGATCGTTTACTACGTGACATGTTGCTACGCTGCTGAGATCTCTGGGATCGTTTACTACGTGACATGATGTTTACCTGGATTTGTTAAAAATCAATAGATTTTGCATCCACTTTTTTAACCCAAATTCAGTTATCCAAACTGATCGGAAGAGCATTTTATATTGTAAATTACAGGTGATTGTGACTCTCCTGGAAGCAACCAATCAAAACGCTCGCGCGGTTTCCCTTCCGCCGGGTATGTATATGATATCTATGTTAATATGTATCTATATACTTCAAACAATGTTGAAATGGGGCTACATAACATTACATTACATTACATTACATTACATTACATTATGTATATATATATGTTGTAAAATGCTAATATGATATATATATATGTACATAATTCAAACAATGTTGAAATGGGGATACATAATTACATATACATAATATATATTTATATATTGTGTATGTAACACGCGCACTGACACAATGCAATACACACAGCAACTGAGAGGCCCCCAAGTCTTAAAGAGATCCAAGACTAAAGACAAGGGCTTCAAAGAGTGGCTATTTATATGGATCTGTGGAAAAGCTTTTGCCAGTGCTATGTTTAACATAGTTTTTTAATAAAAACTGCAAGCTTGCAAGATTAAACCTCATAGAATCGACGAACTCGAATACATTTTTTGAATGAACACATGAGTAAGTAGATCCAAAAAACAAACGCTGAAGATAGTATACTCTGGTATGGTATTGTAAAGTATAGTATGGTATATTATGGTATGTTTTTTGTACTTTGCACTCCACACTCTCCACTCTGCATTTTACACTCCACGTGCTACACTGGACAAAACCTAACTCGATACCACCCGATAAAACACATGCTGCAACAGCAAGACTCTCACACCCTACACTCTACACTACCAAACATATCCCAACATGACACTCTCTATATACACTTACAATCTTACACTTAGACACTCCACACTGTACACTCAGCACACGGCAAAAAAAGTTACCCCTAGCTTTTCTTGGAGTTGCTTAGGTGGCCCCCCCAGACGTAGCAAGGTTCATCTTTTGTTAAGGTAGCGCTTAACGCCATATGAACCCCACTTGCCAACCATATCAACCTCTGATAAGATGTGTTTTCATGACCATTTTTGTTGCTGGTTATACCCTCTGGTAAACTCGACATGGCTATCAACAATATGGATGTAATTACCATCTTGAAGATGGCGATTGTCCATAGTTGTGTTATAGTTTACTGGAGGGTAAATCCCCTTAGTATTCCCATTTTTGAATATTTTTGGTGAAATCCCTATGAGTCGCCATGAAAAGCCATGATTATCTCATTAATCCCTAGTAAAATCCCATCTTTAGCGACATTTTAGTGTCACACTTGTTTCACACTTGAATGGTTGCAAAAAGAGGAGTGGTGGGTCTGTCATGAGTCATAATGCATTTCTAAGTGGAATCCAATAAAACATAGTAAAAATGAACATGTTAATTTCACACCAAATTTAGGCCAACATTGTCGTCCAAAGTCTGGTCTTCCAAACAATCGCTACGAGCAAATGGTCGATTTTTCGACACATTGGTTGACAAATGGCTATGCAGTTATGGTCCTTAACAGTTATAAATGGGCGAATAGTGATATATAACCTGAGTTTTAGGAGTTAGTTCATTCCATTACCCATAGGATCCATGGTGCTGCTATATATGCTAACATGGATCCCATCAATATACCCCATTCATGTTGGCATTAATATACCAGCACCATGGATCCGTGTTGGGTTATTAACCATTGAAATAACCATTGGAATATCCCAAAAATCCCACAGATCCCATCATTATTAACCCATTATTAACCTGGTTGGTGGTTTGGGTACCCTCTGGTGAACTAACATAGCAATTGAAAATGGCCATTTATAGTGGATTTTCCCATTAAAAATTGTGATTTTCCATTGCTATGTTAGTTCACCAGAGGGTAACTGTTAAGGGCCATCAGTTGTGGGTCAAAAATCAACCCATGGATCCCCAGGCCGCAGCGGCCGGAACAATCGCGCGTGCCTTTTCGAGCTTCCGATACTTCTGAGCCGACGGCGAGGCACCTGGCCGGAACTGGACGAATCCTAAGTACGTAAAAAAATCCCTGGATTACCCGGCCTGGTAAACATACGAAAAGCTATGGAAAATGGCAATTTAGAGTGAGTTTTCCCATGAAAAATGGAGATTTTCCATAGTTATGTAACAGTTTACCAGAGGGTATCCTAAGTGGATATCATTGGAAATATAAACTGGTAAATTGGAATAGATTGGGAAATATATCATATATATTGGAAATATGGTTCCAATGATATTGGATTTTCCTATTAATTAATTTATCATTGGAACTGAGTAAATTATAATATTCCCATAAAAAATCAGCCAATCATTATTGTATCATAATGGTTGAAACCCTATAAATCATGGGATAAACCATCTATCGTAAATTATAATATTTCACTAACCTGAATAGTTCGGCCATAATTTCGGGGATGATTTCCAATACTAACCATGATGAACCAGGGTTCGGGAGAACAGGCTTCGGTCGTGATGAAATTTACCCAGGTATGTATATATCCTAAGTATATCCAGTCCATATATGTCCATATCCTAGTCCATACCCTCATGGTAAACTGTTACAAAAAACTATGGAAAGATCCACCATGCTATTAATGGGAAAATCAACGATTTCGACTGGGCCATTTTCAAGTTCGCTTTTTGTATGTTTACCAGGCCGGGTATCACAAAAAAAACATATCACAAAAAAAGATAAGTAGAATATATCCCTGGATTATCCAAGTATATACCCTCCGGTGAACTAACATAGCAATGGAAAATCCACCATGCTATTAATGGGAAAATCAACGATTTCGACTGGGCCATTTTCAAGTTTGCTTTTTGTATGTTTACCAGGCCGGGTATCACAAAAAAACCATATCACAAAAAAAGATAAGTAGAATATATCCCTGGATTATCCAAGTATATACCCTCCGGTGAACTAACATAGCAATGGAAAATCCACCCAATGTAAAAATGGGAAAATCCACTATTTCGACTGGGCCATGGCTTCAAGTTCGCTTTTTGTATGTTTACCAGAGGATATCCCTGGATTATCCTCTGGTAATTTAACATAACTATTGAAAATCCACCCATTTTTCATGGGAAAATCCACTATTTCAATGGCCATTTTCAATAGCTATGTTAGTTTACCGGGCCGGGTATCCTAGTATATATCCTAAGTATATCCTAGTCCATATCACCAATATGAAGTGGATCAATCCAGTGGACCTTCCTGTTGAATTCACTGGGATGAGTTGCACCATTCGTGGAGAAACAAATGGTGAGTTTCACGACGACTTGCAGAGTTTCATGTTCCAAATTTCGATGTATACCATGAATATGTTCCAAATTTCGATAGATTCCATTTGCCATGAATCCAATTGGTAACCTGGCCTATATATAAAGAATCTCGCCATTCTTAAGGAGCTTTTCCTGTCTTCCAAGGGCCAGGAATGGGACTCCCTTCATCCAGCTCTGGGAAGAATTTTTCGCTGCCAAAAAAACATATATTTATCAAAATGGCTATGGAAAATCACCATGACACCATGACACCAAGAAGAAAATAAAAGTAAATCATCCATATATCTGGGTAAATTATAATATTTCACTAATCTGAATTAAGGCCATTTGGGGATGATTTCCCTTACTAACCATGATTCCAGTGAGGTCGCAGTGAGGTCGTTATAATTTACCCATATATATATACATATATACCATCTGGTTATGACTAACATAGCGAACTGAAAAATCCCGAAAATAAATGGAGGTTTATAGCTGGGAAAATCATCCATAAATGGGCCATGGCTTCCGTAGCCATCATCCCAAAAGTGTCAAGTTTCTTGCAGGCGTGATTCTCAGATACTGATACGATTCTCAATATATATATATATATATACATACGTATGTATGTATGTATTCATATGTATATATATATGTATTCATATATATATACCTAAACATGTGAAACCCCACGCAAAATCCAAATAATTAGCTATTAATCAATCATACATATATATATATATATAATTATGTATGTATATTATATATAATTATGTATGTATATTATATATAATTATGTATGTATATATATATATGTAAAAATGCTTATATTAAATATTGACGCACATATGTGCAAATATTACTGTATTTTACACCAATATTGACAGTAGTATGTACTATGTATAAATATACTGTTGTCATGCATAAAAGATTGCCATTCTTAGATACCCTACAACAAATTATTTTTTTAGTTGGTGAACGTAGATAATCCGTTTTATTACCAAAAGACTATTCAGGATTAGTTTCATTACCCATCCAAGGTTAGCCTAGAAATCAGAAATCATTCAAAAAATCATTTGGCAGTGTGTCAAAACCTTGTACCCCTGGTGAACATCAAAATAGCTGGTAAATGGATGTTCCTCCCACTAAAAATGGTATTAATAGGTATTGATCCATAGCCATTTCTAATATGGGGATCCCTCCCAAACGTTCCACTCCGGTCCCAAATTTCCGCACCTCCGCCGTTGATCCATGGCGTGCTGGGTGGCGCCACCCAAGGGGTGCTTGGAGGAGCCACCTGCGGCCTGAAGTGTCTGGGTCTCGGGACTTGGTCCAAAATTTGGTGGTTTATTTGGTGGTTTCATCATGATAAAAATATGGATTAATATGGGAAAGTAGTGGGGATATGTCATTTGAATGTTGTTTGATCATGTTTAATATGGTGCTAAATGGGAAAGTAGTGGGGATACCCTCTGGTTATGACTAACATAGCTATTGAAAATGGCCCATTTATACTTGATTTACCTATTAAAGATGGTGATTTTCTATAGCTATGTTAGTTTACCAGAGGGTATGTCATTTGATATGACTCACCAACTACATCCAAATGGGTGTGTCCGAAACATGGAGTTTGCATATTCATCGATGGGAAGTTGTTGACGAAGAAAATTCGATTTGCAGGAAAACCATAAAAGGTTCGACCATAGAAAAATATGAGGGAATACGGTGAAAGGATAGTACCTAACAAGGGGCGGTTATAGGCACCAATAGCCACATAGTTCGTTTTCGTGTTGGAAGTGGGTTAAGTGTCCTCCCTAGATGGATCAAATGATAATTTGGTTTACTATAGTCATACTATAGTAGTAAATCAACCCCCAAGAGGAAGGAGCACTGAATGTCAGTTTTGCCCTTGTGTTTTGAAACTGCAGGGTGCATTACCCCAAGGGAAAACAAATACACTTAACAAATTTGGTGGTGTGGTGCACACCTGCGTAATAAAAAACATGTTTTTGGTCTGATCTCTGGTATGACCAAAACACACACAATTTCAAAACCCAACTGTATCTGGTCGGTGGTTTTCACCATCTTGAAAAATATGAGTTCATCAATGGGAAGGATGAAAACCCATAAAATTCATGTTTGAAACCACCAACCAGGTATGGTTTGAATCCATCCAAATCATCCAATATACCCACTTGAGGTTGGTGAAGATCCACTTGTTGCATGGTTGGAATCCTCTAACCCATAATCCATTAGCTGCTTTGCCCGTCTACATACCCAGTTTCTAATGTTCAGAGCCCCCAAGTGATAAATGGGTTTTCCCTTAGTGGATGAGTCATGGATAATGGATGATCAATGGGTGATTAAGAGACAGGGGCACGAAGTGGCAGGGGTCTGCTCTCGAATAGCGCAGCCGGCACTTCATGGCAACATCTTTCAAAGCTTGTCCGCGGCACTCGGGGCACTTCATCCCGAAGAGGCACATGTCCTTGATGAAGAAACTTTTAGGCCTCGAACACGTCCCCTATTCTCAACAAGCTGCTCTCGGTCAGGGTGGACAGCAGGGGTGGAAGAGCTGAGGCAGGCCCATCATAGGCTTGCTTCACAGGGCCGCCTTCGAATAGCGTAGCCTCCGACGGAAATCTTCAGATGTATATGTGGATATATGTGGTAAAACTTCAACCACAAACCATCCCCATGACTCCAATTACAGCTGGATTATCTCTACTTGCCCTTCTTGTCACTGGGATTATAACTCACGTGCGATTCCTCGGGTGAACTGTTGGTAGCCCCAGTTGGTTTCCCCATGTGCCGGACAGGCTCTCCCAGTATCTCCGCCTCTTCTCACCCCTTGTGGAAACTTTCGGTTTCTCGGCCTCACGGCATTGAACAATGGGATGATTCGGGTACCCATATGCTCCATGTATGGTATATTTATATACCTACATTTGGGTGATTTTTAGGGCAAAATATTCCATACATGGAGCATATGGGGTATACTGTGATGACGCGGTACAATGTATAATATATACTTACGTGGAAAATAAACATAAATAAACACATGAAGCTAGTCGCGAAAACCCGCATGATCATAAGTTCCCGATTCAGCGGGTTGTCCAATATAGTGGCCGATAACCTAGGATATAAATTCAACAAGATGAGGAAAGCTTACAGTGGGAAGATCCGCAATGGGAAATCTTTTTCGCTTCCTGATTTCATTATGTTGACCAACCCCCAAACATCAAACCCCCATAAGGTGAGCCCCCCCAGTTTTAGGTTGGTTTAAAACCCCGTTTAGTTTTATGCACCATAAGCCATCAATTCACAACCAAGTTATCTCCTTCAACTTAGCTATCGTCTAAAAAGGGCCTCATCTTGCAAGAAACGTAATTATCATTGCCTTCTTGAACACTACTTAGATGGGCCTTGGGATTAGCTAAATGGTTAGTAACTGGGGATATAACCCCCTAATTCCCAATTATAATCCATTTACTAACTAGTTAACCAACTCCATGGCCCATCTAAGTACCCGCCGGTATTCATGTTTGGCACTCGGCAAAGATTGAACATGTTCAATTTTCCGAACCAAGGATCCAACTTTCTAGGTCCAAGTCCCACGTTGCTAGTTATCCTTCATTCACCAATGATGTTCCACACCTCTGGAGTGAGCAACGGCGAGTCGTCCTGCAGTTTCCGATATGTCACTGGCCCACCGGGTATGTGCACCGCACACGTTCATGCTGTGATGTCCTTCGGCCTTTTGTTGACAGTTGGAAACATCTGAGATGTTGTGTACTTTCCTTTCCGTTGTTTGCAAGATTTAAGCTCATAAATGTAAACTTTCCTTTCCGTTGTTTGCAAGATTTAAGCCCATAAATGTACTGTAAATAAGTTAGACGTGTTGATTTTGAAAACACAATATCCCATAGGATCCATGGTGCTGGTATATTCATGCTAACATGACTGGGGTATATTGATGGGATCCATGTTACCATATATAGCAGCACCATGGATCCTATGGGTATACGTTCTGTTGGCGACCCAGGGATTCCGGTCCGTTGTACAGTCATAGTTTTACTGGAAATTTAGAACACATATTTATAGGGGAAAAAACAGGAAACACCCATGATCTTCATAGTGATATATATATATATATATACCATCTGGTTATGACTAACAGTTCGCCATGGAAAGATCCACCCATTTTTAGATATAGGTAAACCATCTATCTCTATGGGCCATGGCTTCCATGGCTATGTTAAATAACCAGAGGGTAGAACAAATATTTGGTCCTTTAAACATCTTTGAACTATCGCGCTTTTTTTTGCCCTTACCCACCTGATTCAATGACTATTTGGTGGTTTAGTATAGCATCCGGCCCAGGGTCGTGCTCTCAAAATCTTCACAATTTTTGCAAGGATACCATGCCAAGACACGGAACCTTGGCTACCCAAAGAATATTCAAATTAGTGTGATATATAATCTTTAGTCGTGTGTATACATATATATATATGATTATATGATATTATATAATATTATATATGGGTTTATCACGTAGTTCTTAATGAGACTGCTTTAAAGTTATTCCGTTTTGCCTTCCTCATTCATCAAAAGGCATACTCTGTTTAAGTGGTGGTTGATAGACGCCTACCTGCAAAAAAATCAACTGATTCGGTTCAAGTTGGGCTGAGGATTTGCCTAGAATTTACTGGTTCATGTCTCCATGATCAATAGCTAATCCATTTTTTTGTGGTCAGACCGAATGATGTCATCATCTAATGAAAGAGACTATGTACGAACCATATTGGGGACAAAAAGTTGAAACACACAACTTGTAAAACTTCTTAGAAACAAAACATGGAACACATAGAAAAATTGAACCTTCGGCCTATGGCCTATGGCCTATGGAAAGCAAAAATGGGGTTCCCAAAAAACGGATCTGATGATCCCCAATTAGTATAGCGGCGAGTATAACTCCCCAACCAAAATCAACCAGCCGGGATCTCATTGTACCAGTTGGTCGATATCATTAAATCCGAAGAAAAATGCTGGGACGACTTCAAAAGGGTATACGTGATACGACTTATAAGTCACTGAGCCAGAAGGTCAATGAATCCCTTTATTCACCAATGAATCAATGATCCAGTAGGTCAGTGAATCCCTTTATTCACCAAAGAACCAGGTTAAATATTGAACACTGCTCACAGACCCCCGGTCCATGGTGTCACGATACGTGAAATGGCTCCCTTCAGCTCGGCCTGCTTCAACACCAGCGAGGCGGTGAGGTGGTTTGAACCCCCTGCCTTTGTTGCTCTAAGTGTGAGTGGGGGGTATAACTCCAATTTCACTATGGTTTATGGTACTTATATGTACTTATTACATCTTATTACTATAGTTTTCATGCGGGTTATAAGCCAACTTACATCTAGGGGGCCCCACTTGTACTTCCTGGTGCTTAGTCCTTGGAAAAATGGATGGAAGCCAGGGCTTTTCGGGACTTTTTGAAGTGAAGTGAACTTCTTGGATCACTTCCCCGTTCCTAAAACCACGAACGGCTCTGAATGTCTGAGATGATCTTCAGGAGATCCGGGGCTGGGTTTTTTGTGTGAAACATCATCTTTTTCACATGTTTTTTTTTTGGGGGGGGGTCACATGGAGTCACTAGAAACCCTCTGGTGATGTCAACAGTTTGCTATTGAAAATGGTCATTTTTATAGTTTTCCCATTAAAAATGGTGATTTGCCATAGTTATGTAACAGTTTACCAGAGGGTATATGTCCTTCTCTTATCTCTGAAATGGCCGGGGTTTCGCTGGGTCTTCACATGGAGCTTTCCAAAGTCAAGTTGGATCATGATTTGGCTAAGACGGAGTGTTCAAGTGGTGATTCCTGCGTGATTCGCAAAACACCCTGAGTGAAAAAAAAATTGACGCCAAGTCAATGTGGACTTGGGGGGGTTATACCATACCAGCCATAGCCTCTACAAAAAACTATGGAACATCACCATTGAAATCATAGGTCAATCAACGAACTAAATAGCATTTTTTAAATAGTTGGTGACTAAATCCAATACTATTAATGGCAATCAACTATAATCTACTAAATGGGCAATCATATGTTTACCAAATACGTAGATCCTTAAATAGTTGGATTGTCCATGCCCACCAAAACATACCAAAATCGCGCACCTGGCGCGCTGAAGCAAACAAGGGGCGAGCCGGAATTTACATGGTCAAGTTGGCAATGGACTGGATCTGGTAAACGTTTGCAGTTTGCGGACTGGAAAATGGCCATAGAAATAGTTGATTTACCAATTAAAAATGATGACGTTCCATAGTGTTTTGATGTTGTGTGTTTACCAGAAGCTAATTCATGTGGCTGTCAACTGGTACTGGTAGAGTTCTGAGTATTTCGTCAGTCGACATGCATCGAGATTCAGAAAGAGATGTGTTGAGATGTACTGAGATGTTTTTTTTGTGTAGCCAATTATTCAGAGGCTATGGGTGCAAATTCTCCAGTCACAAACTTGGACTGACGCTTTCTGTTTTTTGGAGCCCTGACATTCGTTCAGAGAGGTTTTGCAGCCAGTACATCCATCCCCAAAGTTTGCCTAAGAGATCATAAAAGAGAACCGGGTCTCCAGTGTGAGAGGTTGAATTCCGGTACATAAAAGAGCCATGGCTCTAACCCTCACATGATGAAGAAGCACAAATTTAAAATCTTTGTCCCTAACAAAATGATGGAGGTCCCCGTTTTTCATTACAATTCCAGAACAAAATGGGTATGGGTCAAAATTAGGTACCCCAAAATCATGGATGGTTAATACTAAACTAGACGTTCACATCTGTGGTCCCACATCGGTCTTCCATTTTGACCATCCAAATGAAGATGATGGGCTGTTCACCCATGGCTGGGGGTTCCACAAATCTATAGAGCGTTGCCCCACGGATCACCGAGCCGTCGAGCCAGTGTCGGGTCGTTCGGGTCGTCGTTTGGCTTGGCTGAAGTCGAGACGGAATCCATCGGAAGATTTCTGTATCAATGGATTGGTTTAAGGGAAAATCTACAAGAAACCATAGATTTTCCCATTAAATATGGGGTTTTCCTGTAAATTTTCCCTTACACCAATCCATTGATTGTAGATCCAACGTGATGAATGATCCACCGACATGAATGATCCACCTATTGGGCTGACAAATTCTGAACATTTTTTTCACATTGACATAGAAAACCAGGTACTCTGTCTCTTCAAAAAGTACGGTCTTAAGTTGGCCTATAACTTAGTTAATTATGGTTTATGGTAGATATTAACTATAGTTGGGTTTTAAAAAATATATAATTGGGCCGCCTTGTACTTATAGGATGCTTTATAAACCCATTATCAATTATTGCTGTTATCACTATAGACCAACCACATCTAAGCTACTTATGAATCAAGTTAGCTATAGGCATCACCTTGCTACTTGGCCACAATTCCTTTAGGGTTGAGAACTATTCAACCATCATCAGCCATCATTTCAAGAAATGCGTACTGGACCCCCTGAAGAATGTTGAAATGGCCATAATGCAACTACCAAAAATATAGACAAGTGTTTCCAGGATGGTAGTTATATATATACCATCTGGTTATTTAACATAGCCATGGAAAATCATCATGTTTAATAGGTAAATCCAGGTAAACCATCTATAAATGGGCAATTTTCTATGGCTATATACGTTAAATAACCAGAGGGTATATGCATAGTCTGCATAGTTATAGTCTAGTGGATCTCCAGTGAGAATAAAATCATGTTTAGCAAATCCAGGCAAAAATATCAAATCTTCAGCAACGAAGGTCGGACCCAATAACGGAGATATACAGAGGATATGGATATTAAACCCGCAGAAAAACAATCGTCAACTGGAAACTCGAATCATATATAAAATAATCAAAATAATCATTGTCAATGAAAAGAGAACAGTAGCTAGATGGACAATATTGATGATTGACCTGACCACAATTGATAATTGAGAATATATTGATGATTCTTGTCCAACAACCTCATCCTCAAACGGATGGACAATAATCATCAAGATGGTCCGAATTGTTTGACAGAAAATTCACAATTCAAATGCATGGAAGCAGTCGCCTCAGTTTGAAACCATCTGCGATATCAATGGGAATTTCAGGATCCTAAATTGGAGGTACCTACCATATATAAGGCCTATGTAAGGGAATATCCCAGCAAAATATGGCCAGAAATATGGTACTGACGTACCTCCATTTTAGGATCCTGGAGATCTCCCATTGACGATATGTGTGCCGGCAAAAATGGCGATATCACCATGTGTTTTGGCATTTCTGAACCAACCTCTTCCAAGCCCTGGCGGAAACCCATATTGTTATCAAACCCCATTAGATCCACCATAACTATAGAATACTATGTCCGCCGACCCCGGCCTTCGCCAAGGCCGGGGCGGCGCCTGGGACCACCGCAGGTGTGGACCTTGTCCTCTTCCAAACCCTCCAAACCTTTACCCTTAAGCAGCTTCCCCAACAGGCACCCCAGGGCCAGGGCCACAGCAATGACTTTCTATGAGCTTTCAAAGCTGCCGTTTGCCAGCCCGCAAAGGCTCCAAACGCCTCCAAAATTCCAAACCCCCAGGGCCAGGGCCACAGCAATGAGACTTTTTATGAATTTCAAAGCTGCCGTTTGCTAGCCCGCAAAGGCTCCAAACTTTCCAAAACAAAATTCCAAACACCTTCCCCAACAGGCACCCCAGGGCCAAGGCCACTTCCCCAACAGGCACCCCACGGCCAGGGCCAAGGCCACTTCCCCAACAGGCACCCCAGGGCCAGGCCACAGCAATGGCTTTCTATGGGCTTTCAAAGCTGCCGTTTGCCAGCCCGCAAACCCTCCAAAACTCCAAACCCTCCAAAACTCTCCAAACCCTCCAAAACCCGCCAAACCCTCAAACACCGTCCCCAGCAGGCACCTCAGATCCACAGCAATGACTTTCTATGGGCCTCAAAGCTGCCGTTTGCCAGCCCGCAAAGGCTGCAACCCCTCTAAAATTCCAAACACCTTCCTTAACAGGGGGCCAGGGCCACAGCAATGACTTTCTATGGGCCTCAAAGCTGCAGTTTGCCAGCCTGCAAAGGATCCAAACTTCCAAAATTCCAAACACCTTCCCCAACATGCACCCTAGGGCCAAGGCAACTTCCCCAACAGGCACCCCAGGGCCAGGGCCCAGGGCCAGGGCCAAGGCCACTTCCCCAACAGGCACCCCAGGGCCAGGCCACAGCAATGGCTTTCTATAGGCTTTCAAAGCTGCCGTTTGCCAGCCCGCAAACCCTCCAAAACTCTCCAAACGCTCCAAACCCTCCAAAACCCGCCAAACCCTCCAAACACCGTCCCCAGACCACCGCAGGTTGGACCTTGTCCTCTTCCAAACCCTCCAAACCTTTACCCTTAAACAGCTTCCCCAACAGGCACCCCAGGGCCAGGGCCACAGCAATGAGACTTTTTATGGGGCTTTCAAAGCTGCCGTTTGCCAGCCCGCAAACCCTCCAAAACTCTCCAAACGCTCCAAACGCTCCAAACCCTCCAAAACCCGCCAAACCCTCCAAACACCGTCCCCAGCAGGCACCTCAGATCCACAGCAATGACTTTCTTGAGGCTTTCAAAGCTGCCGTTTGCCAGCCCGCAAAGGCTGCAACCCCCCCAAAATTCCAAACACCTTCCTTAACAGGGCAAGGCCACTTCCCCAACAGGCACCCCAGGGCCAGGGCCAAGGCCACTTCCCCAACAGGCACCCCAGGGCCAGGCCACAGCAATGGCTTTCTATGGGCTTTCAAAGCTGCCGTTTGCCAGCCCGCAAACCCTCCAAAACCCTCCAAAACTCTCCAAACGCTCCCAACCCTCCAAAACCCGCCAAACCCTCCAAACACCGTCCCCAGCAGGCACCCCAGATCCACAGCAATGACTTTCTTGACGCTTTCACAGCCGCAAAGGATCGAAACTTCCAAAATTCCAAACACCTTCCCCAACATGCACCCTAGGGCCAAGGCAACTTCCCCAACAGGCACCCCAGGACCAGGGCCACAACAATGACTTTCTATGGGCTTTCAAAGCTGCCGTTTGCCAGCCCGCAAAGGCTCCAAACCCTTCCAAAATTCCAAACGCCCAGGGCCAGGGCCACAGCAATGAGACTTTTTATGAATTTCAAAGCTGCCGTTTGCTAGCCCGCAAAGGCTCCAAACTTTCCAAAACAAAACAAACACCTTCCAACCCCAGGGCCAAGGCCACTTCCCCAACAGGCACCCCAGGGCCAGGGCCAAGGCCACTTCCCCAACAGGCACCCCAGGGCCAGGCCACAGCAATGGCTTTCTATGGCTTTCAAAGCTGCCGTTTGCCAGCCCGCAAACCCTCCAAAACTCTCCAAACGCTCCAAACCCTCCAAACCCTCCAAAACCCGCCAAACCCTCCAAACACCGTCCCCAGCAGGCACCTCAGATCCACCGCAGGTGTGGACCTTGTCCTCTTCCAAACCCTCCAAACCTTTACCCTTAAGCAGCTTCCCCAACAGGCACCCACAGCAATGAAACTTTTTATGAATTTCAAAGCTGCCGTTTGCTAGCCCGCAAAGGCTCCAAACTTTCCAAAACAAAATTCGAAACACCTTCCCCAACAGGCACCCCAGGGCCAAGGCCACTTCCCCAACAGGCACCCCACGGCCAGGGCCAAGGCCACTTCCCCAACAGGCACCCCAGGGCCAGGCCACAGCAAACAAAGGCACCCCAGGGCCAGGGCAACAGCAATGACTTTCTATAGGCTTTCAAAGCTGCCGTTTGCCAGCCCGCAAAGGCTCCAAACCCTTCCAAAATTCCAAACCCCCAGGGCCACCACTTTTTATGAATTTCAAAGCTGCCGTTTGCTAGCCCGCAAAGGCTCCAAACTTTCCAAAACAAAATTCCAAACACCTTCCCCAACAGGCACCCCAGGGCCAAGGCCACTTCCCCAACAGGCACCCCAGGGCCAGGGCCAAGGCCACTTCCCCAACAGGCACCCCAGGGCCAGGCCACAGCAATGGCTTTCTATGCGCTTTCAACGCTGCCATTTGCCAGCCCGCAAACCCTCCAAAAAACAAAATTCCAAACACCTTCCCCAACAGGCACCCCAGGGCCAAGGCCACTTCCCCAACAGGCACCCCACGGCCAGGCCACAGCAATGGCTTTCTTAGGCTTTCAAAGCTGCCGTTTGCCAGCCCGCAAACCCTCCAAAACTCTCCAAACCCTCCAACCCCTCCAAACCCTCCAAAACCCGCCAAACCCTCCAAACACCGTCCCCAGCAGGCACCTCAGATCCACCGCAGGTGTGGACCTTGTCCTCTTCCAA
>CAMXCT020001051.1:65979-153479 GCA_947184155.2 Cladocopium goreaui
GGCCGGGCCAAGGCCACTTCCCCAACAGGCACCCCAGGGCCAGGCCACAGCAATTGCTTTCTATGGGCTTTCAAAGCTGCCGTTTGCCAGCCCGCAAACCCTCCAAAACTCTCCAAACGCTCCAAACGCTCCAAACCCTCCAAAACCCGCCAAACCCTCCAAACACCGTCCCCAGCAGGCACCTCAGATCCACAGCAATGACTTTCTTGAGGCTTTCAAAGCTGCCGTTTGCCAGCCCGCAAAGGCTGCAACCCCCCCAAAATTCCAAACACCTTCCTTAAAACAGGGCAAGGCCACTTCCCCAACAGGCACCCCAGGGCCAGGGCCAAGGCCACTTCCCCAACAGGCACCCAGGGCCAGGCCACAGCAATGGCTTTCTATGGGCTTTCAAAGCTGCCGTTTGCCAGCCCGCAAACGCTCCAAAACTCTCCAAACGCTCCAAACCCTCCAAAACCCGCCAAACCCTCCAAACACCGTCCCCAGCAGGCACCCCAGATCCACAGCAATGACTTTCTTGAGGCTTTCAAAGCTGAAACAGGATCCAAACTTCCAAAATTCCAAACACCTTCCCCAACATGCACCCTAGGGCCAAGGCAACTTCCCCAACAGGCACCCCAGGGCCAGGGCCCAGGGCCAGGGCCAAGGCCACTTCCCCAACAGGCACCCCAGGGCCAGGGCAACAGCAATGACTTTCTATAGGCTTTCAAAGCTGCCGTTTGCCAGCCCGCAAAGGCTCCAAACCCTTCCAAAATTCCAAACCCCCAGGGCCACCACTTTTTATGAATTTCAAAGCTGCCGTTTGCTAGCCCGCAAAGGCTCCAAACTTTCCAAAACAAAATTCCAAACACCTTCCCCAACAGGCACCCCAGGGCCAAGGCCACTTCCCCAACAGGCACCCCAGGGCCAGGGCCAAGGCCACTTCCCCAACAGGCACCCCAGGGCCAGGCCACAGCAATTGCTTTCTATGGGCTTTCAAAGCTGCCGTTTGCCAGCCCGCAAACCCTCCAAAACTCTCCAAACGCTCCAAACGCTCCAAACCCTCCAAAACCCGCCAAACCCTCCAAACACCGTCCCCAGCAGGCACCTCAGATCCACAGCAATGACTTTCTTGAGGCTTTCAAAGCTGCCGTTTGCCAGCCCGCAAAGGCTGCAACCCCCCCAAAATTCCAAACACCTTCCTTAAAACAGGGCAAGGCCACTTCCCCAACAGGCACCCCAGGGCCAGGGCCAAGGCCACTTCCCCAACAGGCACCCAGGGCCAGGCCACAGCAATGGCTTTCTATGGGCTTTCAAAGCTGCCGTTTGCCAGCCCGCAAACGCTCCAAAACTCTCCAAACGCTCCAAACCCTCCAAAACCCGCCAAACCCTCCAAACACCGTCCCCAGCAGGCACCCCAGATCCACAGCAATGACTTTCTTGAGGCTTTCAAAGCTGCCGTTTGCCAGCCCGCAAAGGCCGCAACCCCCCCAAAATTCCAAACACCTTCCTTAACAGGTGGTCAGGGCCACAGCAATGACTTTCTATGGCCAGGCCACAGCAATGGCTTTCTATGGGCTTTCCACAGCAATGGCTTTCTATGGGCTTTCAAAGCTGCCGTTTGCCAGCCCGCAAACGCTCCAAAACTCTCCAAACGCTCCAAAGCCTCCAAAACCCGCCAAACCCTCCAAACACCGTCCCCAGCAGGCACCCCAGATCCACAGCAATGACTTTCTTGACGCTTTCAAAGCTGCAAAGGATCGAAACTTCCAAAATTCCAAACACCTTCCCCAACATGCACCCTAGGGCCAAGGCAACTTCCCCAACAGGCACCCCAGGACCCCAGGACCAGGGCCACAGCAATGACTTTCTATGGGCTTTCAAAGCTGCCGTTTGCCAGCCCGCAAAGGCTCCAAACCCTTCCAAAATTCCAAACCCCCAGGGCCAGGGCCACAGCAATGAGACTTTTTATGAATTTCAAAGCTGCCGTTTGCTAGCCCGCAAAGGCTCCAAACTTTCCAAAACAAAATTCCAAACACCTTCCCCAACAGGCACCCCAGGGCCAAGGCCACTTCCCCAACAGGCACCCCAGGGCCAGGGCCAAGGCCACTTCCCCAACAGGCACCCCAGGGCCAGGCCACAGCAATGGCTTTCTATGCGCTTTCAACGCTGCCGTTTGCCAGCCCGCAAACCCTCCAAAACTCTCCAAACGCTCCAAAATGTATGATTATGTACCGCCTAAGTGCAAAACCCTTTTTTTCATTACGTTACCCCACAAACTCACAAAAGGACTAAAAACATGAGGTTACAATGACAGTCCTAAGAACGGAGGGTCCTTGACACTCAAAGTATATATAAATCCATCTGTCTTTCTTCCTATGCCACTATCTATCTATCCAACAATCGATCTATCCATCTGTTTATCCAACTGTCTATCTACCTATCTGTCATCTATCTCTCTCTCTCTCTCTTTCTCTCTCTCTCCCTCCCTCTCTCTCTCTCTCTCTCTCTCTCTGTCCCTCTATCTATACATCTGTCCAACAATATCTATCCACCTGTTTATCAAACTGTCTATCTACCTATCTATCAATCTATCTCTCTCTCTCTCTCTATCCCTCTATCTATCCATCAATCTATCATCTATTCACATGTCTACCTGTCTGTCTGTCTGTCTGTCTATCTATCTATCCATCCATCCATCCATCCATCCGTCCATCCGTCCATCCATCCATCCATCCCCATCCATCCATCCATCCATCCATCCATCCATCCATCTCTCCCTCTCCTCTCTCTCTCTCTCTCTCTCTCTCTCTCTCTCCCTCTCCTCTCTCTCTCTCTCTCTCTCTCTCTCTCTCCCCACAGTCCCCCCCAAATAGAGGGGGGTCGGCGGCACCTGGGCGCTAGCCCATTCTATATAGATATATCACAAAAACAAGCATAAATCCACGCGTTCTCCTGATGAACTATCAAATATATCCACCAAATGGATCCCATGGATCCTATGTCAATCATTAGTCTTCCAACATCCCAAATACTTTTTCCCAACATGCTCAATGGGTGCGTCTTAAATTGTCAGGTTTCCTCAAAAAAAAATGTGAGCTATCCGCCATCCTTTGACAAACCCAGATGTGGAAAGCATCTGACCAAAGTCTAGATCATGTTCCCAATTTTCTAACCCAGTTGCGAGTTTCCGGTATGTTTTCTTTCATGTCTAGGATCATGTTCCCAGTTTGCAACCCAGTTTGCAACCCAGTTGCAAGTTACGAGTTTCCAGTATGTTTTACCATGATTTTTTTAATGCAAAAAAGCCATCGCAAAAAACCTGGAAAATCTTCCCCTCCAGATCTTCGTAGGTGATCGGTACGGGATGATAGCCAGATACGCCCTCTGGGTCAATGATGGGTTAATGATGATGGGATTAATGATGGGTTAATGGGTTAATATGATGATGATACAGGTAGATGGGTTTGTTTTGACCCACAACTGATGGCCCTTAATCATTAACCAAACCACCAACCAGGTTAATAATGGGTTAATGATGATGGGATCTGTGGGATCTTTGGGATATTCCAATGCTTATTCCAATGGTTATTCCAATGGGTTAATAAATGTGAATAATGATTGGATTACCATTTCTTAACCATTGGAATATTATTGAACCTATTAACCATTGGAATAACCATTGGAACAACCATTGGAATAACCATTGGAATAACCATTGGTTATATGGAACATGGCCAACTTGAACTTATTCGTTGATTTAATTGATTTAGCTATTGAGAAAGGTGATGTTCATTGATGTTCCATCATTTAAGATTTATGTTTACCAGAGGGTACCCTCCAGTACCCTCTGGTAATTTAACATAGCTATTGAAAATGACCATTTATAGTGGATTTTCCCATAAAAAATGGTGATTTTCAATAGCTATGTAAATCATTGAACTCTGCGTTCCATGCCTTCCATAGCTGCCATAGCTGACCAGATGGTACCTATTAGAAACTCTTAGTAGCCCTTTGGCTCCCAGCCACCAAATGTGTTTTTTTTTTTTTCGCCCCTACTATAGATCTTGTATCATCTTGTATCTATATCTACCATAAACCCTAGTTTTTTTAGCTCATGAAAAAAATATGTTTTAATCAAGTTTGCAAACTCCAGGACACCACCTTGCACCTAATTGGACCCTTTGTGGATTTTTTCTTTGCGTTGTTTGTTTTACAAACCTTGAATACTTGGCGTTTGCTTTCGGCAAACTCTTACACCGAAAAACCTGTAGCTACTTGGAGGAACACGAATCGTGGTGAAAAAAAACCTGGTGATCGTCAGTCCAATTTTTTCGTGGGTCATCCTATGTCAACTGGTGAGCTAACTATGGTTACTAACATGTACCGACCACTGATCCGTAGTGACACATTTCCCTCACGGCAAAAGATTGAAGTATTGAACTACCCCATGGTTGATATTTGTTGATTACATTCAGACCTCAGCCTTCCAAAAAAAAAAAGGTGTTTGACGTACATCGGCCTGTTTGCTTCACTAGGAAACACGCAGAACATGAAAAAAACATATGTTTTTCATGTCAACCCCGGATTTTTCTGAACCCTGGTTGACTACTTAAGTGGTGGTTCCACCTAGTAATAAATGGCTACTGAAATGGTACCCCCCGATGAAGAACAGCCATGTGGGGTTTATTAAATCCAGGATTGACATCTAAGGAACATCCTGCGAGGCTGATCTACCAAAAGCTAGGGATTTATGATGATTTATGGGGGTTATGACTATGGTTGATGGGTCTATATAATATATATATATAACAATATAAAATATAATATATATATATATATATAATTATATATCTAATTATATATATATAATTATATAATATATATATATATAAAACCACCTTACCCTCCCGTGTCATCAAACATGGCTGGAAAATGCTCTAACTAACTATATCGAACTATTGCTGGTGGATTCATCAGAAAGCCATGATGACACTGGAGGGGAATCCAATACCCTCTGGTTATGTCAAAATAGCTATTGAAAATGGCCATTTATAGTGAGTTTTCCCATTAAAAATGGTGATTTTCCATAGGTATGTAACAGTTTACCAGAGGGTAAGTGCGAGGCAGCCACCCTGCAGGCATTCCTTTCTCGCATTCGACAGTCTTGAAACTTCCTTCGCATCTGTTTCTCGAAACCTTTGTTTCTCGGAGTTTCTCGTCGTGACGTGGTGTCGTTGCAGCGCGAACGCTGAAGGGAAAGACAAATCAATTCCCATCGGCAACATGCACAGTTTCACACACTCTACCCTGGAATTGGGACCTATATTGTCTTTGAAGGGATACAATTTTGGTGAAATGGATGTTTCCAAGCAAAGAATTGCAGCTCCCGAGTTGTGAAAGTTTCACTTGAAGAATTCATGCCGCTAATCTCTTTTGGCACCCTAAGTACCCAAACATGTCGCTAATCTCATTTTGTGCATGTTGCTGGTGCAGTGGAACTTTCCTAGTTGTCGCCGCCGGCTAGTTGCGCCCGCCAGCATTTGTTGCACTCTAAAAACTCGACACCGCTTGAGATATAGTGGAAATGGCCTTTGTGCCAAAACCCTGGTGAACACCAAAATAGCTAATAGAAATGGTAATTCATCCTCCCAAAATGTACCGTACAATGAATATTATATGGATCTATCCGAATCTATCCCATGTTTGTCGAAGAAGAGTCGTAGCGGTCCCTCCAATATCACAGTGATTCCCTACTACTTCCTTTCCTATAATATGACAATAATAGTACGTAATAATAATATGATACCGCCAATAAGATCCAATAAGGCCCCTCCAAATGAATAAATAGATCAGGTACTAAACAATGTTTTCGTTTTTTTCAGGGGTATGTGTGAAACACACCAGATTTGATATTGGATTACTCAGCCTGTTTCTCTGCAAAAATCGCTTCAAAAACAGTGCGGCGGTTGTTTCAGAGTGCGAACAGTTCCCATGAGCATGGCTCAGAAATTGGCTCGGCTCCATTCACAGGAGCCTAAAATGACAAAAATGATGGTTGCAGTAGGTATCTCTGTTGTGGGTTATGAAATGTTTTAAGTATTTGAAGTCATAAGTTTCCCACATGTAAAGCAGGTAGTATAAACAGAAACAATCGATCAAGCCCTGTTTGATTTCCCAAGTTTGCTCCAAACAAACCCCAGGTATGTTTGAAGGATCAAAACCTGGGTTTCTATAGAGAGGGAACGTTTGACAGTCATACCGACCGCCCTTTGCCTTGTGGCGATCACCCTATGACGAATTGTGGCAACCCTGTTTCTGGTGCATCGTCCATCAAGGCTCCCCACTACCAATTTTGGAATGGCTCTATCTTGATCCATTTAAAACAACACTGTTCCCTCTCGTTATTTAACAGAAAGCTACGGTTAAAATCACCGTGTTTAAAATGTTAAGACTGTTAAGAAAAATCAACCAGACAAATTCCGCCGTTTTTAAAATGTTAAGACTGTAATAAATTAAATCATCATGAATCATCAATAAACCACATCCATGAAAGGGACATGTTCAATAGCTTTGTTAAACAACTAAAGGATAAATAACCTGAATGACCTGTACCCAGTTCTGTGCCACAAACTCTCGATTTCCTAGTGATTTGTCCAAATCAGTGGGGGTCGGTCAACGGGTCAAAACCTACAAGGTGGTGCCCCCCCCTGTGATGTTTGCTGGTGAACATAACCCCCCATTTAGTGTACGTATATCATGGTAAATCTACTATACACCCAAGTGAAATTGGAGTTATGTTCACCAACTTAGCTATTCCGAACTGGGGCACCACCTTGTATGGAATTACCATAGGGGAATAACTATGGAACCATCCATTCACCAGCTAAGCAGCTAAGCTGGAAACCGTCCAGGTGCCATGATTTTCCCACAACATGTCCGAGATATAGTTCACTAACCTCAATTAAGGTTATTGTGGCCAATCTTGGATACCATGCAAAAAAAACAGATTCTTTGCTGGTTAGTAGATAATCCCGATACCAAAAGACTAAAGGATTAAACTACCTAAGATTGACCTATAGTTATTAGTTGTTGTGGCATGACTTCCCTTAAGCATCATTGCAGTGACGTCGCCGTGAGTTCGTTCTAATTCATTCAGAATTTGCTACTCAATACATCTCAATACCATGTTCTCCAAAAAACAGGCGAACAAATATATTCACTTCCCAGATGATTCTCCCCCCAACAATAAGTCCGTCTCATTAACATTCATTAACATAATTACCCTCTGGTAAACTAACATAACTATGGAAAATCACCATTTTCAATGGGAAAATCCACTATAAATGGCCATTTTCAATAGCTATTTTGACATAACCAGAGGGTAACCGCTTCACCCATTCGAATTGCGCCTCCCGTCTTTGTATCTTAAGGAGCCATGCCCCAACGAGATCGCACCACACCTTCTCGTTGCAGCATGCCCCACAGCTGCGCCGCAACGTCGACTTTACCTCGATCGTGCTGGGCACTAAACGCGGCTGGGAAATCCACCAAAATGAGGGGTTTTCAATGGGAAACTCACCGAACTAAGTGATGAAAATGATGGTTAATGATGATGGTTATTATATGGTTAATGATGATGGTTATTATATGGTTAATGATGGTTAATAACTATCTGGTTGGTGGTGCGATTTCACCATCTTGAAAAATGATGGACTTCGTCAATGGGTTTCGGATGAAATCCCATATATGACATGGAAAAGAAAAAATGTTTGAAACCACCAACCAGAAGTGGGTCGTTATTTTCCAGCACGCTAATCTGTTTGATGACCGGAAACAGAGAAACAGCGATGGTGGATCCACCTTAAATTTTTCTGCTGAATTTTTTGAACGAGTTCGAAGCAACAGTAACCGTTATGAAACACCAAACTTTTCCAAGAACTTCTCTGATACAATAAAAAGGAAGTGATTGATTTATATAGAACTGCTAACTGGGACCCCACATCAACTAGCTAGTTTTTTTTTTGTCTTGTTGTAAAATCAACTCCAGGGTGTCCAATAATTTTGATTCCTACAATGTGGGGCCCCCGTAGACCTAAGTTGGTAAAATAACTCCAAGTTCACTATGGTTTATGTTTCTGTGTTTGGTTCTTTTAACATCTTTTAACTATAGGAAACCACAAAAAATGTTGACACCACATCTTAGTACAATCTTTTAACATACAGTAATCTTTCACATCTTTAAACCGACAAGATCAACTTAGCCAACTTAGAACTGGGGCCCACTGGCTGATACCCACAATAGCAGCTATGCAACCGATCGCTGATCTTCAAGTTTTACAGGTCAAAAAGCTTGGACCGAGCCACAGCTCGATGTATGTCTCCATCAGGGGTTATATGGCTATAGTTACAAGGGATGTTACCCTCTGGTTATTTGTTACATAGCCATGGTTAAGCCATGGCCCTAATCGAAATAGATGGTTTACCGAACTTAAAAATGGGTGGATCTTTCCATGGCGAACTGTTAGTCATAACCAGATGTTATGAATGATATATGGCAATAGTATGCTATACCATCCCCCATGTATAGCCCGCTAGATGCTTTGCCCGCTAGATGCTTTGCGGCCGACTTTATAGAGAATAGCCTGGTATAAACTGGAATGGCCACGTGTCTGGAGTCTATAAAGTGGAAAGCCAACATGTTTTGTCTATAAAGTCAAAATCCAACGTTTGTATAAAGTCGCCTGGCCGCGTAAAAACATAAAACTCGATGCAGGTTTTTGAGGGTGCTTGTGAACATGTCCCATGACTATAAAGTGAGATGCCGAACATCCAGATAGTAATACTTGTGCAGAACAGTGGCACTATAATGTGGATTTCCGGCTAAACAACGATCGTTGTAGTAGCGATGATTTTCTTAATCGCGACGATGGCAGCATCGATAAAGTTGAGGGGCCACGTTCAAACCTTGGGGGAATATCATCGATCTCATCGATGGGGAACCCAAAAGACTTCGAATGACTTCGAAACCGAACGAAACCGACAGCCAGACAAATATCTATATCGAACTCGTTAACAGAATCTATGGTAAAACCAAATCTATGTTGGACTGGCCACTTTATACCCTCCCCCAACAGAGAATGTCTCTAACACACTTTCCTTTGAAAGGGGTCCTTGGGGTGAAAGGGGTCCTGGTCGCGCCCCGCGTGCCAAAATGGCTCCAATTTTGACACCTTTTTGGCGCGCGCGCCCAGGACCCCATTCACCCTGAGGAATTTTTCAAGGGAAATCTTCTTCTCTATAAAGTGGCCAGTCCAGGTAAAACCCCTGAAAAAACAGAATCTATGTTGGACTAGCCACTTTATACCCCCTCCCCCAACAGAGAACGCCTCTATAAAGTGGCCAGTCCAGGTAAAACCCCTGAAAAAACAGAATCTATGTTGGACTGGCCACTTTATACCCCCTCCCCCAACAGAGAATGCCTCTATAAAGTGGCCAGTCCAGGTAAAACCACTGAAAAAACAGAATCTATGTTGGACTGGCCACTTTATACCCCTCCCCCAACAGAGAATGCCTCTATAAAGTGGCCAGTCCAGGAGAATGCCTCTATAAAGTGGCCAGTCCAGGTAAAACCCCTGAAAAAACACATTTTTACCTGGAATGGCCATTTTATACCCCCTCCCCCAACAGAGAATGCCTCTATAAAGTGGCCAGTCCAGGTAAAACCCTGAAAAAACACATTTTTACCTGGAATGGCCACTTTATACCCCCTCCCCCAACAGAGAATGCCTCTATAAAGTGGCCAGTCCAGGTAAAACCCCTGAAAAAACACATTTTTACCTGGAATGGCCACTTTATACCCCCTCCCCCAACAGAGAATGCCTCTATAAAGTGGCCAGTCCAGGTAAAACCCCTGAAAAAACACATTTTTACCTGGAATGGCCACTTTATACCCCAGCCAGTGGGCTCCAGGACTTTGACCCGGAAACGGAAGGGCTGACAACAAGGTAAAGGGGGAAAACTACAACGGAGAGGTACAACGGGAAGGCTACCACAAGAAAATGAGACATGTCACGTTTATATACGTTTATTGTTTTCAATGTGTCATATAGATTGGCGATGATTGGTATATTGAATATGTTGTAGATGTATTTTGGAACATATGTATACCTATGATTCACACATCAATAAATATATATATATATATAAATCATAAACACATGCCAAACCAAAAACTTTTAGCTGAGTATTGTATTCCCAATCTGTTGGCAAATGTCCAGCCGATTCACCATGCGTGACCCAACAAGATTCAAACTATGGATTGTTTACTTTCGAAAATTTTTTTTACTGGTTCTTGCAAACAATTTTATAGAGGATGGGCATGGACCGGCCAGTTTATACAGAGGGTGGGGCTGCCAGAAATGACGTGATCAAGCCACTTTATAGAGCTGAACTTTCTTGCAAACCATTTTATAGAGGATGGGCATGTGGCCGTGGTTTTGGTCCATAGATGTCCATAGATTTTTAGGATGATTTTGGGAGATTGTCGTCATAGATATACGTAGATTCACCCAGTATTTTTTTTCAAAAGTAAACAATCCATAGTTTGAATCTTGTTGGGTCACGCATGGTGAATCGGCTGGACATTTGCCAACAGATTGGGAATACAATACTCAGCTAAAAGTTTTTGGTTTGGCATGTGTTTATGATTTATATATATTTATATTGATGTGTGAATCATAGGTATACATATGTTCCAAAATACATCTACAACATATTCAATATACCAATCATCGCCAATCTATATGACACATTGAAAACAATAAACGTATATAAACGTGACATGTCTCATTTTCTTGTGGTAGCCTTCCCGTTGTACCTCTCCGTTGTAGTTTTCCCCCTTTACCTTGTTGTCAGTCCTTCCGTTTCCGGGTCGAAGTCCTGGAGCCGACTGGCTGGGGTATAAAGTGGCCATTCCAGGTAAAAATGTGTTTTTTCAGGGGTTTTACCTGGACTGGCCACTTTATAGAGGCATTCTCTGTTGGGGGAGGGGGTATAAAGTGGCCAGTCCAACATAGATTCTGTTTTTTCAGTGGTTTTACCTGGACTGGCCACTTTATAGAGGCATTCTCTGTTGGGGGAGGGGGTATAAAGTGGCCATTCCAGGTAAAAATGTGTTTTTTCAGGGGTTTTACCTGGACTGGCCACTTTATAGAGGCATTCTCTGTTGGGGGAGGGGGTATAAAGTGGCCAGTCCAACATAGATTCTGTTTTTTCAGGGGTTTTACCTGGACTGGCCACTTTATAGAGGCATTCTCTGTTTGGGGAGGGGGTATAAAGTGGCCAGTCCAACATAGATTCTGTTTTTTCAGGGGTTTTACCTGGACTGGCCACTTTATAGAGAAGAAGATTTCCCTTGAAAGGGGTCCTCAGGGTGAATGGGGTCCTGGGCAGCTCTATAAAGTGATTTGGGTGATGTATCTCATGACTCTATAAAATGCTCTGCCGCAATTTTCTTTCTATAAAGTGCCCTGGATGCAGCACAAATTCTTCTTCTTAAAGAGCAAGTTTCACTCTATAAAGTGCTTTGCCATGTATACAGCCCCAACAGAAAGATATTGGCCCGAAATCATTGGGGAGACATGTTTCTATAAAGTGGATGGTGTGACATATTATGGCCATTCTTTGAAGGGAACCAACGGTCTATAAAATGCATTGCCGCATATATTGAGTCGTTTCCTTGTGGGGAACCAGCCGGGTATAAACTGGAAAGCCAACGTTGCTATAAAGTCATCTTCCAGGTCCAAGGGCATGTTTCTCGCGCAAAACACGGCTTTATCCCCCATTGTCGGTATATAAAGTGGCGACCGGAAACCCACTTTATAAGCGCAAAGGATGTCCACTTTATAGTGAGCTATACATGGGGGATGCTATACCCAATATGCTATCTCCATGGCATCATGGTGCTGCAATATGCACAGCAACATATTTGCCCGAATGTCCATCCATCACACCAACATGTGTAGTTAAACAAAAACCAGCACCATGGTTCGCATCGATAGTTACCCTCTGGTAAACTAACAGTTCGCTATTGAAAATGGCCAATTGATAGTGGATTTACCCATTAAAAATGGTGATTTTCAATAGTTATGCAACAGTTTACAGGCCGGGTAGTCAGGGGCTTCACCAAAGTTAGTCAGGCCTCAAAAATGGTTATTTTTGTCAACACCGAGAAGGCAGATCATCTTGGCAGATCTTGGTATATTAATTCCCCTGTTATAGGTTTGTAAGGTCTGGTTATTTCGCTGTAAGAAAGACACATATATAATCTATACTATACTATATATATATGTATAATATGGATATATATGTATAGTATGGATATAATATATATACCACATATGACTAATATATCATTGCCAATCAGCCAGATACCAAACAAAATTGATGACAAATTCTTAGCTGGTGAATTAGTAGATAATCCCATTGATAGCAAAAGACTAAAGGATTAAAGTACCCATCCAAGGTTAACCTAGATATTCAGTATTTTGTTCACGCATAGGTTGCGCCGCCCTCCTCATTGCTTCTCAGTTTTGCTGACAAATCACGCGAGTTTGGCCACCTCTATCACAAGGTTTGCATAGTTGGGTAGGTGATATAAGCCATAGAAAACTTCAAGTACAAGAAGAAGTTACAACGCATCATCAAGTGCAAGAACAAATTACGACGTAGCATCAAGTGCATGACGAAGGAGAAGTTACAGCGTAGCATCAACTGGAAGAAGAAGTCACAACGCAGCGTCAAGTGGAAGAAAAAGTTACAACATAGCGTCAAATGGACAAAGAAGATACAACGCAGCATCAAGTGCAACACGAAGGAGAAGCTACAGCGTAGCATCAAGTGCAAGAGCAAGTTATAGCTTCGCATCACTTGCATCAAGAGATTACATCGTAGCATCAAGTACGGAAGTAAGAGCAAGGAATGTTATTAAACCATATTAAACCCTGCCCCACCCCACCCCACCCCATCATAGAGAAGAACAACACAAAATGGCGCCATGTTGTGGGGTGTCAAATGATCCAATACTGTGATAAAAATAGAAGAGCGCGCACACAAAACCACACAGCTAATTATTCCCCGCCTCCTGAACAAGGCTATATTTCATATTGGGATAAACCCTTACTGACCATCATTTACCCAGAGTACATGGGGAGATAACTTATACAAATACACCAAGAATGAGGTGACTTTGACTTTGACGTCTCTTCACAGATTCTCCCTAGATACATTTAGATAACTAACACACACACACACATTGGGGTCATATATCACCCATGGAATCCCATGGAAGGTTCACATATCCATGTCCATGTCGCAGCTTGACATGGGTCTCTCTGAAAAATAAGATATGCCCAATTCAAAGGGATTATCATTGCTGTCCCATGTAAATGGCCATCTGGTTGGTGGTTTTTCGCCCTACCCCTCTGAAAAATGATGGAGTGAAAGTCAGTTGGGATGATTATTCCATTCCCAATTCATATGGAAAGTCATAAAATTCCATGGTTCCAAACCACCAATCAATGGCCATTTCAGGATCCTAGATTGGAGGTACCTACCATATATAAGGCCTATGTACAGTACCTCCATTTTAGGATCCTGGAATTCCCATTGAACCAACCAGCCATAATTGGGGTATACTAACCATTTTCGGACACACCGTGCATTACACCCTCGTGACCGCATCCACTGGGGCACGCACACTGACACAGCGGCTTGCTGTCTTCTCAATTTGAGACCTCCAGTTTACGGGACCATCCGGAGACGAGAAACACCGATTTCAGCCATGGGATTTAATTACCCTCTGGTTATGACTAACAGTTTGCCATGGAAAGATCCACCATTTTTAATAGGTAAACCCAGGTAAACCATCTATTTCTATGGGCCATCTATACCATGGCTATGTTAGTCATAACCAAAGGGTAAATGGATTTAAATGGATTGAAGTCGTCTCTATGAGCAGTTAACACGTCTTAACAAACAGGTTATCTTTGGATAAAAAAAACTGAATAGCCAATCTGAATAGCTTCTGAAACATGTTAGGTCTGAAAATTAAGAGCTCATTTGAAAACGATCGTAAATCATAACACATAGATCGTAGATCCCAAACTCAATTGAGCAGTGTTCAAAATCCCTGCTTCATTCCATTATACTGGCTGGTTTATAGGGATTCCCCTATTCAATTATTATAATCCATACTGGTTGGTGGTTTCAACAACCCCTCTGAAAAATATGAGTCAAATTGGAGTATTATCCCATATATGAAATGGAAAGTCATAATCCAGTCATGTTCCAAACCACCAACCATATATATATATATATATAATTATATATATATAGGTAGTGTAATCCCTCATAATCATCAACCAACAGGAGTTCTGAACTCTGCTCTCTCCGCCATGGCCCAGACTTCTTGCGAAACGGTCATCATGGCAGCGGAACATTCCATGGATTTATAGATCTAAATAGGACCTATTAATATGAACATAGGATAATGGTTAATATATTCGGTTAATAATGGGTAATAATAGGTTCAATAATAGGTTCAATAATAGGTTCAATAATTGTTAATAATGGTTAATAATAGGTTCAATAATGGTTAATATATTGGGTTAATAGTGGTTAACAATGGGTAAATAATATTTAATAATGATAGATCTACCCTCTGGTTATGACTAACATGGCCATGGTTAAGCCATGGCCCTAATCGAAATAGATGGTTTACCTATTTAAAATGGTGGATCTTTCCATGGCTATGTTAAATTACCAGAGGGTAAATAGATCTATATAAATAGACCTAATGGTTAGTTACAGTATGTTACAGTTAATGGTAAATGCTGCTGAGCAATTCATGGTTAAGTTGATCTGCGAAGCACAACTCGATGATCTCTGGAAGCCAAGAAAGCTACTAACCGTTACGAAGCCCAAACATTGACAGTCGGCTGGTAAGTAAAAAGTCCTATTTGTAGAAAGAAATAAGGAATCAACTTGCCATCCAAGGTTAAGCTAGCAAACTGATGAGAGTGACATTTCTGTACTTCCTCTAAACAGCTTGAGTAGAAGCTATGTCAGGTTAATAGTTGCTTTCGCAATTTTTCTTCCGGATTGACCTTGCAGTCAGCGGTGAATCGGGACAAACACACCATAACTAAGACATACCCGGCCTGGTAAACGTTTACAGTTTGCGAACTTGAAAATGGCCCAGTCGAAATAGTGGATTTACCCATTGAAAATCGCATGGTGATGTTCCATAGTTACGTTAGTTTACCAGAGGCTACCCATTTTCATTGCCAATCTTAGATACGCACAAAAATGACAAAGCTTCTCAGCTGGTGAAAGTAGATATTCCGCTACTGAATTCAGGATTAGTCACTACAGGATGGGGCCCCCAAGAAAGCGTTCAGTTGCCTTATAAGTGGCTCAACTATGGTCTATAGTAGATATTATGTATAATATATATATAGTATTCATGGGGTTTATAAACCAACATTCACATAACTTAGGGGCACCATCCTGTACCCATCCAGTTCGGAAAACCCCAGCCTCTCGCCCCGTCGGAGCGTTTACATGAATTGAGTCAGGGCCACCAACAGACCTCGGGCGGTGCCAACGTTCCGAAAAATCCCCATGGTCCATAGTCAAAAACAGGGTTACCCTCTGGTTATGACTAACATAGCTATGGAAAATCACCATTTTTAATGGGAAAACTCACTATAAATGGTCATTTTCAATAGCTATGTTAGTTTACCAGAGGGTACCTAAAACAGGGTTACCCTCTGGTTATGACTAACATAGCCATGGAAGCCATGGCCCTAATCGAAATAGATGGTTTACCGTTCTTAAAAATGGTGGATCTGTCCATGGCGAACTGTGAGTCATAATCAGATGGTACCCCAAATTCCCAAATCATCCAAAATGAGCCTTTTTGAGTGTTTCAAAACCTATGGTTTTGGGGATCCCCCACTTGAAACAACCTCAGTTTTTTAATAGAAAAAATCTCGATGACTAGATATGTTCTAAGATATGTTCTAGGGAAAACTGGGGTTGATTCTTCAATATGAACTACTGTATAAACATCCTGACCTTTCGAACTCTGAATTTCACATGTTTGATGATCAGTCAATACCATATTAACCCAAAAAACCATCTAAGTTCTATACAAACAAGCGACGATCATTCCAGCAGCAATCCTTCCCGTCCTTCCAAAATACAATGCTTGGTCTATGTGGTGAAGCTCTGAACGAATCTCTCCTTACCATTGGTTATATCGATTTTCTGAACTAATGCGATTAAAAAAAAATGCCATAGTCACCATCCAACCATGCCTGGGGTTATTTTACATCTTCCCAACTAGCTATATATGTATATAATTGTATGATATTGTATGAATATACCCAATAATACACCTCTAGTGGGGGTGATTTGTGATTGGGTTTACCACATTATCTGGTTTGTGGTTTCAACCCCTCTGAAAAAATATGAAAGTCAGTTGGGATTATGAAATTCCCAATATCTGGGAAAATAATCAAAATGTTCCAAACCACCAACCAGTTATTTACCTACACTTACAAATACCATCTGGTTATTTAACATAGCCATGGAAAGATCCACCATTTTTAATAGGTAAACCATCTATTTCTATGGGCCATGGCTTCCATGGCTATGTTAGTCATAACCAGAGGGTAGATGCCTTAAATAGTGTGAAACCAGGACGAGGACGAATGTGAGTTTGACGATAGACTTTCCTAAGATGTCCAGCTTTTTGAATGTCTTTTTGTAGGCTGCTGAAATTGTGAAAAATTGGATATCAACCATGTAAGACGAGGATGTAGAATGGAATATTAATGGAATATCAATCCTTCCCAATTCCAACAGTTTAAATGAATTCCATTGAATTCCACTATAATACTCCATTGCAATCCAATATATAAACCAATCCAATAATCAATATGTCCTCCAACTTTCTTCCCAATCCACCTTAATCCCAATTCCCAATCCAGTATGAATCCTTCCCATTTTTTGCAGTTCAAAAGAACTCTCTCAACTGATCCTTCCATATCCTTCCCAATTCCCATAGCTGTTAATCATGTTCCGCTGCCAATAGGTGAGGTATCTCTCATTTTCAGAATCTGGTCAAGTCGCTGATCAGGACCCTGTTCAGCTGCTTCATCCACTGCTTTGCCTGCCTGCCTTCTCTGCAGCTCGTGAGCAACATGAGCAACATGAGCACTTCCACAATCCCGGAAGTGCTCCGGATCATCTTGCTGCCAGCAGGCGTTACAACTGAAGCCATTCACTGGCATTGGTTCGTGCCAAGGTGCACCGGACTCAAATCACATGATTGATAATCCTATATAAGTCCTATTATAATTCCCTTGGGTACCCTTGTAATTCTTGTTTTAACCCCTATGAAATCCCGCATAATCCACGTTTGACGGCAATAATCCATTGTCATCCCATTACAACCCCATGAAATCCATTAATGATCCATTATCATCCCATTACAACCCCATGAAATCCATTATAATCCCATTGTAATCCCATAAAATACCCTTGTAATAAACATCTAAATACATCTCAATACCCGTTTTTTATCCCACTAAATACCACTAAATACGTCTATCAAGCCCAATCCATCGTGGGATCAAGCCCAATCCACGTTTGACACCGGACTTGGAGGATCATCATCCACGGTCCTCGTGGTATCGTGGTTTCTGCTAGCCTGGTTACTAAGTCCCTTTTTTTCGTGAGTTATCCCAAATATAAATCATGCTTACCTGGTTGGTGGTTTGAATTCCTCTGAAAAAATGATGGAGTGAGCAACAGTTGGGATGATTTTCCATTCCCAACTGAATGGAAAATCATCCAAATGTTCCAAACCACCAACCAGTTATTTACCTACACTTACAAATACCATCTGGAAAAATATGAGTTCGTCAGTTGGGATGATGACATTCCCAATATATGGAAAAATAAAAAATGTTCCAAACCACCAAACCAGAAATGGCTTCTAGCTATGGGCACTCACCAGTTACGATCGCCGGGATGATCCTCCAAGTAGGTAGTCCATTTTTGCTTCCAGCATCCACTGCCGTAATACTCCCAAATTACGTCACCATGAAAAATCTCCATCAAATCCCCATGATAATCCATTATATACAGTACCATCTGGTTATTTAACATAGCCATGGAAAGATCCACCATTTTTAAGAACGGTAAACCATCTATTTCTATACCATGGCTATGTTAGTCATAACCAGAGGGTAAATGCCATTGTAATTCACCCAAAAAAAACATGATAAGCCTTGGAGGATCATCCCGAACTCCACTTTTTTTCCATATAGTCCATGATCATTTTCCATTACCCTCTGGTGAACTAACATAGCAATGGAAAATGGCCATGGAAATAGTGGATTTTCCCATGAAAAATGGTGATTTTCCATTGCTATGTTAGTTCACCAGAGGGTAAACCCATTGAAGCAACATGTTTCATATATTCATATGGGGGAAACTCCGTTATAAATGGGGATACCCAAATCGCTGGATGGTTTTTTTTCGGGACAATCCCATCTGGAAATGGATGAGAACTAGGGGTACCCCTATTTCAGGAAATATCCATATATTTATATATCAATCCATATATTCATTTCCCTAAGTTGGGATGATCCAAGTGAGTCTAGCCTCTTACAGGATAGTGCCCCCCAGTTATGTGAACGTTGGCTTATAAACCCCATGAATACATATGAATACTATAGATATATCTATCGTAAACATTCATAAACCATAGAATTCAGCCACTGAACGCTATCTTGGGCCCCATCCTGTATGGTAAGTTGGGCTAACCTTTCCCAGATTTTCGTCTCATCTTCCAGGTTACCCAAGGCCACACTGCTCTCGCAGGCCGCATCGTCTATGGGTTCATTGTCATCATAATACATGCTGGTGGTGGTGTCGGTCGGCCCAGGGCTGGTGCCCTTGGAGAAAAATGGGGAACCGGGAAACAAATGCGGCGGTGAAGTTGGGGTTTCAACATGGTTTTTCACGAAGAAAAGGGGATTTTCACTGCGAAGAGACATGAGTTTAGAGAAGTTTTAACATGTTTTAACCATCAAAGAGGATGTTTTGATTGCAAACACGGGCATTTCGGCACGCAACATGTTGGTCCCACCATATCCCCACTCCAGAAGAAAAAGATCCCATACGAATAAACTCATTCCATGGATGGAGAGTTTGCTGTTGATTAAAAACAAAAACAATAAGTTACCCTTTGGTTATTAAACAGTTTGCTATGGAAACCATGGCCCATTTAGTTCTATGAGAAAAATATGATTCCCCTATTACATCTGGTGATTTTCCAGTTGCATATGTTTAATGACCAGAAGGTACCTATGTATGAGCCACTTCCATGGAATTTTGGAGACTAATGTGGCACAAAAAATCTTGACTTCTACTGGGATATGACATAATTAATGCTACTTACAGCTGAAGAATCAATGCAAAAACCTTGCCCACTCATACCCAGAGTCCTTTTTGATTAAACCCCCATAATTCTGGGTAAATTATAATATTTCACTAACCTGAATTAAGGCCATTTGGGGAAGATTTCCCTTACTAACCATGATTCCAGTGAGGGAGAGCAGTGAGGTCGTTATAATTTACCCAGATAATTGCTGTCAAAATCCCCGATTTCTTCTGATACAATCCCATTATTCACCAGCCGGTTTACCCACTTCAACCCCCACAATTCATCAGCGACTTTCCTTGAAGCATAGCCACTCAGATACTCTGCAAAAAATTAAAGGACCGGATAACCCCACAACGCAACTTCTTCCAATAATGAGCACCAAATGTTGTAGCGGGGAAAGAAGGAAAGACAAAGGAGGTGGTGGAGGATCGAGAAGTAAAACAAAGTTGTGTGTGTGACCAAGTTGTATATAAAAGATGGTGTGTGTGTGTGTGAAAATTGTGTGTGAAAGGGAGCGTGTGACAAAGTTGGTCTGCGACAAAGTTGTGTGTGAAAGATGAAAGATGGTGTGTGACAAAGTGGTGTGTGAAAGATGGTGTGATACAAAGAGGTGTGTGACAAAGTGGTGTGTGAAAGATGGTGTGTCAAAGATGGCGTGTGAAAAAGTTGGGTGTAAAAAATGGTGTGTGACAAAGTGGTGTGAAAGATGGTGTGTGACAAAGTGGTGTGTGAAAGATGGTGTGACAAAGTGGTGTGTGACAAAGGTGCGTCAAAAATGGTGTTGGACAACGATGGTGTGTGAAAGAGGGTATGTCAAAGATGGTGTGTGTGTGTGTGAGTGTGTGTGAGTGTGTGTGTGTGTCTGTGTCTGTGTCTGTGTCTGTGTCTGTGTCTGTGTCTGTGTGTCTGTGTGTCTGTGTCTGTGTCTGTGTGTGTGAAAGATGGTGTGTGAAAGATGGTGTGTGAAAGATGGTGTGTGAAAGATGGTGTGTGACAAAGCGGTGTGTGGAAGACGGCGTGTGACAAAGTTGAGGGTCAAAGATGGTGTGTGACAAAGCGGTGTGTGAAAGATGGTGTGTCAAAGATGGTGGGTGACAAAGTGGTGTGTGAAAGATGGTGTGTGACAAAGTTGAGGGTCAAGGATGGTGTGTGACAAAGTTGTGTGTGAAAGACGGAGTGTGATGATGGGTGACAAAGTGGTGTGTGAAAGATGGTGTGTCAAAGATGGTGTGTGACAAAGTTGGGTGTGAAAGAGGGTGTGTGAAAGATGGCGTGTGACAAAGATGGTGTGCGAAAGAGTCTTGAAAGAGGGCGTGTCAAAGATGGTGTGTGAAAGAAGGTGTGTGACAAAGTGGTGTGTGAAAGATGGTCTGTGACAAAGATGGTGTGTGACACCAGAGCCAGCCCAGTGCCATAAGTGCCACGCCTGCCACGCAAAGTGCCGCGGCGTCACCGGCGACCAAGCCGTCCAAGCGCGCCACGCAGTGCCATAAGTGCCACGTCTGCCACGCAAAGCGAAGGTGGATGTCGACAAGTGCCACGCCTACCACGCAAAACGAAGGTGGATGTCACCAAGAACCACGACTGCGACGCAAAATGCCGCGGCGTCACCGGCGACCAAGCCGTCCAAGCGCGCCAGGCTGTGCCATAAGTGCCACGCCTGCCACGCAAAACGAAGGTGGATGTCGCCAAGTGCCACCTGCCACGTGAAACGAAGGAGGATGTCGCCAAGTGCCACGCCTGCCACGCAAAGCGAAGGTGGCTGTCACCAAGTGCCACGCCTACCACGCAGAACGAAGGTGGATGTTACCAAGTGCCACGCCTGCCACGCAAAGTGCGGCGGCGCCACCGGCGACCAAGCCGTCCAAGCGTGCCACAGTGCCATAAGTGCCACGCCTGCCACGCAAAGCGAAGGTGGATGTCGACAAGTGCCACGCCTACCACGCAAAACGAAGGTGGACGTCACCAACTGCCACGCCTGCGACGCAAAATGCCGCGGCGTCACCGGCGACCAAGCCGTCCAAGCGCGCCACGCAGTGCCATAAGTGCCACGCCTGCCACGCAAAAACGAAAGTGGATTTCACCAAGTGCCACGCCTGCTACGTGAAACGAAGGAGGATGTCGCCAAGTGCCACGCCTGCCACGCAAAGCGAAGGTGGCTGTCACCAAGTGCCACGCCTACCACGCAAAACGAAGGTGGATGTCACCAAGTGCCACGCCTGCCACGCAAAGTGCCGCGATGGTGTGTGAAAGATGGTGGTTGACAAAGATGGTTGACAAAGATGGTGTGTGAAAGATGGTGTGTGAAAGATGGTGTGTGAAAGAGGGTGTGGCCAGAGACCACCGTTCGGGAGGCTTCAGCCTTTGACGAAATCACGACATCGGAGCAACATCTTGGGGCTACCCTCCAAAAATGCCATGGAAAATCATGGAACATCATGGAACATCCATGGAAAATCATGGAAAAATGCAGGAAAACGGGAAAATCCATGGAAAATCCAATCTTGGAATTTGTTTATGTATATATTTGCGTGCATTTGTGTATATTGTCACTATGTAGAGTAAATTTCCTGCTAGCACGATAGAGCTGTGATGAGCTATCTTGGAATTCCGTGCTTCATATGCGGTCCATCTTTCTGGATGGTCATCTGCATGTCTTTCTCCCTGAAATCATCAAGGGAACACTTTGTGGTGGATGTTTGACAGTTTATCACTGGCTTCTCACTGGGTACCCTCTGGTTATGTCAAAATAGCTATTGAAAATGGTGATTTATAGTGGATTTACCCATTGAAAATGGTGATTTTCCATAGTTATGTTAGTTTACCAGGGGGTAACCTGAGTTCAGAAATCATTTTTTCTGGCGGTTTTTTGCTAGTGCCATAAGCCATCCCATTAACCAGCTAGGACTGGAGGTCATGATAGACATCATCCCATTTCCAGGGCTATATCCAATTTCATAAACCTCAAACTTGGGGATGGTTTTGCTATGATCATCCCATACTTATCCCACAATTGTCCCATGATTGTCCCAGACTTTCCCATATGATTGGGTTTGCCACACTAACCATACGGCCAAGTGGCCGTCACGGTGATGGTGTCGGTCATGGTGTCGGTCATGGTGGTGGCGACGGTGACCGTCGTGTTGCCGAGCATCATGCTGGTGGACTCGGTCTCGGTCATATTGCCACCACCATTGGCAATGCTGAATCCGGCCAGCTTTCCTTAGTTGGATGTGTTCGAATATGTCTGGTTGGTGGTTGACCTACCCCTCTGAAAAATATTAGCCAGTTGGGATGATGATTATTCCCAACTGAATGGACAAACATAAAATTCACACTTCCAAACCACCAACCAGATGTTTTGGGAGCCCAAAGCAATGCGGCGTGTGTTAAACACTTGGTGATCTCAACATCCCGGCTCTTTGTGCAGTGGACGCAGGGTGCCGTAAAGAAAAATGCAAAATGTCCTTTTTGGATTTTGCAGATAGTTGATTAAGCAATAGGAATAGTTGATTAACCACTAGGAATAGTTGATTCAGTAAGAGGAATAGTTGACTAACCAGTAGGAATTTTTGATTCAGCAAGAGGAATAGTTGATTAACCACTAGGAATGGTTCAGTAACCACGACAGAGAGTTAATTAATAAATAGTTGATTATATATAAATGATATTAAATGGACAAATTCCTGCACCAGTTGCTAAAGATGGCTAACTTCATTCAACACTAGAAATAATGGGCGGTGGTTGCTGGGAAACCTAGAAATGAAACCTTTTCCAGCAAGCTATGTCTGACCTTGGGAGGTAAATCGCTTAGTTGTCTCACAGGGGCGCATTGACACACCAAAATGGACTCAATGGACGAGAAAATCCACCGGCAAATGGTGGGTTGACCCTGTGTTTGTATAGCGGTGTCCCTTATATGAAAAAAAACTCTGGCAGGGGCTTCAATTAATCATATCATGTGGCAAGCAAAATAGCAGACCACCAATTGGGGATGGTTTATAACATGCATTTCTGGCAAGTCATTGGCTTCTAAATTATTGGGACGGTCTACCGTTTGCCACATTACAAGAATAGAAGAAACTCTTCATCCTGGTTCTTCGCCGAAAGGTCCAGGTGCCGAAATCATATGCTACCAATTCTGAGTTTGAAATAGTCCCTGTCCCCGACAAACCACAAGATCGCCCAGAGTTACCATGGTTTTTCCGGGGGATTTCCACATTCCATTGGGACCAGAAAAAGATCCATTAACCACCATGTGGGCTTCATCCCAAATATGGAGAAAAAAAAAACCTGGGTGAAACTACCCACCATGCCTGGGACGACCCTTTTGGTACCCGCATTTTAGGAAACCTGCAGATGCTTCAAATTGAAAAACCCGTTTTCGGCTCTCGGTTTCTGCATCCGTAGTTTGCGCTGCTCTTTCAGGGCGTAGTCTGGACATAATCCTTCTCTGGAGCTTGGCATGTTAATGGCAGCCTCAGTGATGTTGTCTTGCAGCTATGAGCTTGGGAACCTTGGGAACTGCAGTCACCAAGCTCTTCCAGGTCTTCCACCCATTCTCAGGCCAGCTTTTGGCGCAACTTGTCGAGGATGGTGAGCTCACCGACTGGGGATGCGAAGGTAGGCAGGATCAAGCGTGAGGTAGGCAGGAGCCAGTGAAAAGATTTTTTGGTGTTTTAGCTACTTGGTAAGATGTTCAGCATGATTCATGATTAAACATCTATTGGAAAATCTTAAAACCTTGCAGCATTCCACAAGCTACAAGGAGAGTTTTGGGAGCACGGCTCCAACGAAACCCGTTGATGGCCTGATCCCGTGGCCTGATCGTCCTAAGGTCCGTCACGACTGAGACACTGCGGTTTTTACATAGAAAAAGATGTGGAAAACCCAGGAAACCCTAGGAAAATGAACTACGTTTATGAATGTTCGTGATGTTTTTAATGTGTATTTTCCACATCGAAATCTTAGATTACAGTATCCTATATGGTATCCATGTAAAAATCCCCTTCGAATCGGCTGGTAACTTTTATATCATGGCCGGCAAAGGATCGAGCTGAGAGTAGTTTTCACCAAGGTTTTCCCAGATAGTTTTGAAGTGATTTACCGCTTAAACCACATCATACCAGACAATATTGCCAGCAGTTGACCCAGATATGATAAATAAGATGATATTGTTACTTGAAATATATCAGACATTACTACTGAATACTTGAAATGTACCCAGACATTATTACTTGAAATATGCCCATTACTTGGAATAAATAATATCATAACCCAGATATATCATTGAAATATATCAGACATTATTACTTGGATGTGTATCCCAGGTATTGTAAGTGGCCCTAAAAACCACCCTTTGTACCCGCTTTTTTGGACCATAACTGGGGTATCATTATCATATGGGTCACCGGGTTTGTCTGAAAACGGGGGTACCCCTAACATCTATAGTTTATCACCATTTTCCCAGTGAAACATGCCATGTTGGGCCATTGTTTTCAGACAAACCCAATATGGATTTTGTTGGCTGTCCGGCTGTCCACCCACCCCGCCATCCCACGAAAAATCATCCATTTTGATGGACATTTTGGGGACAAATCCCAAGCGTGAGCGTCGGTGGCCGTCGCGGAGCCAGTTGCTGGGGTTGCTGATGTCCTCCAAAAGCTGGTCCTGGCGAACATCACAAATTTCACCGGAGGTTCTGCGGGAAATTGGCTGATGACTTTCCATTACCCTCTGGTTATGTCAAAATAGCTATTGAAAATGGCCATAGAAATAGTGGATTTTCCCAGCTAGAAAATGGTGGATCTTTCCAGTTCGCTATGTTAGTCATAACCAGAGGGTATAAAAAGGTGAACATCTTTAAATCGTCCCATAAACTAAATACTAATCCAATGAATATCGACTCGGAATCGATCCAGCACGCCAGGTTTTATAAGCGGATGCCAGCAAGAACTGTGGATATGACTCATATGACCATTAAAAATGTTGAAAATCGAAATGATCTATATAAATAATACATTATCATATAAACATATTGTTCGTTATATAAAATCCCAAGTGATGTTATAAATCTATATAATAAATGGTTATATATTGTGAAAGGAAACGAAGGAATCAACCATCAAAATCGGGATTTTAGGTCGGCCAAGGGTCCAGTTGGGCGATTACAGGCGATTACCTGTACTCGGTGCAGTTGGGGTGCTTCTTAATGGGTATACTAAATACCCTCCAGTAAATTAACATAGACCCTGCCAGATAGGAGTTGAAAGATTAGTTTCCTCCAAAAATTGCTGATTTTCAAGGTCTATGTTAATTTACCAGAGGGTAACTATGGTAGTAATCCCGATTTTAATCCCCATAAGTCGGGATATGGGGCTCCTATAACTAACTAGTGTTGAACATATTTATTGTTGTATGTATGTGTATATGTATATCTACATATGTATCCATTTATAATTGGAACTGCACCCCCAAGTAACAAGTAGTTGTTGATTTTCAAGCTGGTGGTTTTAAGGACCCAAACAAGTGATGTGCATCTCCTCTTGGGATTGCGACAGATGAACATTTCACAAAGCTATACTTCATCAGTAGGATGGACCACTACATAGTGCGTTCAAAAACATAATCCACTGGTTGGTGGTTGACCTACCCCTCTGAAAAATATGAAGGTCAGTTGGGATCATGAAATTCCCAACTGTTTCTGGAAAGTCATAAAAAATCTTTGAAACCACCAACCAGATCAGGGTTAATCCCCATGTCATCCCCATTTTCCAATGGTTTTCCCATGGTTTTCCTATGGATTTTAATGGTGATTTATGGTGGTTTAAACCCCTACAAAAGCAAGTGGGATTGCAAGCTACAAAAACCAACTAAGTGTGATGCACCACTGATCCAAGGACCGTCCACGCCGTCGTATCGGATAGTAGATCTGACAGTATCGATTTTGGCCGTCCACTCTAATCTCATCAGTCTAATCTATCCATCATACATAAGGATCGTCATGTGACGTGTGTATATGTATATATAATTATATAATTATATATATATGTGCATTATATACTACTGTGTATATATATATATAACATGTGATATAGATATATACATATGTGTTCCTCCATGAAAATTAGCAAAAAACAACCCGGCAACCATAGGGTTTAACATTGTCAGTTTACCAATGTTTACCACCAGGATGTCTGGTGGTGACATCGAACTTGAGCAGTGGCTGAAATTCACCCTGGTTGGCTGATAATGATTAATATAGTATCATATAATAATCAGTGGATTATACTAATCAATATTAATTGGATTATCCATGGATTATGGGCACTTTTTTTTATATGATACTATATCATGGATTATCCATGGATTATGAGTGTGATAATCCATAATGATATATAGTGGATTAATTGGGCATGATCATGGATTATCACACTGCATATTGAGATCTTCATGAACTGGGAATCCCGTTCTCTTGGCCAATCGTTGTGTGTCTGACGGGAAGACACACTGGATGACTGGGTACCCTCAGAACTTAGGACACCTTACCCTCTGGTAAACATACAAAAAACTATGGAAAATCACCATTTTTAATAAGTAAATCCACTATAAATCACCATTTTTTCAAGTTCGCAAACTGTTAGTTTACCAAAGGGTAATTTAAAGCACCTAAAACAACATGTGAATCACAGTGAACTCCATGGTCAATCGATAGCCCGCAAAAAACTCCATTGGATGAGTTTCTAGCCATCCAGTTGGTTGATGTTGGTTGGGGATGGAGCTGGTTGATAGGTTTCCCTACTATGGGTTATAATATGTTATAAGTTACCCTCTGGTAAACATACAAAGAGCTATTGAAAATGACCATTTATAGTGGATTTACCCATTAATAGCATGGTGATTTTCCATAGTTGTGTTAGTTTACCAGAGGGTATAAATCATAATCATTCCCAATAAGATCCAATCAGCCGGGTAGCAGTACTCCCGATTAAGAAAATAATCAACTGAGGCTATTTGAAAAGATCCTCAATTTAGGTTCAACTCGAGAATACCTGACCAAAGATAGATACCCGTAACCTAACATAACAATGGAAACTCGCCAGTTTTTAATAGGTAAATCAACTATTTCTATGGCGATGTTCCAGTTCGCTTTTTGTATGTTTACCAGAGGGTAAGTTATTACTCATATCCCATTACCAATGTAGTGCAACTTCTCTGTCAAATTAGTAGATAGTCCCATTGATACCAAAGACCAAAGGATTAGTTCCAAGACTGACCTAGAAATGGCAATTGTCCATAGCTATGTTAATGGCTCAGCCAGTGGCGAGCACAGCCCGTGGCGAGCTCAGCCCCTCCTTGCTGCCAATGGTGGAGCCCGCATACTGCGCTGTCTCCGTCAAGCCGAGCATCACCACGCTCACCTGGCGCTCTGAAGCCCGGGGAGAGGGGGCGGTTTTAAGGGGACTTTATTGGTGGTTTAACAACAGGAATGGAAAACCATAGGAAAACGGTGGATGGAAAAACCATGGGAAAAACGGAAATCCATGGAAAAACTATGAAAAACCATGGGAAGGGACATAAGAATCACCAATTTCGAGATGATTTCTAGTGATTTATGGTGCATTTGTAGCGATGGAACCAACACAAATAAGGATTCCCTAAGGATCCAAACACTTCCTTAGAAGAAGGTACTGAAAGTCCCAAATTGAGCAACTAGATAGAATGCAGTGCACAGCAATTGACCTATTGAAAATGGTGATGTTACATATACATATATATATATGTATACACATATATATATATATATATAGTAGTTGGTTCATCCCAGGAATCGTAAATGGCTTATTTTCTGTGGTCAAAAATGGCAAGCTCACAACTACTTGCGATTAGTAGGATGGACCATTGAGATCCACTAAGTATATGCATAGGCCTGGTACCCTGGCCTGGCCTGGTAAACCATAGGAAAACCATAGGAAAATCATAGGCAAATGGTGATTTAATGGTGATTAATCCATATACCCTCTGGTAATTTGTTACATAACTATGGAACATCACCATAGAAATAGTGAATTTTCCCATGAAAAATTTAAAAATGGTGATGTTCCATAGTTAGGTAACAGTTTACCAGAGGGTATATCATACTATATCCACTCTTCACCAGTCTATCATCATAATATGAGTATGGGTAAAAAATTGATATCCCCAACATAACAGAAATGAACAGAATCTGCGGGTCGGGGCATGAAAAAACTGGACCCATTCCCAGGGTTTCTGAAAATGGGGGATCCCCATGGTCGTCCATGACGACTGGATGATGACTGGGGTATCCCCATGACAACACGGAAACCTCCATTTTTCATCATGAGTAAGTCTCCATTGCGTGGGTTATCCCATCTATAAATGGATAACATAACTATAGCTATTAACCCCTACTTTTTATGGGATAACTATGGTCATTCGTCCCTCTATTAAACATCAATATTCAATATGTCCTCACATTTTTCAGTCATAATCCCATCAATATTCCATCCCATAGATCTGGGTAAATTATAATAATTCACTAACCTGAAATAAGGCCATAAAAGGGCATGATTTCCCTTACAATTCCCATGATGAACCAGGGTTCGGGAGAACAGTGAGGTCGTGATGAAATTTACCCAGATAGACCATGATATATCCATCAATCATAAACCATAGAAATTACCTAGTTATGTTCACCTTTTCTATTAAACATCAATATTCCATCCCATAGATCAGAAAAGTGGGATGATCTAAGTATGCTGATGTGCCGTGACCATGCCATGTTTCAGGCGGTGCCAGAGTTCGCCAGGCCTCCTCGTTCAACTTCCGCGCCACGGTACCTGCAACACTGTACAGTTATCCAGTTTAGATACAGGGTTTTCACATGGGTTAACTATGGTTTAGTTCTGGGTTAACTATTAGGCAGTATAATAATGGTTAACTATGGTTTATTGGGTAGTATATGGTAAGGTCCCCTTGAGGGCGTCGCGGAGTGTTGTCGTTTTTTCAGGTTTGCGTATTCTTCGAATCACTCATTTCATTGCACGTTTTACACGGTTTTCTTGTGCTTCTTTGCATTTTCTGCTGTTTTTACTGTGTTTCGTGACGTGCTTCCTGTGATAGTTGGGTTGTCGGCATGCGAGTGTTTTTTTTGGGGGGGGTGGGGGGGGGTTGGGGGGGTGTTGGGGGGGGGCTGATAACGTTCTTGTTTATTAACGTTCCTGCATCTGCGTTCTTGACACGCTTTTCACTTTTGCAAGTGACGGTTTGACACGCGTTCGATGTTTTGGTTTTGATATGTTGACGTTGGTGTCCGGTGGCGTGTGGGCATGGGGTTGGGTTTGGAGGGGGATTAGAACGTTCACGTTAACCAGCGTACCTGCAACTACTTGCTTACACGCAGTTCTTCTTTGCATTTCAGATTTTGCAACGCGCATTTTTTTGTGCGTTGTTAGAAGAGTTTTTAAAATAAAATGATCTCATGTCTTTCTTCTTGGAAGAGCATCAAGAAATGGATTCCAGACACCTTGGAAACTACTGGCCGCTTCAGCAGACGAATCAACCCACATTTGCTGCAGTACATCCGAAGTTGGCAGTGGCGATCTCAGGAAAAGAATGACTGTGTCTCACACCTGTCCAAAGCTTTGAAAGCAATGTATGCGCGATGAGGTAAAAAAAAAAAAGTTACTTCGGAGACCCCTCTTGGAAGATGCATTTTGACAACCCTCACGAAATGCAGGTTTTTAAGGCGTTGTGCGTTGAAAAACGCGCGACGCCCTCAAGAGGACCTTCCCTAGTATATCCCATAAATTCCCATTAAATCTCATTAGATTCCCATTAGTATAATAAAAGTTTATTGGATTTTATGGGAATCGAATGAGATTTTTCGCATAGACAAAGATGGGATACCCTCCAGACAACCGGAAGTTTTCCCCCTCCATGTGTGGAGTTTTTTCCATGCGAAAACCATGGCAAAATATAGGGAAATCCAGTGTCAATGGAGGTTTTGAATGGAGAAAAATCATAGGAACATATAGCGGAGGGTTATGGTAGATTCACTAGGGCTTATGGTAGATATATGGGTATGGATCAATACCTATTAATACCATTTTTAGGGGGATGAACATCCATTTACCAGCTATTTTGATGTTCACCAGGGGTACAAGGGTTTTGACCCATCCCCATATCATGATATATCGACGTCGTAAAATCAGACGATCTGAATCTGGTGAGCTCCGTCCTGAACGCTTTATTTTTTAATCGATTGAGAAAACAACCCTCGTGCAGGTCCTCAGCGAATTTCGGCAGGTCTGAAGTGGCTCTCAGGTTCTTCAACAGTCTATGGACTACCCTCTGGTAAGCATACAAAAAAACTATGGAAAATCACCATGTTCAATGGGTAAATCCACTATTTCTATGGTCATTTTCAATAGCAAACTGTTAAATTACCAGAATGTAAATTGTCCAATATCAACAATCTATGTGTTTTTTCTGATATTTTCCAAGAATCTATGCTTAATTTTTTTAATCCAGCAGCTTTCTTCGCCAGCCTTGCAGGTTGGGTCCCATACGCGTAATGTGGGTAAAAAAAAATCAGGTCATTTTTACCACCCGTGACTGGGAATGGTAACCATACAAGGTGGGGCCCCCAAACGTTATAAGTTGGTTTATAGCCCCATCTAACTATGGTTATAACTACCATAAACCCTAGTGAAATTGTAGTTATAAACCAACTGAACGCTATCTTGGGGGCCCCACATTGTACCACCTATAAAAATGGTGATCACTGGGGGATGGTAAACATATGTAAACATGGCAGCCAGTGCTACCCACATGAAAATTATGTTCCAAATGAAATCATGTGTTGGTTCATGTTGAATTTGTATCTGTTTCATGTTTTCATAACCCATATGCTCCATGTATGGAATATTTACCAACATTTGCCCTAAAAATCACCCAAATGTAGTTAAATATACCATACATGGAGCATCTGGGTAATGAGACATAAACCCAGCGGGCCATTAACAAATTTACCACGCACTAATGCGGTAAACCCAATGCCATAAAACTACCGGCATAGGGGATGATTACCCTTTTATAGCTCGTAAAAACGCTATTTTGGGAATTGTTTATTATTGGGTTTACCACATTAGATAAAGTAAATCCTGTTTTGCTTCAAAAGCACACCATTTTTTTTTGGAACCAAGACATGTTCAGCAGAGTCCTTAAATGTTCCCAAGTCTTCTCCCACATTTTCCTAACATGGGTATGGGTCAAAATTAGGTACCGCAATAATTGGATGGTGAATACTAAACTAGACTAACATCTGTGGTCCCCTAGGTCTTCCATTTCGACCCACATCCACATTTTCCTAACATGTTCCCCACGTTTTCCCCACGTTTTCCCAACGTTTTCTTCCCGTCTCCCCGGCTCCGCGGCGCTCCGCGCGCGACCGGCCTGGCTTCGCTTCCAGGTTGATGCTACAGAGTGCCATGGGGCTCTCTGCGCTGCCGCTGAAGACGGTCAGGGCGGTGGGAGCCACAAAGGACCTGGGGCTGCGAAAAAACCGGAGGATGCCAGAGATTTTTGTCGAAAAAAAGCCAGGGTTTCTTGCGAAAACTGATGATTTCTGGCGATTTTCTTGGAAAAACCCGAAGGTTTCTGGGGATTATCTTAGAAAAACTCTGGATTTCTGAAGATTTCGCCGTGAAGAAACCGATGATTTCTGGCAAAAACTGAGGATTTCTTGTTCATCTTCAGCAAATCCAAGATCAACTCAAGGTATTTTTGATAGCTCAAGTGAAATATCAACCATGACATCCTGGAAAACACGGTACACACAATGTGGCGCCCTGCGGTTGTGTTTGTAGTATCAAACTATATATATATATATACCATCATGAACCACAGTTACAGTTACATATAGTTATATTGGTTTAAACCAACTTACCTAACATACGTTGTTGCTTACATTCCAATTTTCGTGGATTAAGCCAGAATGTTTGTTCATTAGTTCATAAATTCCATTTTTACTGCTTAAACCAAGTTAACCCCCTTATTCATCTTTGCCAGCAAGCATTGGAGGTATGGGAAGTAAGGCGGCCAACTCACGAAAAAGATATTTTAACCCCCTATTTCTCCAGGTATTCTTCCAAGAATTTGGTGGGTAAATCACATGTTTTCTTGAGTTTGGTGATAAGACCCAACGTTTTGCTAAAAGAAAGAGGGTTTTTGATTCTTTCTGATTAAGAATTCGTTGAAATATGTTTTTTATCCTCTCAGTTTCACACCCCAAAAATCAGTTGAGAAACCCCTTGGTACTCAGACACGCGAAATCCCGGAAGAACTCAGAGGTTTTTCGGCTGGGAAAATCTAGATACCAAAAGACGATTCCAGCATTAGTTTAAGTACCCATCCAGTTGGCTAACAATGGTTAATAATGGTGATTAATGATAATTAATGTTGATTAATGGTGATTTTCATGTAGCCATCCAGTTGGCCAACCTAGATATAGTGGCGATATTCCAGAAATTTCTTCCATTCATATTCTACCAGCATTAAGCCCATTCTTGTGGTAAACCCAATGCCGTAAATTTGGTTTATTTTGGGGATGGTTTATGGCATTGTTTTTTGCCACATGTTAACCCTATTTAAAAAAAAAAAACTGGTGGTATCACTAGAGCATATTACAATAATGATAACAATATATATATATAGTAATAACAATATATAGTAATAACATGTAATAACCATATAATAATGATAACTAATAGATTATTGGTACAATAATAATATGATACAAGTCATGTTCCCCATATTCCACAAATATTAAGTACCCCCAAACAAATCCCTGGTGTCAAGGAACGAGGAATCGGTGTCAAAATCTGCCTTCCTAAGAACCTGGGCGGCCCCAGGAGGTGAAGGTTGATAAAGCACTGAGAGGGTTGATAAAGCAACCAGATATCTGGGTAAATTATGGTGAATCTATGGTGAATAATGGTTAATAATGGTTAATAATGGTGAATCTATGGATAATATATGAGATGATATCTGGGTAAATTTCATCACGACCGAACCCTGTTCTCCCGAACCCTGGAATCATGGTTTATGTTAAGGAAATCATGCCCTTTTATGGCCTTATTTCAGGTTAGTGAATTATTATAATTTACCCAGAGATATGTTGATGAATGGGGTTAACAATGGTTAATCATGGTGATTAATGATCATTAATGGTGATGATACCCTGCAAAACATGACCTAAATTCTTAGCTGGTGAGATAGTAGATAATCCCATACCAAAAGACTTTTCAGGATTAGTTTGTACCCATCCAGTTGGTTAACCTAGCTTGAGGATGTAGGCCAGGGGTAAGTTTGATGATTTGAACCGCCATGTTTGTGACGGGAAATTTTTGGCCCCTAGAACTATGGTGAAATATAGCCATTCATGAAGTGCAGCAAACTAAGGTTTTGGCACCCAGACTGTTTTCGGCAACCCTTACAAACCATTTTAGTAGTTAAACATAGTTTGCAACCCATTGAGTTCGATGATTTCGCTATATTTGCCTATGAAAAATGTTCGTTTTTCCAATCATATGGGAAATGCTTAGAATTTGCCAACACATCCCATGATTTCCCCATTGAGTTCGATGATTTCCCTTTTTTTTTACCTATGAAAAATGGTGGATGTCCAATCTCTGGCCAGGCTAGGCCCGGAAATCCCCATGGTTGGCCGAGCCCCGGGACGCTGCCCCTCTTGGCAGAGCTCACGTCACTCTTGGCCGCCGCAAACTTGTTGACCTCCCGGAAAATACGGGGGAGATCCTTCGTGGAAACTCCTCCCACTTAATCACTTAGATCATAGGAAAAACCATCGCAAAACCATCGCAAAACCATAGGAAAATGGTGATTTCCATGGAAAGTCGATATGTTCAATGGATTTTCACGGGAAAATTTCACAGAAGAAAAAAAAAACATTGAAAAACCCATGGAAAAATCCATGGTTTCCAGTGAAGATGTTGCCCAAGACACCAATCAAAATTGACATCCCACTTAATCAAATCCCATCCCCACCATGGCACCATGGATTAGGGGTCCCAAAATGTCCCAAAATGTCCCACATATATGGTTAGAGTTCCCTACATCCCCCATGCTTTCTGGGGCATCTTTAATGTTGCGGGGCATGGATTAGTACCTGCTGAGGGTAACCTTCTGCCCCAGTTATAAACAGAGGATGATCCTTCAAGTGGTCAACGGAAACATCTTTGGATCTATACACACATAACTAATGAACGTCAAAAACTGTATTACGCAAATCTTCGAAAAAATGCCGAACAGCTTGAAAACCCAGGATATTGGTTCGATGATATTTACTTCATGCTTCCAGGTTTCAATCATGTTCTATCTATATATGTTGGGCTTGCTACAAGTCCAAGTTCGTGAGGTTACACCCCCGACCAAACAAATTGAGTGTACTGCCCCACTCTGGACATCCATTTGCGCATGTTCATAGACCATAGAATGGAGGTATTTATATAATATGATCGAGGGATGAGATGGGTATGGGCCAAATTGAGTACCCCCATATTTGGATGGATGAAAATAGATGAAAATCTGACCCATGACTTGTAGGATGGCAATAAAATGATGATTTTACATAGATAAAATTACCCTCTGGTAAACAAACATAGCTATATTACGGACCCATGACTTAGGACCTAGGCCCACATAGTGACATAGTCCTTAGTCACTGGTACGTAATATATTGAAAATCACCATGTTTAATTGGAAAATCCGCTATAAATTATTTCTATGGCCATTTTCCAGTTCGCAAACTGTAAACGTTTACCAGGCCGGGTAATCTCATCCCCCATGTTTGTTTACATCCATTACTAGAGGCTAATCCAAAAAGAATTTGGCCAGGTCCCCAAGGTTAATATAGGGAAACCACCTATTGTTATCACCCATATTTTCCAGTTCGCTTTTTGTATGTTTACCATTGTTTACCATGTCCGGTATGGCCCTGTATGGCATATTATGGCATTTTATGGCATTTTTTGTTGCAGATCCCAAGAAAAGTTGTTTCGCACCTGGAAGTGATGGTCCCTGGGGAGCTCTTCGGTCAAAAAGAGAGTCTCCCCCTCATTGTCTTCCATCAAGACCAGTGCAAAATCATCCTGGCACGGTTGATCAGCATCGGGATCGATCTTTGGGAGTGTTTTTTGTGATTTTAGGGTGATTACCCTCTGGTAAACATACAAAAAACTATTGAAAATCACCATTTTCAATGGGAAAACTCACTAATTTTCAATAGCTATGTTAAATTACCAGAGGGTAACAGAGATTTTAACCATTGAACATGGTGGTTCCAATGGTATTTCATGGGGATTGAATGGGATTTGCGTGGGATTTGATGGTGATTCATAGGGTTTTTGAACCGCCCAGAATGGGATGTATCCGGTAATTCAACCTACCAGTATGGAAAATGGATGAACATAGCCCACTTAGCTCCATGAGTTCTGCTGCTTTTATTTAAGGGCCATGTGAAATTCGTCGATCTACTTTTTCATAGAATTGGATGATGGGAAAATTTTAAACCGGAAAGCCCGATCAATTTGATGGTAAAAACCCATGGGTTTCCGGTTAAGATTTTCCCCAACAAACCAATCCAGTGACTTTTGGGTTGCTTTCTCCTGCAGTAAACATAGCCATAGCTTTGGAAAATTCGGGAGAAACCCTAGGACATGATCTGCATGCTGGATTTTCCACACGTATGTTCGTTTATTGGAGGGTATATCCCAAGACACCTTCGCCCAAGTGTTTCAATCGTGAAAAGATGTGAAAACTATCTAATCGCAAAATAACGTAAGGTTTTTAACAGGCTAAATTATGGGTAATTAGTCTAATATAGAACACCAAAACGATTCGAAACCAGAAAATCTACCCTTCACTAGTTGTTTTACCCTCGAAATCACTCCAAAAAAACCTCCAGACACCTCGGTTTCAAAGCCACACCTGGTCTCCGTAAATTCCCACAAAGGCGCAATCTCCTGGCGACCAAAGTCCGAAGTTTTTTGCCAGGAAAAGCCATGGAAAACCCATGGAAAACCCATGGAAAACCCATGGAAAACCCATGCGAATTGGCCCAAAATGATGATTTCACCGGCGGATTCAGCGAGGCCATGGATCTTGAGCCTTCTTTAAGCCAACTTCGAAGAGGATCTGGCTAAAGCAAGAAGAACTGATCTCATTAGATTGGATTCTTGTGACTGGCAGGGTTTTTGACCCATGATTTTTAGCACAAAGTTAGGGTTGGATAAACATCCATTTACTTTCCGGAGCTTAGTAGGGAATGGGGGGGAACACATGCATGTCCCAATGGAAAATCCACTACGACCGGGGGATCTTTGTTGGTCTTCACTGGGGTAGGCTTTTGACCTGTAGCCAACCAGCAAGAATTGGACCAAAGCAACAAGAATTGGGATTGTTAATGGTTATATCTTGGGATTTATTGTAATTTGGGATTCTTAATTGACCATATCAAACATATTGTAATTGGGATTTACATGTGATCTATATTACAATATGACGTTTGATAGGTTGCTGATGGTTTAGATTAGGGCTATGTTTTTCGGGGCTGAAAACGGTGGATTTAACTGAGTAAACCTCGGTAGTATAGGTAAGCTGGCTGGAAAGTAACTAGGCGAACGATTTGATTTACGGTGGATACCCTCTGGTTATGTCAAAATAGCTATTGAAAATTGCCATAGAAATAGTGGATTTACCCATTGAAAATGGTGATTTTCCATAGTTTTTGGTAAGTTTACCAGAGGGTCTCTATATAGTTCCATGATATTCCATGGGTGTCAAAGCTACAACTCACGCAGCCCTTCCTGTATGTGAAATGCCAAGCATCCGTGTACTGGGCCCAGTTCTAAGTTGGTTTATGTTCATTCGTCTAAGTTTGGAAACTCTAGAGATACATATCCCCCATACCCTCTGGTTATGTCAAAATAGCTATTGAAAATCCATTGTATAGTTGATTTACTTATTAAACATGCAGATTGTTCATAGCTATGTTAATTTACCAGATGCTATTTTTTACCCAAAAGTTAGTGAAATAGACTCACTTACTGATCCTTTGGGAGGGGAAGGGAGAAACCCACTTTAGCAGTGTTCAAAATCCGAACGACATTCCCGTTCCTGGATTATTACAATCCCCAAAGATCATTAAATATCCCAAATTGTTGGTATAGTATAATCCCATATAAATCATCAACCAAAAGTATAGTATAATCCCAAAATTGGCGAGTGTAATCATATATAATCAGATAATCCCATATTGGCTAGTATAATTCCAAAATCCCATTTGAGCCATTAAAAATACCCCTATCCCATCTCATTATACTAGTTGGTTGATAGGTTTCCCTACTATGGGTTGTCATAATCCCCAGTAAACCAGGTAGTATAATCCCCTATAGCAATCAATTAACCAGGGTAATTCCAAAATCCCATTTGAACACTGCGAACGCCATCGGCCATCCCGCCTGGTGCTAAAGCGGCCGTAAGGCGCACGGCCAACACGGCCAAGCAGCTGAGCAGTGCCGACTTCAGCATGGCCAATGAAACCTGGAATCGTCCAAGAAATACGGCCGCAAAACTAAAACGGTGATTTCATGGTGATATCATGGTCATTGAATGGTGATTATTGATATTATTGGTGATTTATAATAATAGGATTTAGTTAACATTAGTTAACTATGTTGGTAAAGACAACTCCAACTTCACTATGGTTTATGGGCCCTGCGTTGTGGAGGTGATGTTCAAACTCTCCAAAAGGGGACAAATAAAACAACGACTGAATTCTTGCGCAGGGAATGGTCCAAGAACAGAACTGGACTTTGCGATTGTATTTCCAAAGGGTTCAACTGGGTGTCTTCGTTTCTTTACTTTTTTTTGTTTTAGATCACTTTATCATTATCCTCTGGTAATTTAACCATCTGTACTTCAATAGGTACATCATCCTCTAATATTAATCATTAACCATCATTAACCATCCATATTACCCTCTGGTTATGTCAAAATAGCTATGGAAAATTGCCATGGAAAATTGCATGATGTACCTATTAAGACCGGCGATTTTCCACTGCAAACTGTCAAATTACAAGATGGTAGAGTTCTCTTCTTAGCTTTGCAGAGGAAACCAAAATCATGGGGATTCACTGACTAATGATGACTAATGAGGTGAAGATGAACAGTCTTTCGGCGTATTTTTGAATGGAGCTGTTAACAACCCACCCCCCTCCTAGGTGGTCCAAAGGGACCCCGCGAATCACATGTTGGTTTCGGCAACCAGCTACCACTATTCTTCGTCACCTGACTAGTGGATTTGGCAAAAAAATCCCTATGATATCTGTGCCCAGGAACCAACATGCGTACCCTTTGGTTATTTAACATAGCCATGGAAAGATCCACCATGCTATTAATAGGTAAACCATCGAACTAAATGGGCCATGGCTTCCATGGCTATGTTAGTCATAACCAGATGGTTCGAAGTATATCATTACCCCTCTGGTATACATATACCAAGAACATGAGAAAACTATATCACCATGAGAAAAAGAGGCAAATCAAATCACAAATGGCCAATTTCAATAGCTATATTACGTGTATTGGTTTACCAGAGGCTATGTGTTTTTTTTCCCGGACATGATCCTCGCAGGATCATCCAAAAAAAAATGCAGTTCGAAAAGGTGAACCCTGGATGAATAAATCCCGTACCAAACGGCTGTTTCAAAAAGGGAGGGTACCATCAAAAAGTATCAGATGAAATGACTAGAATGGAGGAATACCCATGGAATACCCCCCCCTTATTTTGATAAACCATGGTATCCATGGTTGATTTTCGGGTTTGACATTACTAAGCTTTATTGGACCCATCCTAAGCTCGTCGTTGAGATCTCACTGCTCAGGATCATCTGAGTTGGTCGAACAAATGCGCTCGACAAGCTGAATCCCAAGACAGGTTAACCCCCCAAGATCAGCCACAAATATGCAATCCTGCGTTTTTCAATGGCTCATCTCTATTGTGAATCCATAGGAACTTGAAAATCTACCAATGGACATCCACCAATTTGTCGATGATCTTTACATAGCAAAGCCTCCATACAAACTAAATGGGCCATGTTCAATAGCTATTTTGACATCACCAGAGGATAGATATCCCATATCCATCCATAATATCCCATATCCATCCATATCCCCATGATTTCTATCATAATATCAACTTTTACTGACAACTACCATCCCACTCTTAGCCATTAAAAACCTTCATCATCCCAAGGTTGTGCAGAGCTCGGATGATCATGATCATCCCGTGGAGTGTAACTGCTTAGCAGCTTAGCACAGATCATATCATTAGCTTTCCCGGCCTGGTAAACGTTAACAAAAAACGGATGGGAAAGATCCACCATGCTATGAAAATGGGTAAATCCATGTAAATCCGCTATTTCGACTGGGCCATTGTCAATAGCAAACTGTAAACGTTTACCAGAGGGTATATATTATAATAACTGGTTGGTGGTTGAGCCCTACCCCTCTGAAAAATGATGGACTTCGTCAATTATCATGAACAAAATCCCAACTGAATGGAAAGTCATGGAAAGTCATAATCCATTCCATGGTTCCAGTCACCACCAACCAGGCTTAATCCCCATGAAATCCCCATTTTCCTATGGTTTTCCCATGTTCCAAACATGTCCAAACCAAGCAGATCAATCAGCAACCGCAAAACGCCATGGAATCTGCCTCAATTTCGCTTCGAGGGATCCTCCAAGTGGAACCACTGGCCATGTAACAGGAACCGATGAAAAATTGGAGGTACCGATTCCTACCATCTATTTTGGGCCTTTTATAATTTTAGGCCTACCATCTGGTTATTTAACATAGCCATGGAAAGATCCACCATGCTATTAAGAACGGTAAACCATCTATTTCTATGGGCCATCTATACCATGGCTATGTAATAAATAACCGGAGGGTAAATTTCAGGGAATATCCCCAGAAAATATATATGGCCTTGATTCGGATCCTGGAGATCTCCCTCGATGAAAGTTCCTCGATCCGATGCCCAAGCGGCTGAAGCTCGATGGAAGGAGTCCACAAACTCACTCGAAGCCAAGGTGTCAGCGGATTCTCCGGATCTTGGGAGGGTACCCTCTGGTAAACGTTTACAGTTTGCTATTGAAAATGGTGATTTATAGTGGATTTTCCCATTAAAAATGGTGATTTTCCATCGTTTTTTGTATGTTTACCAGAGGGTACCCTCCCAAAAAATCCAGGCCAGCGTCCCGATCATCCTCTGGGAGATAAAAAAGCGTCCCGAAGGCGAGCCAGCGAAGTTTTTTGTTGCTTTCTTTCAGAATGTATATCATGGTAAATATGGAGTTGGATGGGTTTATATGTGTATATATATATATCAACTTAGAATATCTTTGAATTGGAGGGGTACCACTGCCAGTAGGTGTTGTTCTATTTATCTGGGTACAGCTCAAAAATACGCATATCATGGATATTCATGGACCCTATGGTAAAGATACAGAAAAGCCCCAACTGCTTATCGAGAATCAGAGAGAAGGTACCTTTGTAAATGGGAAACTAACATAAACTAACTACCCTCTGGTAAACTAACATAACTATGGAAAATCACCATGCTTTTAATGGGAAAACCCACTATTTCAACTGGGCCATTTTCCATGGCTATTTTGACATAACCAGAGGGTAAGTTTATTCCAGGATGGTCAAATGCTCCGTGCGGCGAGGCACAAAAATCCCTGGATATGTCACTGGGCTATGTGGAAAAGTCCATGGTTATCCCATCTATGAACGGCCTATAACTATGTCTGGTTGGTGGTTTGAACCTACCCGTCTGAAATATGAGTTCGTCAGTTCGGATGATGACATTCCCAACTGAATGCAAAAATAAAAAATGTTCCAAGCCACCAACCAGATGATCATTAACATTAACCAGTTACTAAGCAGATATAGGTGTGTTGAAAATAGGATATATTATGATATATTCAATTCAAATGGCAATTTTGGTGGGGTAATTCGAATAATCCATTGGGGGGTACCATATTTTCAGTCAAACCCATATTATGCAAGGTTCGTTCATTTCCAACCTTAGATATGAATTTTATAGACACTGAAAAAATGGATGAGCATCTTACAATATCTTGCAATGTTTTTCTCGCGGTCCTTCCCTATTCCCTATGGGGATGAAATGTTGCCCTCATGACAAAACAAAGGATGTTATCTGATGTTATAGTACCCTCCAGTAAATTAACAGTTCGACCCTGCCATTCATCGGGGTTGAAAGATGAGTGAATCCACTAAAATGTCGGTGATTTTCAGGGTCGAACTGTTAATTTACCAGAGGGTATATTACACTTTCATAGAACAACACACAGCTAGGGTTAACAACCCAAAGAGCCCGCAGCACGATTTTCATTCTGTTTCTATATTTTCTATCCTGTTGGGGGGTTAGAAAAGGTTACCCGTGGTCACCCGATACCACCAAGCTAAAAATTCAAACATCAGCATGGTCACCCTTCATCCAATACACCCGGAACCTGCCTCAAAAAACACCCGAAACACTGCGACAGGAGGACCCTCTTGAATTGTTCTGCATTGCATTATTTTTCACAAGCAAAAAAGTGGGGTAAGAAATGATACCAGTCCCCAATAAAACACATGTCTTTATACCATGGTGAATCTTAGATACCTGTCAATTTTTATTGTTTTTTCTCGTTATATAATTAGTACATTTTACCATTGATAGCAAAAGATTAAAGTACTACAGTTAAGTATCTAACCAATCGGTTGACCCAGATACAATGCTTGCAAACCAATGCCAGCAAATCGCGCACAGCTTTTTGGGCTCGAAGGCCTTATGAGCCCTTCAGCGATTCGCATCGATTGAAGCGCTGGCTAGCTGCAAATCGATGTTTTGGTGTCAATTGAAAACCCCTTCATATTGCTTGAGGGTTGGGCGCAGGTTGCCAGCACACGATATGTTGAAAGGATTTGAAAAGATTTTGTCTCGGATTGTTTCGGGATGTTTCGGCTTCATCCCACTTGTTCATGGTGGCCCAGACCCAAATGATGGTCGTTGCGTGAAATATTCCAGTTGCAAATTCCAGTTGGGATCACATCTATTTTCCAATTCTGGATCCTAACGTCAGGGATCATTCCATTTTTTGATTTGGGGATGGGTCAAAACCCTGGTACCTAGTGAACCCCAAAATAACTGGGATTTCTGGATGTTCATCCCACTAAAAATGTATCTATAGGTATTGACCCATACCCATTTGAATGATTTTGAATGGTGCAACCAAGCCAACTGTCCAACAATTTTGTTGATGTCCAACTCTGCATTCCATTTTTTGTTTGATTTTGAATCTCGTTTTTTTGCAACCCAACCCTGTCGTCGTGCCTGGAAAATGCAGTCAGGGGTCGCCCAAAATGTTCAGAAAGTGCTGCCACTGTTTGAAGGGTCTCGGGTCGACCATGCCACTCAGTAGGGTCTGATCTTGGGGTAAGTTTGATGGTTATCACTGTATCAATGGATTGGTCTACGGGAAATTTTACAGGAAAACCCTATATTTAATGGTAAAAACCATGGTTTCCTGTAAAATTTCCCTTAAACCAATCCATTGACTGTAGGACTTTAGCCGCCGCGAAGTGGAAAATAAGCGCCATAACTATGGTGATATAACATTATAAAACCATTTACTAGTGGAATTGCACCCTCAAGTATGTGCTTGGCGGCCACAGTTGTGGTCTTTCAACTTTCAGTGAAAGTTGAGCACAAAGATGATTGCTACATTTGCAACTAACATCAAGCAACAGTATCAAAGAGTCATAGTTCCTACGGTTGAGCGGCTACAATGTGGGGCCCCCAAACGATAGCTAAGTTGTTTATAACTCCAATAACTATAGTTTATGATACATATACCTATAGTTTTCATGGGGTTTATAAACCAACTTAGCTATCTAGGGGGGAAAACATTCTCATCACCCTTCTGGCCGGAAAAAACTCACAATCCGCTTCCTTCGAATGCAAGCAAGGAGTATGGATAAAACATATGTAGATATATTATATACATATTATATATATATATACGTATGTATAATATATACATATATGTATATAGGTGAAAGACATATGTGTATATATATATATACATACTATATATATATACTCTGTATATATATATATACTGTGTATATATATATATATTATGGATCTATATATATAGATATTGATAAATTATGATAAATCAAGCACCAGAAAAGTTCGGCCAAAAATGGGATGATTTCCCTATCCACTCGCTTCTGAAACGTACCGTCGCGGTGCGTCACGATGTCAGATACGCCATGATGTGCATCCCAGTTTGTTAGTGGTGCATGGTCCATATACGCAACAACATGTAAATATATAACTAAACTACATATATATAATATATTATAATATGATATGTGTATTATCATCCTGAAGTAGATAGAATGTATAATTTTCGATATTCCCATTTTTTTGTGAGGATTTTTGGAACTGTCCATATTCCATCTACTCCAAGATCTCACTATACCCGGAAAACGTACCAAAAAAGATGTGGAAAACCCCACGGTTCGCTCAGGGAAATCATCTACAAGGTGGTGCCCCCCCAGTTATGAGTTATAACCCCCATTAAGTATAGGTATATCTACCATAAACCCTAGTGAAATTGGGGTCATGTTCACCAACTTAGCGATTCCGAACTGGGGCACCACCTTGTACAAATGGTGGGGGTTCCACATCTTTTTGGTATGTTTACATGAGTCAAATACTTTACATACCTGAGTTTAAGGTAGTGACGTCGCGACGGGAGGTCGCTAATGTTTGTCGCTTGAAGTCATGTTAAGTCACGTTCAATCCCAAGTTTCCTCGGTTAACCATGATATTTTCATTTTTCTATATCCCCAAGAAAATCCCAATTCTATATCCCCTCTCTATATCCCAATGTTTCCGCAATTTACCCGCTTGTTTCCCTCAATGTTCCTTAATTGGGGATGGGTCAAAACCAATGATTACATATATGATTACCATATTTGGGGGAATAAACATAAATTTCCAGTAGCTACTTCAGCACTTCAGCACCTGGCTGGGTGTTGACTCATAGCCGATGTCATGGTATCGTGGTATCCTCTGGCGTGGTCACCCTTCGCTTGGTCTCTCAGACCTCTCTATGCGACCCTGTTTCAGACACGGTCCAGCACCAAAGAGTTCGGGCAAAAAGGTGGCGTTCAAACTTCAAACGGAGCTTTTTCATAAATAAACCAGCCATATGGGTTGATGGTACAAGCCATCTTAATATGGGGATGGGTCAAAACCTTATTGTACCCCTAGTGAACATCAAAATAGCTGGGATTTATGGATGTTCATCCCACTAAAAATGTATCTATAGGTATTGACCCATACCCATATATTTTAATGGCTTCTAATTGGGGATGGTTTATGGATTCTGTAAATGGCATTGCCTATAGCAAAAGAGTAAACCTCTTATTTCGAGAAAAAAAAACAAGACTTAAATGTCTGTGTTTGATATTTCTAGTGGTGAGTTTATACATGGTACATGGATGATCTAAGTACCAGCAAGGAGACCCATGGTTGATGGGATTGTTTATTGGGCCACATGATAGCTGTAACCCCCAAGAAGACAGGTACTTCCAGTCTTTTTAGTAGAACCTACTTCTCTATCCGTTGTGGTTTTATGATTCATGTGCAAATGTTATTCGAAAACAGTGCTCTTGTTGCTGAATATGAGCAAAACTCCCAGGAACATCCACTGTCATATGCATATTGTATATGATATACGCAAACATGATGTGAAACATGAAATGTGTTACCCTCCAGTAAATTAACAGTTCGACCCTGCCATTCATCGGGCTTGGAAGACTAGTTGCCATTAAAAATGGGTGATTTTCAGGGTCGAACTGTTAATTGACCAGGGGGTAGATGAAAAATCCCCGAGAAGAGTTAACCAGTACTGGATTAACCCTACTTATCCCTGATCACTGATAACCCTTAACATCCCTTAGCCATTAATAGTTAGAAGTACCACAAACCAGCTACAAATCCCCAAGCAGAAAGAAAAGTGTGAAACCAGAATGGTCTCACGGCGATGGGTTTCCACCACTCAAACCCAGGGATGTTTCGGATTTCGGCATCTAATATCGAAAATGCAAGCTGATGTACCACTTCTTTTACCATGCTTTTCATAAGGGTTAACAAAGGTTAATAATGGTGATCAATGATCATTAATGGTGATTAATCATTGCTAATCTTAGATACCCTGAAAAAAAAAAAAACTAGATGGTGAACATAGATATTCCCATTGATACCAAAAGACGATTCGTATGGCTTAGTTTGTACCCATCCAGTTGGTTAACCTAGTAAACTCAAGAAAAACCTAAGGAGATCCACTGACTGTTAAGAGCATCATCTTCCCTTTGAGATTTCCAGTAGTCGAGCGCGCAGCCACCTTGAGAAGTTTCGCAAAATCATGGCGCTTCGGATGGCGTGCCGTGTACGGAACATGTCCCAGAAAAAAAACACAACGGAACATCAGCGGCAAAAAATGTTGAAAAAAACCATGAAGATGTTCCGAATCATGTTGGTTTCAACGGCCATTTCAGGTACCAATTGAACTACCTATGGCATTTTTGTCAGGCCTATGATTCAGGGCCTGGGGGGATACGCCCCCAGTTCATCTGGCTAAAATGGTGGATCTTTGGGGAGTCCCAAAAAATATCCCCAAGGATCCCATAACAAAAGCAGAATTTCCAATGGTTCAATCATGTTTTTCATATTTTTTCATCACATTTGGGGGTGTCCAAAGTCATGGGGATACCCGGATACCCAAAGTCATGGATGGTCTATTTCATGGCTTTTATCCGAAAATATTCCATGGATGATGAGTCCTGGAGTCCTGGGGTACCCCCATGACAAAACGGAAATCTCCAGTTGTCTATCTTCACAGCCACAACACCAGCCACTGCACAGATTGCACAGTTACTTCGATGGAAAAAAAAAACCTCAATGACCTGATGTACAACCTCTAGGAGTTGGTTATTTTTCGATCATTGATTGGTGCCCCATTGGTTAAAGGGATGCATTGGTTGGGCGTTAATTGACTTTAATTGGTTCATTGGATTTCTGAATGATTACCCGGCCTGGTCAACGTTTACAAAAAAACGGATGGGAAAATCACCATATGATTTTCATCTGCGTTGTTTCCATCATCTTTTTCATCATAGATGCAGATAGATCACGGCCTAGAGTTTTACAATAAATGAATAAAGTAACATCTGTGTTCATGTGACTTTGATAGTTTGAGGCATCTTAGCTTCTAGCTAGTCCCATGTGCTTCTAGCAAAGATAGAAGAGGAAAACTTAGCAAGATGGTAGCCTTCAAGCCCTGAAACAAGAAGATATTTGATATGTGTATTTGTTGTCCTAAGAAATCTTAGAAAAAGGTGGTCACACCTGATGAAGCAGTAGTGTGTCAGGAAACAATCAACTGCAAGGACCTGAAAGCAAATCAATCAAAACTGGGAAAAAAACAGTTGGGGAGAAATATACTGAAAATATACTGCAATACAAAAGATTTTTGCCATGAAATATTGGATTGAGCCATTGAATAGAGACAATTGGAATTCAATTTTGGTTGCGCCATACTCAAACAGCGTAGTGTTTGCTTCTATAGAAAGCATGTCTTTTTTAAGCAAGCGTGAACAGCAGGAAACCACTGAAATCCCTGCATCATAAAGAGATATGGAGAGATATGGTATGTTTTGCTATCGGATAAGCATGCTGTTCTCTTGAAATATGTAAATATGTATGGTGTGTTCTAAGCATAGATTAAAAACGCCGTGTTTAAGGACAACAGCATGCTTTTCATGGAAAATATGTGTTTAATGAGGTGGTTTAAGACATGTTGCATCTTCGACAAAGATGCTATCTCTTCAAAATAAACTTGGATTTCTTAAAATAAATGTTCCACATTTGAAAGGGGTTCACTCTTTTCCTAAGCAATCCTTCATTTCTATATACATCAAATGAAAAGTGCGCTGGTTGAGAAAAGTAATATGCATAAAACATATATATATATAAGAGACTGTCTGTGTATTTACATATGTATATATATGTTACTTTTGTATGCTATACTTAAACGATATACTTAAATATATATATATATACTTGCCTAAAAAATATATGATTAGTTGAAAAAGTATCAAAATAAAGGGCATTGCATTTTTGAAGGCTATACTTGTTTTAGGCATATTGCGCCTCTTAAATGTACAGTTTGCTGACGAGAAGGTCGCACGTTCTGCAAGGAATATATATATATATATGACCTTATCGAGAGGAAACCAATAGCAATAAAAAAATGCACAATTCAAAAGGAGTATGAATCAAGAAGGGACCAAAAAGGCAAAGAAACAACCTCCACAACAACAGAAAAGGAGGTGACTGACACTGGCCAAGACCCAAAAACCCTGGAAAAACAAAAACACACTATTTCTAGACTCTTGGGGGGGGCTCCCAGCCAAGCTGGGAATTGTTTTTTTTGTTTTTCGAATGTGTTTGTGTTTTTTTGTTTTTCTAAGATCCCCCAGGTGTTTGGCAGCTGCGTCTATTCAAATCCATTAGAACCAATGAAATTTTCAGTGCAGTGCATTAGCTCCTACCCCCTGGTAAATTAACAGTTCGACCCTGAAAATCACCAAGTTTTAATGGAAACTAGTCTTCCAACCCCTATATGCCAGGGTCGAACTGTTAATTTACTAGAGGGTAAATCATTGCGTTGTCAAATACTAGAGGGTAAATCATTGCGTTGTCAAATACTCTGGTGGCCTTCACAGAACCTCCCAGAAACGCACGTTGATCACTTTGACAGTCGACAGTCGAGTCACAACTTGGGGTCGTTTTTTCAGTTCACTCGCACAAGTGGTGGCAGTGGGTCACGTCGAGACGTAATAACATGCAAATGTGCAGAAATATTACCATCTGGTATTTAACATAGCCATGGAAAATCCCTTATAAATGGAGGTTTCTAGCTGGGAAAATCATCCATAAATGGGCCATTGCTTCCATGGCTATGTTAAATAACGTACCCTCTGCTCATTTGTTGCATCGCTATGGAAAATGATCATTTATCGATGATTTACCTGCTAAACAGGGTGATGTTCCAAGTCGCTATGCTAAATTACCAAAATTACCAGAAGCCTTTCATGGATTTTGTTTGTCCATCACGAAGCTTGCGAGACATGTTCCATGTTGGCGCCTATGGATTGACGAAGAAAAATCACTGAAAAGTGTCGTTTGACCTCGATGGAAGCCACAAGAGATATAAACCATGCCACCTTCGTTGGCCATGCGTTAAGTGAAGTGGGTTTTTTGATCCAGTTTTCTAGCCATTGACATGGCTATGGAATATAGAATCCAGTATTTAATATTATCTAATCAATATTAATCAATTGTATACCTCCATGGATGAGATTCATTCATTTCTATCCCCATTTTATCATTTTGCGGACTTGCCATGGCGATACGTCTTCGATACCTCCTTTGTTTGGGGCCGAAGCCCTGGTTTTGTCAAGCACCGATAATCATCAACCAACCAGTGGGGCTTTCAACAATCTGGGTACCCTCTGGTAATGACTAACATAGCTATTGAAAATGGCCCAGTCGAAATAGTGAGTTTTCCCATAAACAATGGTGATTTTCCATAGTTATGTAACAGTTTACCAGAGGGTAAATGAGAATCTTTCACTCACCTGAATAGTTCGGCCATACTTTCGGGGATGATTTCCCTAAACTAAACCATGATGAACCAGGGCTCGGGAGAACAGGCGACCCGGTCGTGGTAAACTGCCAAACCACCTTGCAGTTCACCAAGCCAAAAACATCTGGTTTGTGGAGCCCGGCGATCTCCACAGCTATGCTTTGAAAAGGATCAAAATGACATGCTATGTGAGCATCAATTGTGTTTATACCATTTTATACCTGTGAAAACATCAACTGGTTGGTGGTATACCTACCCCTCTGAACAATATTAGTCAATGGGAAGGATTGTCCCATATATTATGGAAAATAAAAAATGTTCCAAACCATCAACCAGTCAAGAGTAGCCTTCCAGAAATGCATTTCTATCCAAACTATGGCTAAGAGCTTTTCCAATTGAAAGGGTTGAATCATCATCAATTTGGCACACAGGTTGACAAATAAATAGTTTAGCGAAAGTCATCAGTGGGTGATCAAAGCCTTCAACAGCCAAGAACCTCCCCAAGATCTTTGTCTTCCATTAAATCAATGGCCAGTTCAGGAACTAAATTGGAGGTACCGATTCCATATATATATATAAGGCCTAAATTTCAGGGAATATCCCCACAATTCATATAGGCCAAAAATATGGTACCTTTACGTACCTCCATCTGTTGGATCCTGAAATTCCCTCTGATTAAACCTAATCCCCAAAAAAAAACGCATCGCCAGGAGGCTTTCAGTGCGTTTCTCCTCCACTTACATGATGCCGCGTCCAACCAAAGCCATCAACACACCTGCCGCTGTGAGCCCCCGGTTGGTCCCTCCATTTGGAAAGGAGGCTTGGTAGTGCTTGGTGGTTTGGGCAAGTCCCCTAGAAATTGGTGATGTTACAGTTGAAAACTAGTGGGATAAATGGCAAAAAGAATGGTAAAGGTATCTACTCCCCAGAAAACCAAAATCTCCTTGTGTGGCTATTATCCACCTAATTGTGGTTCAAGAACCTTTTCCCACAAAAATCAGCATATAATCATACAGGGTATCCTCCAGTTTTGAAAACAAACAACGGGCCAGGAAAAATTTTGGTGGTCAATCCTACAGCATGCTCAGTATTTTCTATGAAAAAAATCATGATGAGATCATTGAGAGCCTTTGGTGTTTTTTTTCGGCCCCAACAGGAGAATCGGATTGGATGTTGAAAAATCTTCAATGTTCACCAAAAAAATCTAATGTGTCATCGCTACGCTGATTTTTTTTTGGTTTAGTGTGACACCTCATAGAATTGGATGATGGGAAAATTTACAGGAAAGCCCTATATTTGATGGTAAAAACCATGGTTTCCTGTAGATTTTCCCTTCCAGTGATACACCTCATGAAAACTTCGATATCATATCTACCATAAATGAAGCCAGGACCGTTGCTGCCGCACTGCTGCAGACGGTGTGCAGCGTTGCTGCAGACCGTCCGAGCTATATCTACCAGAATCTACCGTCCTAAGCCCAGTGATAAATCAGTTCTTTCACCAACTTAAAATCAACAAAAAATCAACTAGAAAGATCCATTAGAATCAACATTATCCAGTCCCAGCACTATGGAAAATCACCTATTTAATGGGTAAATCAACTATTTCGACTGGGCCATTTTCAATAGCTATGTTAGTTTACCAGAGGGTATATAATACAATATCTTGTTGGTGGTTGAGCCTACCCCTCTGAAAAGTATGAGTTCGTCAGTTGGGATTGTGACCTTCCCAACTGAATGGAAAGTCATAAAATTCATGTTCCAAACCACCAACCACATATATATATACAATTATATATACATATATAATTCTATAAGATACTCAAATCTTCGAGAAAAAAAAATAGCCTCCGGTAAACTAACATAACTATAGAAAATCACCATTTTTAATGGGAAAACTCACTATAAATGGCAATTTTCAATAGCTATGTTAGTCATAACCAGAGGGTAGCCATCTTTCTTGCTACAGTCAGACCGCCCGACCGACTTCACCAAGTCACCGAAGGCCAGGCCGCTGTGGCAGGCGGCATCCGGGGGTCCCTCGGTGCCGCCGCCGAGGTCCGTCGTGGTGGCCTCATCTGTGGCCTCCGGCGCATCCGTGGGCTCCGGGGAGGTGCCCCTCTTTAGGACCCAAAAAAAGATCTGAAAAATCACATTTTAAATGGATCTAAACTGATTTCAAGAGATTTCAACTGGAGATCATTTTTAGATCCATTTTAATAGTCAAATCAATCACACGGTTTGATTGGTTTGTGCAACCATACCACCAAGTTGATGCTTGATTTATCACTATTGTGCTGGGTAAGTCCCAAAAAGAATCCTATCCGCAATCAAATCATCCCGGAAGGTAATGTTGGTAAAACAATAATAAACCATATTCAATGTCATCATGTTTGTAATTATAGGTGGTATAAACTGTATGAATCATTCCCAGTCATGGGTGGTTTCTGGCATTGTTTTAACCCACATTAATCTTAATCATTGCTAGATACCCTACAAGAAATAACAAATTCTTAGCTGGTGAACGTAGATACTCCCATACCAAAAGACTAAAGGATTAGTTTCTACCCATCCAGTTGGTTAACCTAGTTTCATGGATTGAAACATGGAGAATGTTTAGCATTGAAATGGAGATGTATAGTATAGCAAAACCATAGATGTGAATGGAATGAAAATAGAATGGAAGTGTGAATATAGCGAAATCAGTTGTAAGATGTTGTAAGTAAATACGCGATTTACCTTGAATAATGGACTTTAAATGATTTTATATAATGGTTGTAAATGGATCTTTCAACAGATTTCAACAGATTTCAACTGGAGATCATCCGGGTTCCCGGGCCACCCAAATGCCAAACGACACTTTTTTTTGGAGCATCCACCCCCCGAACGATGCCCACTGGTTGAATCTTTTGGATCTATTCATGGCAAGACTGGGACCAATACTTAGGGGAATTTAATGAATTTAGAATTAGGGGGATGGGACATTTCTCATGGAAAAAAATGTTTTTTAATGTCCCACTATACTATACCCCATTCTCCCATTCTCGAATCGTGATATACGGGAGATGGAGAGTTTAGGATAGTGACACTGAACAGCGACTGTAAGTGGTTTTCCGAGTGAATCAAGGAATGAACAGCAAAGGAACGAACGAATGAACGAATGAATGAAACAACAAAAGAGTTGGGTTAATCAGTTCGTAAATGATTGAATGAAAAAATGCAGGACTGAGCGAACGAATGAATGACTCAACAAGCGAATGGATGAAGGACACATAAACTTAAATGAATGATAAAGGAAGAAGACCCGACTGACCGAACGAATGAACAACTCAATGAACGAACGAAAGGTGAAAGGAACAATTTGCATGATAATGTATGATAATGTATGAATGCACATATGGACCCTATAGGTGTATGTTTTGAGGTACGTTTCGTCATAGGTAGTCTACTCATATTCGTGGTCCAGGAAAAAAATGTCCAGTGGCCGTCACGGTGACGACGGTGGTGTCGGTGGCGGTGTCCGTCATGGTGACGACGGTGGTCACGGTGGTGCTGACGGTGACCGTGGCGTTGCCGAGCATCGTGCTGGTGGACTCGGTCTCGGTCATATTGCCACCACCATTGGCAATGCTGAATCCGGCCAGCTTTCCTCGGCAGAAAAGATGTTGGCTTACAATGTGGTGCCATCCTTGGCTTAGTTGGTGAAGATAAGTATCAAAGGTTGGCTTTATGAATCTTTATTGATAGATACTGGCGGTTCTGAAAATGGGGGGATCGTTTCAATACTAATTCATGGTCATCCACATATATAGATATAGATATAGATATAGATATAGATATAATATATATATATATTGTACACATATATATATATATACATACATATATATATAATATATATATATATTGGTGGTACCCCCAAGACTCCTAGACCTGGCTTTCCGGAAAATCCTTCTAGTCGTAAAGCATAGCTCCAAACGATTAAGTTCTTCACCACTGGATAGAAAGATTAAGCAGTTCCAGTTATAAGTGGTCATAACATGTGATAAGTGGTTATAACTATAATCATAAGTGGTTATAACTATAGCTATAAGTCAACAAGAACCCAGTTATATGTGGAAGATCACCTATTAAAAACCAGAACGGCCCCTCATGGGGGAGTGATTTTTGCTCTATTCATGATCAACAATACTGGTATTTACAGTTTTTTGTGACAAAAGTAGGATTAAAACCGTTAGTTTAGAGCAAAAAATAAATCGAGTGCACCTCCAAAGGCTAACAGAAATCACTGTCATCTACAGACTCTTGTGACAGGATTCAATGTTTCCTGTGAGGCTTGCAAAGAACTAACAATCAGCACATAACAGAAAACATCTGCTGCTCAGCATGCCATAAGAATGGGCTAGCTGCGCATCTTGGAACAGAATATACAGTAGCAATAGGTGGCTAGTGTGATAGAAGTGATGGAGAAATTCTATTGCTAGAAGCAATTGATATGATATGGCTGTTTCTTCATGAACTTGTTAGATTGATATAATCTCAACATATATGGAAGCATTTGCGCTACATAAGAAGTATGGTGGGAAGGGCATACATTATGTAGGTGGATATACACAAGCACATCTAACACTCTGGATAAGAAGGATGGTTGGAATGTTACAACGCCCAAATGCCGAAAAGTTGGTGGTCGGTACTAGGTACAAGGTGAGGCCTCCCCCAGTCTTGTTTCTTGATATAGTTTCACCCCATATGGGTGTGTCTGAAAATAGTGTACCCCATTTTCCCAATGGTTTTGCTGATCATTATCCCTATTTTTCATGGCTATTTCATTGGGAAGATTAACCCAACATTTTCAGACAAACCCATATCCCATTACATCACCAGCAGTGCTCACCAACAGTGCCCTAATCCTCAAAGGTGCTGAGCTTCTCCGAACATGGCTTACGCTAGATCTTGCATTGTGTTTGTGCGACCACCGTTTTGACTTACGGGGCTGGCATGTACATAAAATGACTTAAGCTTGTGCGGACAGGTTTGATTTAAAACGCATTGGAACTGCTTACGCCAAAGGCATCAAACAGCTTGAGCTTATGCATGGTATTTTTGTAAAAGTGGCTTAGGCCACCTTACGAAACCCAGAGTTTTGCTTACGCGACCCAGTCATATTGACACAAGCCTTCTTAAAGTGTATTCGAGGGGTTCTCACGATGCTCATATGGTAGAGGATATGTGATAATAGCACCCAATCCCCTCCATGGTGGACGTGTACTTCTAGATTTGAGAAATGAAGTACTTGTCACTGACCTTTTTCTGGCAAAGTTCAGAAGGACTGCATGTCAGCTAACAAAGTTTTCCACCGTATTCTGGTGATCTCTCACCGCAGACAGTGCCTCTTCAATCCGAATCCTTCTTCCACTTTGCCCATCAGACGTTCCTCGTCGGTCAAGCCCTTGGCTTTCTTCGGCGCGGGAGACGACTGAAACGTGCCCTTTTTTAGGACGTCTTCGCGGCTTCCCGAGCATCTCCTTCAGTCCCCAGCGCCTTCGCCGGATGCACATTCTGCACTTCTTCAGCGGCAGGTCCCATGCTTCTCATGGCAAAACCGGAGAACGACCAACCAAGAATGTTTTCCTTTCTGTCTCGAAGGATGTATTTCACATACCCTCTGGATTTCTCTGGTAATTTAAGATAACTACATGGAAAATCACAATTCTTAATAGGAATTTATCATGGAACCAAATGAGTCATGGTCCAGTTCGCAAACGTTCAAGTTACGGTAAAACATGCTGGGTCAAAATCAAGCAAGTCTCGGGAAGCATCGCGCAGCCAATTGCTGGGATTGCTAATGTCCTCCAAGAGCTCTTCCTGCGCGCAGTACTTGGGGGTGCAGTCAGGGTGACTATTGTGGGATATTGTGGGTATAACCATGGGAATAACTTCTAAAAGTTCAGAGAAAAAAAAACTACAACTATAGTAACTATAGTTATACCGTTATACCCAATTAGAACTGAAAGTGCAGCCCAAGTATTTCAGCAGTGTCAAAAATCTCTTGGAAAATCTCTCCAAAAAAGCAGCAGAACCTCCACAGCATTGGATGGACTTGGGGCCCGCATGTTAAAGGGCCCCAGTTCGTTAGCTAAGTTGACGCACACTGAGCACATGGTGAACTGTTGGGTTTATAGGGGATATCATCATAACTATAGTTCGATGTTGTTATGAACATTTAAACCAACTCATATCTAGGGGGCCCCTTCCTACCGGAAATCCAGCACATGTTACGAAGTAGCTCATTGGCTCCCTCAACAGGAAATATGTATATTCCATTATACTCCTACAATGTGGGACCCCCAAACGTTATGTTTGTTGGTTTATAGCCCCATCTAACTATGGTTATAACTACCATCATCCCAAACGTGAAATTCTAGTGAAATTGTAGTTATGTTCACCAACGGTTCACGCTATCGACTGGGGGCCCCACTAATTGTAGGCCTCCGGGTTTACCATTGGGAAAATGTCGCGCGAATCCAAGAACGACGGATTCGCTCTCAGCACCCAAAAATCGGATGTTTCGCTGATTATGTACCCTCTGGTTATGTCAAAATAGCTATTGAAAATGACCATAGAAATAGTGGATTTTCCCATTAAAAATTGTGATTTTCAATAGCTATTTTGACATAACCAGAGGGTAGTACATTTTACCATTGAATCAATGGGAATCAAAAAGGATCCGATTCAGGACGGAGGTACCGATTCCAGAAATATTTTTGGCCTATTTTTTAGGCCTATGTAAGGGAATATCCCCACAAAATATGGCCTTATATGGTACAGTACCTCTATTTTAGGATCCTGGAATTCCCATTGATGTTACCATTGAATTCGCAAAAGATTCAAGTAGTAAAGTATGGAGATGGATCAAGACCTTGTACCTCTGGTGAACATTAAAATAGCTGGTACGGCTGGTACCCTCTGGTAAACATTAAAATAGCTATTGAAAATGGCCCAGTCGAAATAATTGATTTACCCATTCATAGTATGGTGATTTTCCCTCGTTTTTTGTATGTTTACCAGGCCGGGTAAATGGATGTTCATCCCTGTAAAAACGGTATCAAATTTATCCTCTGGTTTTTTAACAGTTCGCCATGGAAAGATCCACCATTTTTTATAGATAGACCATCTATAAAAGGGCCATCTATACCATGGCTATGTTAGTCATAACCAGAAGGTATGTATTGATCCATAGCCATATCTAAGCAGTCCCTTGTTCCCAACAGATATCGCCTTGCTGCCGCTGGTAGACCCCGCATACTGGGCGGTCTCAGTCAGGCCCAACATCACCACACTCACCTCCCAAAGGCGAACGCATGGGATATTTCATGGGGATACCCGTTGGTGAAATAATATATAATGATGAACATCACCCCATTTTTCATAGGTAAATCAACGAACGAAATGAGCGAAAGTGTTAGGATTTTTTACATGATTCAAATCCACCAAGAATGGTGGGTTAATATGGTGATAGAGGCTAGCCGCGAATTTTCTGGGCTAAGCTAATCATGGTTTGCCCCCAATGCCATTTTTACCATCCAAGTAATCCTTTCAGATCATCCCATTGCAGTCTATGGCCTCAATGGCCATGCTGGCCAGGATCCGATTTTGTGGACGGAAAAAACCGATTCCAGAAATATTTTTGGCCAACTTTTTTAGGCCTAAATTTCAGGGAATATTCCCCCAAAATATGGCCAGAAATATGGTACTAACGTACCTCCATTTTAGGATCCTGAAATTCCCATTGATATATTATATATATATAATTTCAGAAACCCCGCTTGGCAATGGTCTGTCATTGGGTTTATCTGGTTTGCTGGGATTCATTGTTAACACTGTGCATCTGGTTTCTCATTGATAGCTGGCTTGTTGTGGTGGTAAATATACCATCTGGTTATGACGAACAGTTCACCATGGAAAGATCCACCATGTTTAAGTTCGGTAAACCATCTATTTCGATGATTAGGGCCATTTATTTTCCATGGCGAACTGTAACAAATAACCAGATGGTATAGTACAGTAATCACCATGTTTCATGGGAAAATCCACTATAATGACTATTTCTATGGTCATTTTCAATAGCAAACTGTTAGTCATAACCAGATGGTATAGTAATCACCATTAATCACCATTTTTGCTAGAAGGATTTTTGCTGGTTAAATCACCAGACGAAAACCAAATCACCAGGCGATGAAAAACCAGCAAAAAAAACAAGGCAAAAATGGTGATTAATGGTGATTAATGGTGATACCCAAAAGAAGACCTAAGTCCAAATCCCCAGGGAAATTGCCGAGGCAGTCCCTTTCTGAACAGGCCAGAAAATCACTCAGGGTCAAAGTCCTTGGGCCAAGTCCCAAAACTGCTACCCAAAACAAATAAATTTCACCCCCCCCAAAAAAAAAAGGCTACAGAATTTGAGTACGCAACTCATTTGGCAGTGTGTCAAAACCTTGTACCCCTGCTAAACATCAAAATAGCTGGTAAATGGATGTTCATTCCCCTAAAAATGGTATTAATAGGTATTGATCCATACCCATTTCAAGGAAATGTTCAGGGGCTGACTTGGCAGATGATGCCAACTTGGCAACTTGGCAACTTGGGTGGATGTGACTGCCACCATCACTAGATTCACTAGATCCAGGCATCACGCGTGAAGATCCCAGGCATGTGACGTGGCTGTTCTGCAGTCTTGGGAACCACGTTCTTAAATGAGAATGCGTTTTCCACATGGCCAATGGTTTTTCTACCCTGAGAGAGTTTAGTACTTGTTTATCTGGTTGGTCTTAGATATATCTCGGACTTGCTTACGGGTACCTTTGTTTTTCGATGTTTTTCGGTTGCCATAGATTCTCAAAATGCTGGATTGACCAATAGGTAAGTACAATATAATCTTGAGATAGCTTGAGCAAATCCAGGATATAGCAAAAGATTAAGTTGTACTAAAGCACCCTTCCAAGGTTTACCCCTTGCATCCGGCAGAATTATTAGCTAATTCATGCTGATTCACTATCTGAAAATTGCTGTGATCATAGAGCCATTTGGGGATGATTCCCCAAATCCAATTCCCATCATTCCAGTGACGTCACAACGTGAGGTCATGATATAATTCCTCCACATATATGGCCATTAATTTCCACAATGTTTTAAGTCATAATCCCATTCACCTTTAATCCATTCTGCCATCCCATTGATGCAAGATTTCCTGCATTTTTTTCAAGCCCATATCCCAATATGAATAATCCATTCATATCCCACAATGTGGGGCCCCCCAGTTATAAGTTGGTTTATAAACCCCATTAACTATAGTTATAAGTACCATAAACCATAGTTATTGGAGTTATAAACCAACTTAGCTATCTTGGGGGCCCCACATTGCAATAATCCACAATAATCCCATATCCTAAGATTGTCCTGCACGATTAAATCCATGATTAAATCCCCCCTATCAGTCAGACTACCATCTGGTTATGACTAACAGTTCGCCATGGAAAGATCCACCCATGTTTAAGTTCGGTAAACTATCTATTTCGATTAGGGCCATCGACAAACCATGGCGAACTGTAACAAATAACCAGATGGTACCCTCTGGTAAACTAACGTAACTATGGAAAATCACCATTTTTAATGGGTAAATCCACTATAAATGGCCATTTTCAATAGCTATGTTAGTTTACCAGAGGGTATGTCTTAGACCACCGTGATGACAGCTCCGAAAACCCAGCTCCACCTCTTCACTCAGCTTGCGGGTGACGCTTCCTCCATGCTCCCAATGGGACCAGGGTTCACCAGGGTAACAATTTTCACCAGGGACGGAAGGATCCTCCAAGTAACAATACAACCGGCAGATATGGAAAATATATGGGAAATATGAGTGGAAAATATATGGGAAATATATGGAAATATCAACTAGCATGGATATCTATGGTACAAGGATGCGCAACACTTACGCTTTTTTGTCACGCCTGGCTCTTTTTCAAAACCTGGTGGAAAACACCATCTAAACGCAGTTCATGCCTTTCCTCTCCATGACTAAGACACAATTTGCCAACAAGATTTTGGATGAATAGCTGGTTGGTGGTATACCTACCCCTCTGAAAAATATGAGTTCGTCAGTTGGGATGATGACGTTCCCAATATATGGAAAAATAATCCAAATGTTCCAAACCATCAACCAGATAGTCAAGCAAGTTTACCTGGGTACATCAAACGGGTCTGGGGCGGAATTTTAATCCCCACACACGCGAAGGTTGGTAATTGTAGCGTCAGGTCCTCCAATGTTTGAGGGGTACCAAATGTGTTTGGAACGAATTCATCGAATTTTGGGTGGAGTTGTTTGTTCCAGGGATTGTTAAACGCATTCGTATTGTTGTAATAAGCAGATTAAGCCCATTCATCATCAAGCCAAATTCTGTAGAAGAATCTATTGGAATGGTTCAGTAAAGCAGATTAGTTGGCTTAGGATTGTTACCCTCTGGTAAACTAACATAGCTATTGAAAATGGCCATTTATAGTGGATTTTCCCATTAAAAATGGTGATTTTCCATAGCTATGTTAAACTACCAGAGGGTAAACGCATTCATCATCAACCATTTCCTGAGCCAAATTCTGATTCTTCGCCATCCTACCAGCCCAAAAGCATCCAAAAGCAACATACTGCCAGATAGGGCCCCTTGGACGGTCCAAAAAAAAATCACAATGACGGTGAAGTAACCTTTGTTGAAGCTTCAAACACCAGTGTTGGATGGTGAAAAATCCCCAAGTCTTCCAAGGTGTTCCTGATGTTTTCCAGGAAAAAAATGTTTTTTCTTCCCCTCCACCTGATGTTTTCCAGTGAAATCCATAGCATCCACTGCGCACCGCACCTTGCTTGGCTTCCAAGTTGATGCTGCACAGCGGCGTAGGTGCCTCTTGGCTTCCTGTGAAGACGGTCAGGGCGGTAGGAGCCACGAAAGACCTGGGAAGATCGGCGAAAAAAAAGGGGGTGTAGCATTGGAATATAAACATCCAAAAAATGGAATACAAGTTGGTTTATAAGAATGGTATAACCTATAACCATGAAATTATATGAAACTATATTGTACCGTTACAGATAAACCAACTCATTCATCTCACAGAATGGTGCCCCCCCCCGGTTATGTCTGTTGGTTTATAACTGAATCTAAATATAACTATTTGCGTATCATCCACCAACTTGTTATAACAATCCCCCTTCGAATTTCAGGGGAGACGTTGTGACCACAATTCTGTAGCTTACAAACATTATTCAAAGGCCTAGGGCTATAGAAAAATCGGTTGCTAAGCTCCAGTGTTTCCGAAAGTTGCCTGAGCTACAAAATGCCCATTCATTTCAACAACCTTGACATAGCTACAAAATGCCCTTCGTTTTCAACAACTGCACATAGAAGGACATACACCTTGGCTAAGAAATGCCCATGTCGTCTTCAACAATTGCACGTGCAAAGGAACACCTTTGCTACAATATGCCAAGCTAGTTTCAACAAAAATTGCATCCATGTCATGCTACAAAATGCCACTGCGTTTTTATGATGTCCTAACATGATTAAAGAAGTTTAAGCTTAAAAAATTGGACATGGATTCTATGCATCCGTTAGCCTGACTAAAACGGAGGGCTTTGAAGGAGGCACAAGGCCTCCCATCTTGTAGTTTAAACTTGAAGGGTGATGTACAACATAGTTATAAAATGTTATAAAATGTTATAAACCAACTTAGCTAACTATGAGGCCCCATCCTGTGCCCTCCGGGAATTTCATGTAGCGAACTGGAAAACCACGTGTCTTTAATAGGTAAATCATCGCTAAATCATCTATAAATGGGCCATTTTACATTGCTATGCTAAATAACCAGAGGGTAATTTTGATCATTACAGGATGATCATTGGACGGACCATTGATTATGTTGATGACTGTGACTTTTAGAGATGATTTTAGGACGACCATCGGAAGATAAATTCGGAGTGGTTTTTGGGTTATAACTTATGTTATAAGTTGATAATTGAACAAGTTATTTAACAAGTCTGGATCAGGTTTCTGGGGGTTACTGAATGATAGGGCTAAATGGTACCTGACAATGGAAAATTTCCCAAATCCGCTGGTTCATCATGTTCCCAAGATTGAAATTGGGTGCCCTTAAAAAAGAGCCATATCTTGATCATTAGATATCCAAAAGACATCAAAGCGGATGAGTTTCTACATGTTTCTAGCCATCCAGCCGATTGACCTAGACCTAGTTATAACTTCATGATTGAATCTGGGTAAATTATAATGTTTCACTAATCTGAATAGTTCGGCCATAATTTCGGGCATGATTTCCCTAAAATAAACCATGATTTCCAGGCTTCCAAAAGAGCAGGCTTCCCGGTCGTGATCAAATTTACCTAGATATATCATATATTATCCATAGATTCACCATTACTAACCATTATTCACCATTATTAACCATTATTAACCATTATTAACCATTATTAACCATTATTAACCATTATTATCCATAGATTCACCATAGATTCACCATAATTTACCAACATATCTGGTTGCTTTATCAAGCCTCTCAGGTGTCCGAGTGGTTTCAACCAGAAGTCACCCGAATTTCAGCGCCAATCCCATTGGAGTGTTGCGGGGGTCGCATTTCATTGGGCAGTGCCAATGACTCGGGGTCAACATGTTTTTCGTCTTCAAAAAAAAACAGTCGGACTTTCTCAGATGTCCTCTAACTTACTTTACGTTTGCTGATGGGACTTACCCTTTGGTAAACATACAAAAAACTATGGAAAATCACCATTTTATAGCTGGGAAAATCCACTATTTCTATGGCCATTTTCAATAGCTATTTTGACATAACCAGAGGGTATGCAAATGTGTTTTGCAACTTCAGAGATTTTCGGGTTTAACCGGTGGACAAAACACATCCACATTTCAGGTATATTTCGAATCCACTTTCTGTCGCAAATAAACATGCCTAGTGACGGCGTCACTACCCTCTGGTAAACTAACATAGCTATTGAAAATTGCCATTTATAGTGAGTTTTCCCATCAAAAATGGTGATTTTCTATAGTTGCGTTAGTTTACCAGAGGGTAACCAGGCACAAACGCTTCCCCAACCGCGATTGTCAATAGTTACGACAACCATTTGAGGTGTTTGACGGCAACAAGTTGGCAAAACCCTGTTATTGATGCTGCCAAATCACCGTTCCCCAGTTGATTTATCCAATCACCACGAATTTGGTGGCTTTAGATTGCACATGATACCAATTCCCACAAAAATTCCCAATGTTTTGTGATTCTAAAGCATCATGAACACGGTTGCAACATCCTTTGCCCAACACCCTTTGGTATCCTTTGGTGAAGTCCCTATTCTTCCGGTAACCCAACATTTCTGGGTTGGTTTCAATGTATGTGACATACATTGACCATTGACCTCAATTCTTCCTCCTGAAATCCAATTGTGTCGAATAGTCAAACAACCCGAAATTTCATCCCAGTTGGTTCTGGTTACCCTCTGTTTATGTCAAAATAGCTATGGAAAATCACAATTTTATATGGGAAAATCCACTATAAATGGGCAATTTTCAATAGCTATGTTAAATTACCAGAGGGTAACTCTCCCGGCTAGATCAGATCATCAGATGAGCTACGTCAGGTGCGATGTTTGTTGGTGATATCCCCCAGAAACCCCAAGAGTTTACCAAGGTTCACCAAGTGCGTCAACTTAGCTATCAAGAATAACTGGTTGGTAGTATACCTGCCCCTCTGAAAAATATGAGTTCATCAGTTGGGATGATGACATTCCCAACTGAATGGAAAAATAAATTTCATGTTCCAAACCACCAACCCGATAACCTCACCTTTTATATGTGTAGTTTCAGGCGAAACTGTCATGATCTGCCATCGATCGTGATCTCATAATCCTCAATGAGTAGTCAATTAGTGTACCCTCTAGTAAACATACAAAAAACGATGGAAAATCACCATGCTATTAATGGGTAAATCAACTATTTCAATGGCCATGGCTTCAAGTTCGCAATGTGAAAAATTAGTCAATTAGTGTAACCCATTTCCCATTAACTAGTTCGTTATATCCACCATAAACCATAGAATTCAGCCACTTATAGATAATACAACATCGCCAATTATATGTATATTAACTATAAATTGAATTAATTAACTATTTATACTTATAAATGGAACTTATAGGGTATACCCAACCATTTATAGTGGATTTACCCCTTGAATCAACATCGCCAAGTCGCGCCGAATCGGCCTCGAAATCTGCCTTCTTCAAGACCTGGCCGTCCAATTCCCATCTTTCCAGGTCGAAAAAAGTGAGGTCGTGATCAAATGTACCCATATATCATCATGTATCTACATATCTATATATATATCTATCTATATCTATATCTATATCTATATCTATCTATATCTATCTATCTATATCTATATCTATCTATATCTATCTATGTCTATCTATATCTATCTATATCTATCTATATCTTTCTATATTTATCTATATCTTTCTATATTTATCTATATCTATCTATATCTATCTATATCTATCTATATCTATCTATATCCATCTATATCTATCTATATGATGTAAATAATATAATGTAAAATTGATCATGTAATGTAATATTATATATATACACATGGTGGGCCAGATCTGCTGACTCCTTCGGCGATCCTGCATTTCTAGATTCTTCGGATCTAAGTTGGGGTTCACTTTAGGGTGTTTATGGTAGATATATGTAGGTTTCCATAACATAAATGGGATATACCCAAAAATTATGGGTTATAATGGAAAACCTATTAAAATGGATGATTTGGAGGTACCTCCATTTCAGGAAACCTCCATATATATATATATATGTGGGGGTAAAACAATGTCATAAACCATCCATTTCGGAATGGTTTATACCACCTATAAAAATGGTGATGACTGGGGGATGGTAAACATGGCATTGTTTTACCCACATTACCACATTAATGGGGATTATAAAGCGTTTTACAAGTGAAAGGGCACCATCCTGTATGATGTATCCTCTTCAACAAATCTAGATCCATCGTGAACGGTAGATATCTCGAGCGGATGCAATTAAAGGATATTAAATGGATGTAAGAATGAATGTAAAATGAGGTGAAACTAAAGTTTCACGCATAATAAATCCAATTAACACCCTATGAAATCCCCTTCAACCCCATTGATTTCCATCAAATCCACCACCAGCCGAGGTGCTGTTCCCCTCTTGGCTTCGCTGACGTGTTTCTTGGCCACAACCGACTTGCTGACCTAGCGGAAGTCGAACAGTTCCGTTGAATCTGTACACTTCTGCAAATTAACGATCATAGTTAGAATGGATGATCTAACTATGGCTATTAAGACCTTATTAAATTCGAACAGTTAGTCGGGTATCGAATTTAATAAGGTCTTAATAGCCATAGTTAGATCATCCATTTATAGATGGGATAACCCACGCAATGGGGACTTACTCATGATTAGAAAAGGAGGTGTCCGTGTTGTCATGGGGCTACCCCAGTCATTATCCATGTCATGGACGGCCATGACTTAGTATTGAAACCTATGGCTCTGGTGATCCCAAGCCAAGGAATAATATACAATTACATATATATATACCCTCCAGTGAATTAACATAGACCCCGGCAGATAAGGGTTGGAAGATAAGTTTCCATTAAGCATAGGTGATTTCACGGTCTATATATATTTACCAGAGGGTATACATACGTATATAAATTATAAAAAAGTATAGAATATGTATAGAGGAGTAGTAGTAGGAGTAGTAGTAGTAGTAGCAGTAGCAGTAGCAGTAGCAGTAGCAGCAGCAGCAGTAGTAGTAGTAGTAGTCGTCGTCGTAGTAGTAGTAGTAGTCGTCGTCGTCGTAGTAGTAGTAGTACAGTAGTACAGTAGTACAGTAGTAGTAGTAGTAGCAGCAGCAGCAGCAGTAATAGGGGTAGTGGGAATAGGAGTAGGAGTTGGAGCAGTAGTAGTAGTAGTCGTAGTCGTAGTAGTCGTCGTAGTCGTAGTAGTCGTAGTAGTCGTAGTCGTCGTAGTCGTCGTAGTCGTAGTAGTCGTAGTAGTCGTCGTCGTAGTAGTAGTAGCAGTAGTAGCAGTAGTAGTACTAGGAGTACTAGTAGTACTAGTACTAGTAGTACTAGTAGTACTAGTAGTACTAGTAGTACTAGTAGTACTAGTAGTACTAGTAGTACTAGTTATACTACTAATACTAGTAGTAGTAGTAGTAGTGGTGGTGGTGGTGGTGGTGGTGGTAGTAGTAGTAGTAGTAGTATGTGCTTGACTGTGTGGAGATATGACTCAATCTGAGAAAGAAGTCCTCTTAGGTCCTGTTAAGCTGACTGTTCAGATCAATCTAGACTATCACTATGTAGACTATGCGGACTATGCATATCACTGATATCATTGAAATTGCGTATCATTTTCTGAAGTACCCAGGTGGGGTGGCGGGTATCCCACTATCCAATGGATAAGTAGCTGCATTTGGGTGTTTGTTTGCCCATTTTCAGACACAGCCAGCCATATTGCATCTCAAAATATCCCCAATGTTTTTTTCATGTGGTTTTTCGCCAATGCCAAATCAGAAGCATCATGTCTGGGGAACAAGCCATGTTTACTGGGAAATCCACATGTTTTTGGGTTAGCATCCACCATCCTCAGGTCATTCCCCAGTCTGGTTCCATAAACCATCCCCAGTCATGGGACTTATGGCAGGGTTAACCGTTACCAGAGCTTAGGCAATCATCCACAACCGAAATATTAGCGGCTGCTCTCAGGCGTGAAATTGAAGGGTGATGGTAATTAATTAATATGATTACTAATTCAGTTAGATTATACAAATATGATCAGTAGATTTCCGAATTAGTGGAGTAAAGACCGCGACAATTCATGAAAATTCACATGACCTTCAACGAACGCAGATGTATTATATATATATTATATTATATATATATACATATTATATTATATATATACATATTATATTATATATATATGTGTATGTGTATCTGACTAAATGGTTAGATAACTCACTAGCCCGAAAATAGCCAGATGAAATCCTGGATTCCCGTTCCAATGGCGTCACCTCATGAGGTCATGATCAAATTCATCCAGAGATAAGGATTCACAATACCAATATAAAATAAGGCCATAATAAGGATACTTTTTTCGGGTCCATAAGAATTCTATGAGTCTAGTGGCTTAAAGCGACGTGAGGTCGGTATAATTCATCTAGGTACACATATAGATATATATATATATTATATATATTCAGTATAATATATAATAACAATTGTAATATGTTCAGTATAATATATAATAATATAATAATATATGTATATTATTATTGTTATTAATATTAATATTATTGTTATTATTATTAGTATTATTATTATATGTATAGTATAATATGAAATAACATATATAAATATAGTAATAATATATATAATATAATATAATATAATATAATATAAGATAAGATAAGATAATATAAGATAAGACATACACAAACACATGTAGTACACATCACCTTGACTTTCGATCAGCTCCGGCACCTTGAAATGATCATTGGTGGGGTACTCCTCCGTCAAAGAGAGCACCTCGCCATCCGTATCCTCCATCAAGACCAGGGCAAAATCGTCCTCACACGTCGTGGTGAACTGAACCATGGATTTTTAAAGGATAACTGGTTGGTGGTTATTAACATACTGTTAATGGTGGTTAAACATACTGTTAATGGTGGTTAATATATGGTTACTATATGGTTAATGATGGTTAATGATGGTTAATGGTTGATGGTGGTTAATGGTTGATATATTTATATATATATATACTGTTAATGCTGGTTAATGATGATGGTTATTATATGGTTAATGATGGTTAATAACATACTCTGGTTGGTGGTTGACCTACCCCTCTGAAAAACATAAAAGTCCATTGGGCTGATTTTTCCCAATATGTGGAAAAAAAATGTTCCAAATTACTTTACTTCGAGTTATCCCCACCATGACATTTATACATTTTGTTACTGGCAAATCTTCTGGCATTCTATCTGACATACCTTCTGGCATTTTATCTGGCATATCTTCTGGCATCCTATCTGGCATATCTTCTGGCATTCTATCTGGCATATCTTCTGCAATCTGTTCTGGCACATCTTCTGGCACTCTATCTGCAATATCTTCTGGCATATCTTCTGACATTCTATCTGGCATTCTATCTGGCAAATCTTCTGGCATTCTATCTGGCAAACATTCTGGCACTTTATCTGGCATACCTACTGGCATTCTATCTGACATTCTATCTGGCATACCTTCTGGCATATCTTCTGGCAGTTTATCTGGCATATCTTCTGGCATTCTATCTGGCATATCTTCTGGCATATCTTCTGGCATTCTATCTGGCATTCTATCTGGCATATCTCTCATGGCATTCTATCTGACATTCTATCTGGCATATCTTCTGGCATTCTATCTGGCCGTTGAGGTCCAGCGGTGCACACTGAGCTGGGCAGCTCGCAGGTTGAGGTCCAGCGGTGCACACTGAGCTGGGCAGCTCGCAGGTTGAGGTCCAGCGGTGCACACTGAGCTGGGCAGCTCGCAGGTTGACGTCCAGCAGTGCGCACTGAGCTGGGAAGTTGGCGAAGAGCTTGGCGACGAGTTGGCAAGGTTGGCAAGGCGGAAGTGGAGGTGGAAGAGGCGGAGGCGAGGAGGAGGGCGAGGAGGACAGCTAGTCGAGGAGGAGGAGGAGAAGGAGGAGGCGGAGGAGGAGGAGGAGTGGCGGGCATGCGCTCTGATAAAATCTAACAACCCTCACCTGGCAGGTGGGGAACCACCAACCAGATAAAAACTGGAACTATTGATAAGCAGTTAGATAAACCAGTATCACATGATATGATATCTTATCACATATATATATATATATATATTTATTTATATATGTGTAATACCATTTTTTCACATCGTATTACATCACAGAATCGGACTAAATCAAATTAACAACAGTTGCTTAGAGTAAGAATTGCTTAAACGATAATAAGTGTATATAAGATGAAACTATGACATTGCTAATCAAACATGGGAATATAGTCTAACAAGACTTATAGATGATTATAGTGTATTTAACACGGATTACTGTACGACAAGCTAACGTTCGGCTTCTGATACTCATTCTTATACCATCTTAAACCAATATAGTATAACAATTGTATAATGTTGATGTTATTAGAAAAACATGTTGTCTACCTTTTTTATGCATCTAAATCTTGTTTCTTCTAAATCTTTGTCTTATTTAGTATTCATTCTTTTCCTTTTTTCTCTAATGCGTCTTGCCTCTATGTTTCCATTTATCCCTATTATTTAAAATTGTCATTCTAAATTTATTGTAATAACTGTATAATATATATATGTATATAATAATATAAAAATAAAAGCAAATAACATATAAATTACTACATTACATCGTAAAAAGTAAAAATACATGTAATATATATATATAAAGTTTTGTAGCTATTTTGTTACATGTTACTCTCTATGTTGTGACAAAATTGAGAGGTAACAATGATAGTAAAATCCTTACAGTATATAAATAACATAATCTGATAACATAAAGCTCTAATGAGAAATTATAACATAACAATAAATTCATAATAGTGATATCTGATAGTCATAACATGGACAGTCTGAATTATATCTGGCTGACTTCTAAAAATTCACCAATTTGAAATAAGGTCATGTAGAGACAATTCGATATGTAACCACCATAAAGATATCAATATACTATCTGTTCATCTATGTGTAGGTGTCATCCCCTAATTAGCTAAGCTGGCTTTTAAGTACACAGGTTAACGATGGGAATTATGGTAGATACATCATACGTCTAGGCAGCCATATAGCTGGCATTTTGCTGGCCAACTTGTTTTCTGGGGGGCACCACCTTGCGGCAACCTCCAAACAGATTCAGAAAGGTTCAATTTACCAATATGCTAGTATGACTTTGCAACCGCGTCACCGAAGGGAGTGTACCAAAAAAAAACATAGACCATGCCAAAAATCGGGGTTGGAAGACAACCCTCCTCTAAAAATTGCTGATTCTCGGGGCCTTTTTTGCGTGTGGGGGGATGGTACTAACATCAATACTATGCCATATTTACATAGATTCACTGGTACAGTCCGCGATGCAATCATACTGTAATGATAATTGCAATAATAACCAAATATCATTTCCAATATCATTATACCAGGTAATACGTGCCATTTCAAGAAAAAATATACGAATGTAGCCTGGTAGAGTCTGGTCGTAATGCCCTGACCAAGAACCAGCTCTTCCCGCAACATAGACCCTGCCATTCTTGGGGGTTGGAAGATTCGTGAAACCACTGAAGATGTGTGTGATTTTCAGGGTCGAACTGTTAATTTACCGGAGGCTGGTTGTTTTCTCAAGAGAGGTTTACCTGAACTTACTATATCCATTTTTTATGAAAGAGATTGTGATTCTTCTCCTGCCAATTCGCGAATTCGAACGCAAATTTCCATGAGACGTTTGTAAAGAACCTGCGATTTCCAGCGAATTTGGATCATCAAATCATCCTTCATGGACCTAAGGGATAGTGTAACTCCCGCAACTCTTGGGCCATTTCTGAAATCACGGGGGATACACCGGCCGTCACCATCGGTCACAATCCCAGGAACCATGGCATCCCAGGAACCATGACTGGGGATCACCACTTACATTCAGGGCTTTACCCACTTTCATCAATCTCAAACTGGGGGAAGCCATGAATGTAAGTGGTGATTTCTATCCATAAATTCAATGAGGTAAACCATATTGACCAATATTACTTACCATAACGTTTTGGGGTCGGAGTCCCATGTATGTAGATTAAACTCCCACTCATGTGGTAAAGCCATGTAAAGCCAATGATACTGTAACTCTCAATAATAATCTCAATCCCATTGCTAGGGCTTTACCCACTTTCATCAATCTCATGATTATTTGGGTAAAGCCCAGGGTATTATTGGCCATCAAACAATCTCAAACAATCTCAAACTGGGGGATTGTTTGAGTTTATTATTGGCTTTACATGGCCTTACCACATGAACAAACATAGGCTGAAAACATCAGGGGGTCGCTGCCATTTCTCAGTAACGGTGACCTGACTGAATTGGGGATATTCCATATATCACTGGGGCTGTAAGCAATTTACTAAGCAAGTACAAGTGTTTAGCATCACCCCGTTTAAACACCGACATAATCATGAAATGTTCCTCAGTAAAAGCCACAAATCGAGGATAAAGCCCATTTTCGGATACTCAACCATCATATTCTATCTCATTGATATCCCTATGTCGTATAATACTTAAATCACCAATTGAATAGCCTGATCCCACTCTATCAAACTACTTGCTGCAACCGCCCAGTTCCGTTGCTTAAATCCTCACTTCATCTTCATCCTATCCCGAAACCCATCAAAACCCAATGATACTCCCATGAAATCCCATAAAATCCAAGTAAATGCCATAACTGGTTGGTGGTATACCTACCCCTCTGAAAAATATGAGTTCGTCAGTTGGGATGATAACATTCCCAATATATGGAAAGTCATAAAAGTCATGTTCCAAACCACCAACCAGCCATAAAATCATATATAAAATCTGATGAGACATGATGGGAATCCCATGGGAAATCCTCATTTCTTAACGGTTTTTCCCATCAATGTCCCTTGTCAAATGTCCTGGTCGCCGTAGATACCAACAAACGCGCAGTCTCCTGGGAATTCAATGGATTGGTTGAAGGGAAAATCTTAACCGGAAATCCCAAAGATGTTTCCATTAAATATGGGGCTGAAATCTGTGATTTTAGGAAACTATTCATGGTTAATATGGGATCCATTGTTGTTATGGTGATGGTATAGTTCCCATTGCGATAGTTCCCATGGTTAATTACTATGCTACTGGTGCTGAACGTAGGGAATGGACTATTATTCATAGTTACTATGGCATTATGGGAAGTAAGTAATGAGTAATACTTACTATGGTTTGTTAAATAGTTACTATTATGTGATTATTAATCCCATTGTCCAACGGATGGGAATAGAGGAATGGGATTACTGTATTATTAACAGTTACTAAGTTACTATGGATCATTCCCTCATTCCGTACCTTTGGCACCAGTAAGAATACGTGATATGCGATATATGTGATAAAGAACCATCTATGTGAGATATACAAATTGTTATGAGGGCAAGAATTTGATGAACCGATATAAGATATATGTGATAATATGCAATGGATATCATTGTATATATATATATATCAATGTTTCTATCAGAACAACTATACATATGTAATAGAAACAAACAATATGCGCATATTAACCAATGTATAATGTGCATAATGTATATATATATATATAGCCAAGCTATGAGGGGAACTAATATAAAGCAACTGGCCTATCTAACCTGAAATTGACATTGAAAATTGATAGTGAAAACTGATGTTGAAATTGACATATTAAATTTTGATGAAAACATATCATATATATATATATATATATGATTTATATAAACTAACATGTGATATGTATATATATATATCATATCTATGACACTAATATATACTATATAATCATATATAATATAAAGAACAAAGTAATATTGCTGAAGTACAATAATTAACCAGCCTGAAACTAGCCGAAATAAGACCATTTGGGGATGATTGACAAATATGTTAATATATATATATATATGCACAACTAGTAATTATATGATGTGTATATATATATATAATATAACTACTAATATGAAATACGTGTGTGTATATATATATATATATACACACAGCTCATGATAACTTCAAAGATGGAATTGGGGTGTCCCTTGAAATCTTCAAAGCCACAATTGCTGGCGTTTTTGTTGAAGCCGGAAGCCACTTGAAAAACGTCTCACAAAACACGTCTCGACAGATCCAATGTAGATCTTTACCCTCTGGAAAAATATGCCACGAGTTGGAAACCCTGCAAAATTGAATGAAAATAGGTGGACATTTCATCATGGTAAACTGTTACATAACTATGGAGAATCATCTATAGGTAGGTAAATCAACGATTTCGGCCATGTTCAAGTTCGCAAACTGTGACAGTTTACCAGAGGGTATCAACATCATTATACCATCATGAATCACCCATTATCACCCATTATCACCCATTATCACCATTATCATGACACCATTATCCTACCATTATCCCATTAATCACCATTTATTGATGATCAATTTCCCACTATAGTCCCATTAAAATCCTATGAAATCCCAATAAATCACCATTATCCCACAATTAATGAACATTCATCACCAGTGTTTCATCCATTGAAGTGAGTTATTTTCACATGGCACAGAGCTCAAAAACTTCTGGGGACCGCATTCTGGTGACAAATTCTGGATATGCTGGTGATTTTGGACGCATCTCCCGACTCGAAGTCTGGAAAATCCCCCGACACTCATCTCATGGTCAAGTTATTGGCTATGGTTCGTTGCTTAAATCCTCACTGAACATCTGAACAACCCATCATTTAACCCTGGCCAGATACTCCCATGAAATCCCATAAAATCCCAATGTAAATGCCATGTCTGGTTGGTGGTTTGAACCTGCCCCTCTGAAAAATATGATGGACTTCGTCAGTTGGGATGATTATTCCATTCCCAATTAATATGGAAAGTCATAAAAGTCCATGGTTCCAAACCACCAACCAGATGATATTCCCATTAAAATCCTATAAAAACCAGCAACCATAACTATCCATGCTGGATTTTCCATGTTATTTATATGTTATCCAAGAATATCAACCATGACATCTTCAACCTCAAACCTTCGAACCGATTTCGAACAAATGTGCCCGATCTCCCAAGGATTCTTGATCTTATGCCCCCAATTTTGTGAAATCCAAATTGAACTCTATATTCCCAAGAAATACCCTCTGGTAAACGTTTACATAACTATGGAAAATCACCATTGTTTATAGGTAAATCCACTATAAATAACCATTTTCAATAGCTATGTTTGTTTACCAGAGGGTATTCCCAGTGTTTTCTTGAATTCCCATCATTTCGCAAATGTCCACGGATGGTACAACCCTTTTGTCGTTGTCATCCCCAGCCTGGTGCGAGGGACGCTACTAGGCCCAACTGCGAAAGGATCAACAGCGATTTCCACGCCATGGTCGTTCGGAAGTTGTCGAGACTCGAAACACGGCGCCTAAGATTGGCAAGTTTGATCCTTGAAAAACGGCACTGGTTCCCCACAATTTTCGTTGCGATTTTCAGCGGGAAAATTTGTTGAGAGCCAGCTGAGCTAAGAATTTGTGTGTTTTTTTAAGGTCCGAAGGGTAGGATTCTTGAAGTGAACCAGTCACCATGGAGCATCCTGACTTACCATTTTCATGGGATTCCAAGCATTCCCCAAATGGATCCAAATGGGAGTTCTTTATGGGATTGGCTTACCATATTAGTACCACTCCATGCATTTTGGGGCTAAGACCTGTGCTGCACTTTGCACCCCCTTCCTTTTTTTCGGCTGCGTTCGAGCAAGTGCAACTGAAGGGTGTGAACAGCTCACGGAAAGAAACATCATTCTCACCGCGACATCCACGCGTGGTGCACAAAACGTGGTGAATTAAAAGCAGTGTGAGACGGGTCGAACATGATTTGGCAGGCTCATGATGGGCCCCTACGACTTAGGCCCCATGCCATTCTGAACCCTGAGTAAACTCGAAGTTCTGAAGAGAAGAGTTCAAAAATCTTCAAAACCCACTCTAATTCCATGAAATACTGGGGATTTTTTTCCCAGATTGCGATGATCTCCAAGATATTTGCTGGAATTATATAGTATGACCCTGACGAATCAAAAAAACATGGGTGTCTTGCAGCTCACATATCTGTAGATATCTTTTCCTTATAAGAGCCCATCACTACAGGAACCCGAGGGTTCGCAACTTCAGGGACCTTCGGAACATCGCCTATTTCTTTAAATGTCTTTCTTGGTTTTACTTGGTCGCATCATGCAGAGAAAAATCGCAGCCAAGTATCAGTTCCATCCAAATTAACGATCACATGTTTTTTAAATTTACATTCCAAAGTTGGTGGTGTCAAAAACGTTTCAAACAGTCAAACAGGTTTTAGTATAATCAGAAATCGATCGGAATCCAAGGGCTGTCTATACAATCGCCAAAACATGGGCGCCGCGTTTAGTTAAGGTCAAATGAATCCAAAGTTGGAATTTCAACATATTCCATCACTGTTGACCTTTTGTTGTTTCAAATCGTTTCAAACCATCCGAAGAAATCCGTTTGGTTCCGAGATTGATCCCTCTCCGTTGCTTGGGGTTCCAGGAAATCGACGCCTGACTTGCCTGCGGAGGCGGTTGGCCAGAAATCAGTGGGTATCTGAAGATCGCCTTAACGATCCAAAATGGGGGTTATAAGATATGATAACATATACCCCCTGGTAAACTAACATAGCTATGGAAAATCACAATTTGGAATAGGATAGGTAAATCAACTGTTAATGAGCCATTTTCAATAGCAAACTGTTAAATTACTAGAGGGTAAGAAGATATTATAAGTGCAGCTAGCTTCAACCAATCACTCGGATTGGCAACCATAGAGTAATTTTAACCATCGATGTACCGAATTTCAAATGGTGATTTTCCACGGCTGTGTGAATTACGAATTAGGCTATCCCTCCCTATATGAATATCGACAATATCGACATATGATATGTATGTGTTTATATACCCATAGGATCCATGGTGCTGCTATATATGGTAACATGGATCCCATCAATATACCCTCTTTATGTTTGTATATATATATACCAGCACCATGGATCCGTTAAGGGGGATATATAGTAAAGTAAATGGGTGAACACACCATGGAGGTCCGGAAACATGATATACGATGATATATATATATATATATGTATATATATGTATCTAATTATATATATACTGGTTGGTGGTTTTAACCATCTTGAAAAATATGAGTTCGTCGATGGAAAATATTATCCCATATATTACGGAAAATAAAAAATGTTTGAAACCACCAACCAGTATATAACAAAAAGTACTGTCACTCGATGCCATTTCCACAGAAACAACTTACATAGGAAAAAAAACACACCATGTCCCAGCATCTTATCATTCATGGACACATGATAACACTTACAAACAATAAATCTCGGGAGAGTTACCCCATGTTATTTCCCATCTGCCAGTGGCGACCTTTGCGTCGTGAGGTTCTTCAGAGGTTCTTGCAATTCATCCACCATATCATCCAGATCTATCCAGATCTACTACTTGGATGTGGTAGGTAAGTGGTTGATAACCATACGACCATACCCAGTTGTATGCAGGGTCTACCCTAGTTCTATGTGGCTTATAACCCATTTTTTGCATATATTCGCCCACATGTCCATTTTTTGGGGCATGCGCCCATCCAAGTAACATCAAGTAATGTGCTTACCATCTAGTTATTTAACAGTTTGCCATGGAAAATCCACCCCATTTTTAATAGGTAAACCATCTATAAATGGGCCGGGCCATTGTCCATGGCTATGTTAAATAACCAGAGGGTATATAAAACAATCATGAACCATTCCCAAAATCACTTTTTTATGGGCGGTAAATCAACTATAAGTAACCCTGATATCCCACTTTTGGAACCGAAGAAACCGAAGAAAATCTCCCACCCTGCCTGGCCCTTCCAAGGTCGCCAGGCGAACTTACCGACCTGAAGCTCAAATCATCTATTCATGATGGGTCAGTCCATGATTTAACCACTATCAACCACTATGACACTATGAAATGTTGTCAACCATAGTTTATCAACCATTAACCATTATCAACAATGTTGACTCACGTTTAGTCATTATCAACCATTTGCCATCATTAACCAAAATTAACCATAAAAAAACATCATTAACCACATTATTAACTTTGATATTCCCATTAAAACCCTATTAAAACCAGTAACCATAACTATCCATGCTGGATTGGAACCAGGCTGACGAGCCTGGAAAGAATTGGAAGTCATGATCCCAAAGTTATATCCCCAAAAATCCTAGGGTTTTCATGGGAATGAGATAGGAAACCATGAGTTTTATAGTCATTTGGGGATGTCTTCAAATGGGAAACATCCCCAAGTCACCATGGGTTTCAATACCAAAATGGTCTAGTTTGAAGGATTTGGGCATATTTTGGGTTACCCCCATTTTAGGAAACCTCCTAAAATACCGAACTTGAAAAATGCATAAAAGTTTTCATACCAAACTCTTCAATTACCAGAGGGAAGAGTTTGGAGATCTACTGGATACCCATGAAAAGATCATAACATGACCCCAACTGCACCCACAGATCCCAAGTTCATCCGTCAATATTTTTCTCGTCCATCAAAAATTATAAATCTTTTGCTGGTTGGCCGGTTGTTTTAACCATCTTTACATTGCCAATCTTAGATACCCTACAAAAATGACAAATTCTTAGCTGCTGAACATAGATAATCTCATTGATACCAAAAGACTAAAAGGATGAGTTTGTACCCATCCAGTCGGTTAACCATATGGCAGTGTGTCAAAACCTTGTACCCCTGTAGTTCACATCAAAATAGCTGGGATTTATGGATGTTCATCCCCCTAAAAATGCTATTTTCATAGGTATTGATCCATAGCCATATCAGCAAAAAACGATCCACTTCGGAGTAGAAACTCTACTACCATCCAGTCGGTTTTTCCCGCTTCCCCTTCAGCGGTTAGTCGCGCTGGAACTCGCTGGAACTCCTCGCTCTCTAAGCGAAGGCTCGTCCCAGCAAGGCGAACAGCAATCCTCTGTCGCAACGCGACACTGGAGGCGATGTGGGCGGTTTCAACCATGACTAAAATGGTGGGTTCCACAAGGTGGTGCCCCTCAGTTATAAGTTGCTTTATAATCCCATTAACTATAGATATATCTACCATAAGTCCTAGTTATTAGAGTTATAAACCAACTTAGCTATCTTGGGGGCACCACATTGCATGAAGAAGGGGCTACCCCAGTCGTCACCATATAGCTTTGAAGACTCAAATGGCAATCCATGACTTGGATGGTACCATGGGGTACCCCTATGACTCAGGAAACCCCCAGATCATGGAAAAAACATATCTCTTGAGGGATTATTTTATCTGGTTGGTGGTATACCTACCCCTCTGAAAAGTATGAGTTCGTCAATGGAAAGGATGACATCCCATATATGAAATGGACAATAAAAAAAAAATGAAACCACCAACCAGTTATGGTTTTGAATCGAATTTTCATGGGATTGTAATGGAATTATCATGGGATTCAAAACGCGGATCTACAGTGAAAAGAACTGGTTACGATGTTACTGGTATCGGGATTCAACCATCAAAAGAAGCAAAAAACATACTGTACTTGAACTAAATTCATAATTGACACTATACATCACTAAGAAACTCTAATTTAAAAAAACTCCAATTGTAATTATAACTAATACCCAAATGGGATTACAATGGGGGGTTAATGCGATTTTAATGGGATCTATTGGGATTACTTACATGGAAAGCAGTTTTTGTTTGCATCACGCAAAGCCTATGTTGTTTCAAATAGACCGATGGACTGGTGTTCAGAAACTCTATGTCCAAAAGGGGACTCTTTTGACAAAAACAAACGACTAAAACGCAGGAAAGAAAAAAAAAATGGAAAACGGCATCAAACAGAAAACAACTTCGAAAACCTGGGTTGAAAACCTGTCGGGACGGAAATTTAACGGTCCATTTTTTGTGATTCCATCTTTGTTTTTCGTTGAGTCTGGCTCTCCCAAGTGAGTTGCTGAATATGTGAGCCACAATGTGGGGCCCCCAACTACCTTAAACCCTAGTGAAATTGTAGTTATAAACCCACTGAACGCTATCGACTGGGGGCCCCACATTGCAGGTCCCTAAAAAACCATGGATTGATTTGATGCAAAAGTCACTTCGGAAAGCCTCGGTTTTGACCCCCCACAGAGTTGGGACCATGAATTTGTGACGGATCTCGACGAGATCATCTGGCATCGCCAAAATCTATGGAAATTCGATGGAAAGATCTGCCAAGATGTTAAAATAAACACTGTAAATAGCAGCAAAACAGAAAAATGGTAGACTTTTTTTGGGGGGATACCATATATATGAAAATATATGAAAATGCAATCATGTGGCCGCGAAACGCGCAAGCGGCGCAACCTATGATCCCCTGAAAAAATCACTGAACAAAATCATTTGTTCAACGGCCTTGAGCGTGAAGACATGGCTTCCTGACACATGTCCTGTAAAGGCGGTTAAGCAACCGCAAGCAATGGATTTTCCAAAAAGATGCTATCATACCCTCTGGTAATCTAACAGTTTAACATAGCGAACTGGAAAATGACCACAGAAATAGTGGATTTACGCTATAAAATGGTGATTTTCCAGTTCGCTATGTAACAAATTACCAGAGGCTAGATGTTGTTCCAACACAAAAAAAAACGCTTCTTCGATGTTGGTGACATAGTCGAGTCGTTGGTACAACCGTGCTGACGCGTCAAACAGAGTTTCTTAAAGATCCCGTGTGTCTGAAAATGGAGTATACCCCAAAATGGCAAGGTCTATACAGAGACTGATGATGATAAACCACTGGATTTTGGGGCAAGTTCTAAGATACTCTAAGATAAGATGGGAGAATTGAAAAAGGCTCCGGAAAATAATCTTCCAGACCTCATAGAACTGGGGTCCATGTTGACTTTGGGCGGTGTTTTAATATGTTTTAATTAGGTATCTCCAATTCCGATGATCATCCTTTTCCCTCTGATTTGAGTGTCACAACTGTTGTGGCTAGTTGACATAATAACATGTGCTCGTCATTTTCCATTTTTCCAATGCTTTGGGATCACATTTGCCACAAGTGGATCCACAAGTGGAAAAAACATTGACCCACTAACCTAACCCACTAACCTAACCCACTTTCCCATCTTTTCCCATGTTCCCAATGGTTAGTTCACATCATGCCCCCAGAGAAAACCAGCGAAAATGCAGGGATTGGTTTCCCAACATCGACCACCATTTTTTGCGATGGATCGGCCACAAAAGAAGGGAACTCACTGCGTGCTTAGGAAGGGAAGCACAGCTCTTATGACCCGTTGAAAATAAGTGGATGATTGGTAAATATATATATATATATGTATATATATATATGTGCACAACTAGTAATTAATTATATGATCTATATATATATACGCCTAGTATATATATAATCTGGTTGGTGGTTGACCTATCCCTCTGAAAAATATGATATATAGTCAGATTGGATCATCATCCCAGCTATTGGGGAAGTCATAAAATTCATATATTCATGTTCCAAACCACCAGATAACTTTGTTTCGAATCAGGCTCAAAAAACGCAAAAAAAACAAAAAGAAGTAGGATGATCCTACCACTCCATCCTCAAACAACTTGGTCAAGTGCCCTCTAACTTTGGTCAAATGGATTGGCTGCATGTGAACTCTGCAACTGATTGGCTGTCAAACACCCCACAAAAGAATGTGGTTCATCCGTCATTTTCGCGATGAACATCGGCATAAGTGAGGGCATGCTAAGACGTGTCAGTCACACCTGTTTTCGGAATCGTTCCTATCATGTGGTTTGGAAACTCTTAGTAATAGTTTCTTTTGGCTCCCCAGTTGTCATTGGGAATATTGATAGATACAGTATTATAGCGAATGATACCCAAAGCTCCTAAAACACAGAATTCACCAAGTTATGTGCGTCAACTTAGCTATCTACTTTGGGGTGCAGTGGAACCATAGTAAGTGGGACTATATCTCACCAACATATTCATTGGGGCCCCAGATCACAACAAACATTGCGCTTAAAATCCCATACCTTTCGCCTCACCATAGTTATACGAAGAAAACATTGGGATTTTTGAGTCAACTTAGCTAGCTACATTCCATTTATGGTCAAGTTATTAGTACCCCTAGTTGATTTTCTCCATTGAAACCTCCATTGTGGATGTTCCCCATCCTTTTCCCATGAAATCCCTTGATAATCCCATGATTCCATTAAAGCACCATGAACATCTCCCATTAAACATGCACATCTCCCATTCAACCCAGCATTTTTCAACGTTTTTTGCCCGGCGCCAAGTCGCCAAAGGCCAGGCTGCTGTGGCAGGCGGCATCGCCATCCGGGGGTCCCTCGTCGTCGTCGAATTCGGTCTCGGTGGCCTGAGCAGCCGGGAGGATCGGGGGATGGGGCTGGGGTTTCACCCCAGTGGCGATGTGTATCGAATAATCTATGCATGGATGTATATGTATATCTTGTGTATAGTGTATATGTATATACATATGTATATATATATATCTATATGTGAATTTCATTCCAGGTTCCTTCCACGTGACATTAGGTTCAGGTGCGCCCCTAGGGTTGGTAGAAAGAATCCGGTTGTCTGCAATTTCATGGCAGCCGGAGCCCGGTTCTGGCAGTAGCTTGACGGCGAGTGCCAGGGTGAAGATCCAGGTGAGTTTCAACGAAGTTGGGAGGTTCATTTAGCAATACTGCGAAATGGATCAGAAAGGAATAGAGGTTCCTAGCTATGATGGTGCACCAGAGGGCCTTGCGGCCTACAAAGAGGCAGTCCTTCAATACCTGATGGCCACAGAAACCCACAAGCGCTACTTGGTGGGCCCCAGATTAGTCCAGAGACTGACTGGCGTTGCCAAAGCGCTGATTCGGACCCAGACCCTTAGAGATCCTCAGTGGTTGGCACACCCTAGGGGCGCTTACACACTGCTGGGGTTCTTGGAAGAGACCTTGGAGCGACCGTCACTGATAGAGGCAAACAAGCATGTCATGGCCTTCTTCTACCAGCTTGAGAGGAAGAAAGGTGAGACGATGACGGAGTGGATTGCCAGGCACAGTGAGAGGCTATGGGAGGCCTCACGGGCTCTCCAACGTGTCCAAAGGGAACATGGGCGACTGGAAGTGCCTAGTGAAAAGGAATGGAAGGACTCTAGGTCCAGCTACGGTAGAACAAGTGAAAGAAACACAGGAGATCAGGAAGTGTCCTTCCGTGATGATGGCTTACTAGATGAAGAGGAGGATGACCAGACCCACGATGATTCCGAACAACATGCATGGAGGTGGAACAAGTCTTCATGGAGCTGGAGTGAATCATGGGGAGATTGGTCTTGGAAGTCTCCAGAATATGAGCCACCAAAGACATGGAGTTTTGATGAGAAGCCCTTCATTCCTGAGTTCCTGGCAGGATTTCTGCTTCTACACCGTAGTGGACTGGAGCCGAGTGAAAGGTCAAATATTCTGGCCAGCATCAAAGGCCAGTTCACCACTCAGGCCGTTGCCCGTGCGCTTCGTGAACAATGGAGCGATGGGGATGTGGCCAAGCGTGGCAAAGCGAAGGCAGCAGCTGCCTACATCCTTGAAGAGGACGACGAAGATGCCCTCTACAACAATGTGGATGAGCATGAGTTCTCTCAATGGGGTCCTGAGCAAGAGGTCTACCTGGCTGAACAGCAAGCCATTGATGAGGCCTTGGAGGCCATCAAGGTCCAGAAGTCCACGCTGAAGGAAGCCCGTTGGTGCCAGCGCCAAATCAAACTTGGAAGGAACTTCTACCCTCCAAGGCCCTACAAAGGTGGAAAAGGAGATGGCCGCCCTTCCAAGGGAGACATCAAGTGCTTTCGGTGTGGGAGGACCGCACTACCAGGACAAGTGTCCGCAGAAGTTCAAGGAGAAAAGTGCGCAGATCTGCGATCTGATGAAGAGTCAGCTGAGATTGCCTTCGCAGCTTCTGAGTTTGCAGGCCAAGCAGACTATATGGAGCCCAATACCAACAAATTGGAAAAGTTCCGGTACGGCATCATCGATTCTGGAGCGACAGCACCGTTAGGTAGCGTCGATGCACTCGAGGAGCTGATGATAGCCAACATTCATGCCTGTGGGGACAGCAAGATGCAGGTCAACACGTCCAAGCGACCCACCTTCAAGTTTGGAAACGGCATGCGAAAAGAGTGTCTGAGCACTATCAACCTTTCCATTGGTGCTGGTGAGAAGCGTGGGAACATGGAAATTCATGTCCATGACTCACCAGGACAACCTGTCCTGATCTCACGAAAAGCTCTGGCAGCCTTGGGTGCCGTGGTGGACTTCAGCGAGAACAAAGTCATCTACAAGGCCGTGAACCCAAATGTGGCCTTGACGCTGAAGCAAGCTGAGAATGGTCACTTGTTGATGCCGTTGACCGGCAACATTTTAGATGGTGGTCACAAACGTGCCACTCCTTTTTCCAGCCTAGATGAATAGGGACAACTCTCCTGTGAGCACATGGAGAAAACAGCTCAGGGGAGTCCGAACTCAACATTGCAATGTGCAAGTAAGAATGTGGATATGATTGCATACAACTCATTAATTGTTCATGTGTACAGGTGTGTATATATAGATCTTCGTCGAACAATCTAATGTGCATATTATGTGTCAAAACTCATATAAGACCAGAGCGAAGGCCTAATTTTCCCAAGCCGCATCACCGCAGCCATGCCTTCCCCACGTGCCAAGCAGCCGTCACGGTGACGACGGTGGTCTCGGTGGCGGTGTCCGTCATGGTGACGACGGTGGTCGCGGTGGTGCTGACGGTGACCGTGGCGTTGAGCATCATGCTGGTGGACTCGGTCTCGGTCATATTGCCACTGGCGATGCTGAATCCGGACAGCTTTCCTCAGCTCAAAGCGGAGACCAACTGACAAAGCCCACGAAACAAAAAGGGACCTTTTTTGGTCGTGATTATCAGTGATATCCCCCTTTTTTCACCGAGCTTGGAGCGCAAAGCATTTTGGAGTCCTTTGATTCAAGATTTTTCAATCTTAGGGGGATGTCTGGTTGGTGGTTGACCTAGCCCTCTGAAAAATATGACTTCGTCAGTTGGGAGTACTATTCCCAATATATTATGGAAAAATGAAATTCATGTTCCAAACCACCAACCAGTATGTGATTAGTGACGGAAACTCACGGTTTTTTGTGGCATCGCTTTTCTTCGGATTTGAGGACAGGAGATCCCCCATTTGGCGCAACACTTCTTGGGATCGTAGCACGTTCCAGCGAGATGTGTAAGCTTGGATGTGCATCCCACTTAGTAAGTGGATAACCAAACTACACGGGGATGATACTGTGATTATAAACCACTTTTCAGGATGCACTTCCAACTATAGATAGTAAACTACCCGTCTTGGACGTCTCAGTTTCATAAAGTGCCGATCTTGGAGATACTCGTGACCCCAAAAGATGCAGCACTTCTGGGGGCCAGGGGTGATTTTGATGTGCAATTACCTACCGCAACTGCACCCCCAAGCTAAAAATTCATCGAAAATCTCACCTTAAAGCCTCAGCATGAACGGCCATGATTGTGAAAAAGGCAGATCTTGGATAACCTTCAAAAAAAAACACAATTTTCATCAGGACAGGAGATATTTTTGCATGGAAAATTGCCAAAAAAGAACCTCTGAACCTTCCATTCATGGTTTACCTGGGTCTATGCGCAACTCCAATTCAAGCGGATTTTTATTTGCTTAATTCCTAGGAACCCAATTGAGCTTTTCCATTGCTTTTCCAAAAATTCTCAGACTCCTCCAAGATGTTCTGGTTGGTGGTTGACCTACCCCTCTGAAAAATGATGGAGTGAAAGTCAGTTGGGATGATTTTCCATTCCCAACTGTTTCTGGAAAGTCATTCAAAATTCCATGGTTCCAGTCAGCACCAAGCAGTTTTAGGACCGTGAACAACTCCATGTTCCAACTTCGATTTGATGTTTTTGGACCGTTTCCAGCATGTTCCACCATGTTCAGCTGAAGTCTCGTGAGGCATCACGGTGCCAGTTGCTGGGATTGCTGATGTCCTCCAACAATTCTTCCTGCGGATCCCTGGGTGGCATCCCTGGGTGGGCGAAAATGGCACCAGCCGATGATGGAATTTGTTTAGGCTACGAATGGAGATATGAGCGCGGATATGAACGAGGTGTATCATGGGCCTGGGATCTATATATATATAAATATAACATATATTAGATATATATATATGTGTGTGTGTTATATATATATATGTATATATATATATATTATGTATATATCATATGTATATATATATATAACTATGCCTTGATGGTGAACCTTGATCTCCGCAGTGAAAGTTGACAGCTTTTTGCGGCTTGTGTTGACAGCTTTCTCCATATTTTCCTAAGATATCAACTCCAAAAACTTTCCAAGTCATCCAGGACATCCAAGTCTAGCTGGTGTCAACGTGTTTCAAGCCCCAACTTTTCCTCAGGATCAGCCGTCCTTGCTGCCACTGGTGGAGCCCGCATACTGAGCAGTGTCAGTCAGGCCCAGCATCACCACGCTCACCTGGCAACGACGCATCCTCTTGGTGTTTTTATGAAGGGAAGCCATCGCCACAATGGGGGGGCCCCAAGATTGCTAAGTCGGTTTATAACCCCATTTAACTATGGTTATAACATGTTAACTAGCTGAAATTGTTATAACAAGTTCACTACCATAAACCCTATTGAAACAAGTGAACTATGGTTATAACTATGGTTATAACTACCACAAACCCAAACGTGAAATTGTAGTTATGTTCACCAACTGAACGCTATCGACTGGGGGCCCCACATTGCAGGTGTGGAAATCCCCGTGGCGCCATGGAGGTCTAGTTTCGCTTAAATAAAATCTACAGATCAATCGACATAAATTCTGGATTATCCATTGCCACCATTTTGAAGTTTTGATGGTTGAATTTGTTCGATGCTGCATGTTTTTTTACCCCATATTCCAGATCTTGGGGATTGGGACGGACCCGAAGTTCAACATGTTCAACTAAGTTCACTGAAAACATCTAAAAACCAAAGTTTAGAGCTAAACACCTTTGTTCAAGACCAAGTTTGAGCTAAGGTCAGCTAAGGAATTCTTATTGGCACCACCGTGGTGCCATGGCTTGGATTCGACGAACCACCGAAGGCAATTTCAACATTCAGAGCTGAATGATCATGCTGATTAATGGTGGAAGTTTTCCATGGTTTTCATAAGGGTTTTTTTCATGGTTGACAATTGTTCATAATGGTGATTTTTGATCATCAATGGTGATAAATGATAAATTAATCATGGCCAATCTTGGATACCCTGTAAAAATAACAGATTCTTAGCTAGTTAGTAGACAATCCCATTGATACCAAAAGATTAAAGGATTAAACTCTCCATCTAAGATTGACCTAGTGATTAGCAGTGAATTAGCAGTGATTAGCTAGCCTGAAAATAGTTGTGATCATACCGCCAGCCATGATAGCTATGCGGATGACTGGGTGTTTTGTAAGAATCACCGTTAAACCATCCCCAGGTGATTTCCATTGGGAAAGTACAGAAAATCATCGACTCTGTCATTAAAAAAAAAAACGTGAGACCCAGTACACAAATGGGAAAATGAGAAAATGATCATAAATCACTGACATAACATCATAAATGAATCATAAACTAGTTCGTTATCTCTATAAACCATCGAATTCACCAGTCGCCAGTCGTGAAATCACAGTCGCGGTCAACTTCTCGTGAAAAATCCCAGAAATCCCATTAAAAAAATCAGCTGCTGGGAAGATCACGAACTTTTTTCAATCGTAAGTGGGGGACCCACCTCGCACCATGCAATTTATGGGACAAATCACTGACAATATGATACCTGGATGTGTCCAAAAATGGATTATACCCCTAATCTATGGCCATCAAAACACTAGGGAAAATGAGAACATGATAATAAATGACCGACTTTGACCGCTCGCCTCTTCGCTCAGCTTGCGCGTGACGCTTCCTAGGGACCATTGGCTCGACTTCGATCATCCCGTTGATGTTTTTACTGAGTTGACTGAGCTTTGAAAAGCTAGTAACCAGGTCACTAATATCTTGTAACCAGTCTAAGTGGGCAAACCTTGCTTACCCCACACCATTTTTTTCATGGTCGGCCGTCCTTCAAAGCAGGATGAACCCCATGTTTTTTCCAGTTTGATCGTTTGCTCAAATCCCCATGTTTCATGCTTCAAATTAAAAAAAAAAGCAAGCCATCATCCGTCAGTCATGTTTTTTCATGTTTTTTCAATCAAACCTCAAATCCGAAAAACTGCCAAAATTTCTGGATACATCACTGTTTCGATGCATCCTGGAGGGTTTTCCGCCAGCGCCGCACCGCACCTTGCTTGGCTTCCAAGTTGATGCTGCACAACGGCGTAGCCGCCTCCTGGCTTCCCGTGAAGACAGTCAAAGCGGTCGGAGCCACGAAAGACCTGGGACGATAAAAAGAAACTCGTGGTTGATCATAGCAACATGGTTGTAATAGATGTTATAATATCTTTATATTAGTTGTATTACATCTATTACATCTATTGATCATAACATTAGTTGTATTATATATATATGTCTGTGTGTATATTATTCATATATATGGTTGTATAAGTTTTACATATAATATAAATAGAAATCAATAAATACATGACCCGGTCGAGGCCCTAGCTGTTCCATTTTGCAAAAAAAGAATCCGCATCAGTCACAACCTATCATCTCTATCATGGAGTGGAGAGACCTTCTGGAGAACATCATGGAAGAATATGGGAAACAATATGGGAAACAAACATATCATGTTGCCATGGTTAAAAAAAAAAGTGCAACAGATATGGTCAAAATATGTGCAACAGACATATCATGTTTTAACAAACATATCTGTTTTCAAATTTGGTTAAAAATTTATGTGCAACAGATGGGAAACGAGCCAACACATTGCTTTTTATACATAAGTCCGACAGAAACAAATTCAGCAAAACGATGCGAAATGTGCGAAAAAAAAATCTGCAAGCGAGGAGCGCAGAGTCCGCCTCGAAATCTGCTTTCTTCAGCACCTGTAGCTGAACGG
>CAMXCT020001051.1:158479-184579 GCA_947184155.2 Cladocopium goreaui
CAACGGGAGTCTAGAAAATAGCATGTTATGTGTATATATATATATGTATATATATATGTATATGTATATATATATATGTATATATATATATGTATTTATGTATATGTATATGTATATATATATATGTATATATATATGTATATATGTGTATATATATATATATGTATATATGTATATATGTATATATGTATATCTGTATATCTGTATATATGTGTATATATATATATACATATATATACATATCTATATGTATGTATACAAATCAAAAATCCCTCTGAATTCTGCCAGAGCACATATTAATTGTCGCAAATTACACAACGGTAATAGACTCAGTTCTTGTTGGAACTAGGGGTATCCATGTTTCGCATTCAAATGCTGAGCCAGTTGGAGCTACAAAAAAAAGAGGTTCCCAACAATATGATAGTATAACATATAGTTACCATCTGGTTATTTAACATAGCCATGGAAAATCACCATTTTTAATAGGTAAACCATCTATAAATGGGCCATTTTCCATGGCTATGTTAAATAACCAGAGGGTATACATAGTATAACACTGTATAACATATAGAACAAATCAACAATTAGATGATTTAACCGCAAGATTCATGTGGAATTTTCCTGTGATCACCGGAAGTTGCGTATAACCGTATAACCAACTTTCCTCGTATGTCCATTTGGGCACGGTCATGGCGATTATCCCACGCCAAAGCTTGGAGGAAAAATGTACCCGGCCTGGTAAACATACAAAACACTGTGGAAAATCCACCCATTTTTGATGGGTAAATCAACGAACTAAATGGCAATTTTCAATAGCTTTTTGTATGTTTACCAGAGGGTCATAAAATTATCCCATATATTCGTATATATTCCCATATCATCCCATTCTCCATTCCTTCGTTCGTCCACCTTGAAATGATCGTTGGTGGGGTACTCCTCCGTCAAAGAAAGTTGTTCGCCCTCCGCATCCTCCATCAAGACCAGGGCAAAATCATCCTGGCGGAAATCCACTGCAATCCATATGGGAAAATCCCATGGAAATCCAGAGGAAACCCAAGGGGGAACCTGCTGGGGGAACCTGCTGGGGGAAACACGCTGGGGGAATCTGCTGACCTACAAATTCACGTGTCCAAGTGGATTTTCTGGACATCTTCCCTGATTTGTGGACGTTCCAAAATGTCATCTTTAATAGGTTTGATATGCTTTGAAGATCCTCAAGATCCCAGATAAATTCCATGTTTTTTCCATGGTTCTTTCCAAAAAACAGGTCACCATCTCCTACCGCGCCTGATCGCCGTAGATACCAACAAAGGCACAATCTCCTGGCACCGGTTGTTGCTAACTCGTATCTTTGATGAAAATCAAGGACACTAATAGCTATATGTATATAAGTGTATATATATATCATATCAAATCATATCATATCATATCATATTATATTATATATATATTAAATACAATATATATAATATATATATAATGTATGATATATATATATATATCATATACATATATATATATATGATGTGTATATATATATTATTTTATATATAATATTATAGATATTATATTATATGCAGATTATTATATATATTATATTAATATTGTTTTTATTGTTATTATTATATATACTATATATTTATATGATATTATATTATAGTATATTATAGTATATTATAGTATACTATATTATATTATATTATATTATAGTATAGTATATTATATTATATTTTATTATATTATATTAAATTATAGTATATTCTATTATATTACAGTATATTATATTATATTATAGCATATTATAGTATATTATAGTATACTATATTATACTATATTATATTATATTATATTATATTATAGTAAATTATATTATATTATATTTTATTATATTATATTATATTATAGCATATTATATTAAATTATAGTATATTATTTTATAGTATATTATATTTTATTAAATTATAGTATATTATATTATATTATATTATAGTATGTTATATTATATTATATTCTATTATATTATATTATATTATAGTATGTTATATTATATTATATTCTATTATATTATATTATATTATAGCATGTTATATTATAGTATGGTATATTATATTATATTTTATTATAGTAAATTATATTATATTATATTATAGTATATTATATTATATTATATTATCTTATATTATATTATAGTATATTATATTATAGTATATTATATTATATTATATTAGTATATCATATTATATTATATTATAGTATATTATATTATGATATAGTATATTATATTATGTTATATGTTATTATATTATATTTTATAGTTATTATATTATCTAACTCAATTCTAACATAATGTGTTTCAAATGGCAATTCTTCATCTCGGTTTCAAAAAGTTTCTCCAGTGATCTTCATCTGTACCCTCCGCCAGCTCAATGGCGCTGCATTTATAGGGGATGCCCGTGGACTTCCCATGTTTGAGGTGGTAAACTAACAATACACAGTTCGATGTGGAAAAATTCGGCATTTCAAAACATGATGTAAATTCGGCAAAGCAATCGCTTTTCCACGTGGATAAAGTAGATCTTTATCTTTTGTTTCCGGCCGTGGCGTGGCCACCAACCAACTCATCAACCTTCCAGCCCTAACGACGTGACGTGACTTGCGCCTGGAGAAAGAGCTGCCACCCAGCCAAATTGGCACAGCATCAATAACGACTTCATCGCCATCAAATGCTCCGCAGGGGACTTTTTGGGACGCGGGTTGTTCCAACGCTGCGAGACGCGGAACTTCAAGTGAAGTGACAAGGAACAGAAAAAAAACAGAAGGACGTGAAGTTGATGGAATCCCAATTGAAGTTGATGGAATGTAATGAAATTAATATCAGATGTACTGGAATGGTATATGTTTATGATATGTTAATGGGATTATAATTAGATTTTTTCGGGATTCGAATGAGATTAGAACATTGGAGGAAATCATGGGATTTGTGTCTGAAAATGAAGGTATACCCCAAAATCACCATCTACCATCTGGTTATGACTAACATAGCCATGGAAAATCCACCCATCTTTAATAGGTAAACCATCTAAAAATGGGCCATTTCCCATGGCTATGTCAAATAACCAGAGGGTATACTGGGGAAGGTGATGATAAACATGAATAAACTATCAATATGGAGCGATGAACGAAACCACAAATCAACTTGCTCACAGCTGAGTTCTCACCTCGCAAAAAAAAATAACGGAACAACCTCCTGATATAAAATGGCTTAGAACATGTCAATATGTTACAAGCATGCTAGGAGTCCTCAATGAAATAAATATATATATATAATATTATATATATATTACATATGTTATATTATATATATGTACGTATGAATGTATATATATATATGTTTATATATATATATGCGAACATTTTTTGGCTGGTCTGACAAATCGGTTTAAGCCCAAAGGAAAAAACTGTTGGGCACATATCAATACAATTCAATACATATCATAGATCTTCATTTATAATATTCATATCCTCATTTGTAGCCAAAGATTCAAGTACTAAACCAATCCATCCTATGGTTTGGACGCCCCAACTCATCCCTCTCTTTTCGTGCAAAACAGTTTTACGGCATTTCAAAGATGTCGCATGTCTCCGCGCAAATTGCGCGGAGGTTGACGCGGCCAGTGCGCTCAAAATCCTTCCGGCAGCAAGGAACCCTTCGTAGTGCAGGGTCGATGGCCCCCAACGACTCTGGTCGGGGGCTTTTCAGCAGGCCTCTGGTGAAATTTTTGTCTGAAACATGAACAACATCCTGAAAATTGAAATGTTGATATCTACTTCAGGATGATGTATATAATACAGAAATCTACAAAAAGGAAGAATGTCAGTAATCTTGCAAAAAAAAACTACTGGTTGGTGGTGCAATAACCATCTTGAAAAATATGAGTTCGTCAATGGGAAGGATGAAAACCCACTTGAGAGGGGGAACACGAAGGGTAGGTGAGCAAGAAAGGAACCGAAGAAAAAAAGGGGAGAGGGCAAGGGAAAAAACATGAAGTGGAGTCTGGTGTTGGTGTTGGTGTTATTGGTGTTGTTGGTGTTGGTGGTGTTCGTGGTGTTGTTAGTGTTGTTAGTGTTGTTGGTGTGGTTGGGTTTGTTGGTGGTGCTGGTAGTGTTGGTGGTGTTGGTGGTGTTGGTGTTGTTGGTCGTGTTGGTGGTGTTGGTGTTGTTCGTGTTGTTCTTGTTGTTGTTGTTGTTGTCGTTGTCGTTGTTGTTGCTGTTGCTGCTGTTGCTGTTGCTGTTGCTGTTGTTGTTCCTGTTCCTGTTCCTGTTCCTGTTCCTGTTCCTGTTGTTGTTGTTGTTGTTGTTGTTGTTGCTGTTGCTGCTGCTGCTGCTGTTGCTGTTGCTGTTGCTGTTCCTGTTCCTGTTCCTGTTCCTGTTGTTGTTGTTTGTTTTTGTGTTCCTGTGTCCTGTTCCTGTTTCACTGTTCTGTTCCTGTTCCGTTCCTGTTTGTTGTTTTGTTGGGGGTTGTTGTTGTTGGTGTTTGCTGTTGCTGTTGCTGTTGTTGTTCCTGTTCCTGTTCCTGTTCCTGTTCCTGTTCCTGTTGTTGTTGTTGTTGTTGTTGTTGTTGCTGTTGCTGCTGCTGCTGCTGTTGCTGTTGCTGTTGCTGTTCCTGTTCCTGTTCCTGTTCCTGTTGTTGTTGTTGTTGTTGTTGTTTTTGTTTTTGTTTTTACTGTTACTGTTACTGTTACTGTTACTGTTACTGTTACTTTTACTGTTACTGTTATTGTTACTGTTACTGTTACTGTTACCCCTGCAGCTTTTTTTCTCGGTTCCGTAGTGGCCGAAAATCGTCATATAGGTGGTGTTTTCGCGGACCAACAAACACTGTAAATACTGATGTTTTTGACGGGTCGGAAGCTCAACACCACGGTATGTACGATGATGTTTTTTACCTCTGGTAGCAAAAAGTACGGTATTTACAATGCTTTTTGGCCAGCACCTAGCACAAACACTGTATTTACGAAGGTTTCACCATGTAACAAAACGTGGCTTCGTGATCCGACAAGAACAAAATACTGTAAATTACAATGTTTTGAGTCTGCTCTTAGGGTGCGTGGGAGGCGTGGAGGGGGGGGTATTGAAATGACTAGCAATCTCCTGAATAATCAGGTAACGGGGCTGGCCGCCCTCCCCTTTACTTCGTAAAGCAAAACTCAAGGTAGCCCCACTGGAGCTACCTTTCGTGATATATGAAATGGAAAATAAAAAATGTTTGAAACCACCAACCAGATGAAAATTGAAACAACATGGAGGGCTGATGGCGGCTGAAATTTGGAGACGAAAGTTGACCAAAACCAGCACCCTGCAATCTCGACCCTGTCGTCGTGCATGGGAAAAGCATGGGTTCCTGCGCTCTCTGTGCGCTCTCCTTGCCCCCAAAGTGTTACGGAATGTTCCAAGAAGGCGGATATCTGATGAAGCTGAAGTACCTGGGGACCAAGAAGCAGCGTTGAAAAGTGGTATGTCGAGGCAATCCTCGACATGCAAAAGATTCCTCGGAATGGCAACACTGGAGGTGTTTCCAGGGCTCAACAACCATCCCACAAAGGTGACCAACAATCACGAAGTCTCAGGGTTCATTCACCATCTTGGGGTTCTACGGTTCACCGGTTGGCATTGGTTGGTTAAATCCCATCAGCATGGCATGTCGATTTGAAGCTGTCGCCAAGATTCGCTAAGCCTAGCCTTCAAAAAATGTCCCCAATTTTGATGACAGACCAGACATAGAGGGGTTAATCCATGCGCCAAGCGCACAACAATCAGTGATTCATTTGGATACGGTATATGTATCTGTCATGACTCACCAACTTGACTTTTTTCGGGGGGGGAGATTTTGGGAAGAGTTACCCCATCATCAGCCATCATGTTTTGTCCGAAAAAGTTCTCAGATTTTCGGACCGTGAACCCTGGATCCATCCAGTGTGAACCTTCGAGGTTCCAGGCTGCAGTTTACGCCCGCAGGGCTCAGTGCGACCTCGTGGCGTCGCGGTGCAAGAAGTTTCACGGCTATCTTAGTGCATGTTTGAAATTTTAGTAGGGAAAATGATGATGATCAACCATCAAACTGATGATGATCAAGCATCAAATTTTGGGGCCCTATCAGACCAGGCAAAATCCCGATGTGAAAAACATGTCTCAACATGTCCACTTCTTCCCCATTCGTAGTGGATCCCTGTAGTTACCCCAAGAAATTCATCTATGGGTTATGGGTTACTTTTTGCTGGGAAGAACCATGGTCAACAATCAAATTTTGGGGTAACTATGAAATATTCAAACAAAAACCCTTTTTTGTGTCTGAAAAATGTATAAAAATGTGGTATATCCCGAAAATCCAGGTTGCAACATCCCAAAACCGCATCAAACTTGCTATAGTAAAATCCACACGCCCCAGGCCATTTCCAGAGCTCGAGGTACTCAGTGAGTCTCCTTCATCTAGAAGATGCTACGTCCGACCATGGCCAACAGCAAACCTAGGCAGCTGGAACAAGTTCTTCACTCTTCTTGGGGGTTGCAAGAAAATTCTACTACGGGGTGTGGAATGAAATTGCCCCACTTAATGGGTGAAAAAAATGGTTATCTCATGTCATCGCCAATCTTGGATACCCCACAAAAAATAACAAATTCTTTGCAGGTGAACGTAGAGAATCCCATACCAAAAGACTAAAAAAAACAAGTTTGTACCCATCCAGTCGGTTAAGCTAGAAATCTGACAAAAAATGTCTTTTGGGATGATTCTCCCCATCCAAGTCCCATCATGTACAGAGACGTCCTTGATTGAAACCTCATGGCTTGAAATACCCTCTGGTCAACTAACAGTTTGCTATTGAAAATTGCCATAGAAATAGTTGATTTACCCATCAAAAATGGTGATGTTCCACACTTATGTCACCATTGCCAATTTTAGATACCCTGCAAACAATTAAATTCTTTGCTGGTGAACGTAGATATTCCCATACCAAAAGACTAAAGGATAAAAGTATCCATGTAAGATTGACCTAGTCACAGTTTACCCATCAAAAATGGTGATTTTCCACAGTTATGTCACAGTTTACCAGAGGGTTCACAATGGTTATGAGTTGGTTATGAACTAACCACCATTAATCAGCATTAATTATGATTAATCACGATTATTAACCCCACTATTTACCCATCCAAAAATTGTGATTTTCCGTATGGCTTAGCCAAGAGGCCAAAGGCCAGGCCGCTGTGGCAGGCGGCATCCGGGTGTCCCTCGTCCTCGGGGACGGTGGTATCGGTGCTGGTGCCCTGAGCAGCCGGGAGGATGGGGGGATGGGGCCGGGGTTTCACGCATTCGTGGGCTCCGGCGTGGTGCCCTGCGACGGTGAAAACCGAAGGGGAAACCAGGATCGATTGACGTCGCATTTCAGGGAAGTTGCATGGCATTTCAAGGAATTGATGGAAATTCCATGGGATTTAATGAGATTTTAATGGGATTCAAGAGGATTTCAATGTGATTTGAATGAGATTTTAATGGGATTCAGTGGGATTTAATGGGATGAATGATGAGTAAGATTTTAATGGGAGTCCAATGGGGTTCCAATGGGATTTAATGGGATTAAAGGGCTTTAATTCGGAGCCTCTGCCAATCTTGTACAGTTTGCTTTCAGGAACGAGCATTTTGAAGTTCGGTAAATCATCGTTAAGTAAATGGGCCAAAAAATCCAGTTCGCAAAGTGCATGATTACCAGGGGGTAAAGGGATCGCTCTCCTGGTTTTCGTAACTAATTACCCTCTGGTAAATTAAGAGTTCGACCCTGAAAATCACCAATTTTTAGTGGTTTCACTCATCTTCCAATTATCTGGCATAGGGGTGAATTAACAGTTCGACCCTGAAAATCACTATCTTCCAGTAAAATCACAAATTTTGAGTGGTATCACTATCTGGCAGGGTCGAACTGTTACTTTACTGGAGGCTAAGAGGTGGGAAAAAAACAATCCAGTGAGATCATCATCGGCGCCATCCCATGCGGATAAAACCAACAATGTTCAAACGCAAAAAAATCAAGTGCTAAGAAGATATGTATGTATTAATGTATATAATATATGTATATATATATATATTATTATTATTATTATTGTTATTATTATTAATGTATATATACATATATATATACAGATATTATTGATATATATATATATATTAATATTAATAACATATATATATATATTATATTTGTGCGTGTAATATGTGTATATATGTTTATATATATATACATCTACTCTATAGAGTGATAGTCCATCCCTGTCCTCGGGATTGATATCATTTGCTGCTCTGGAAAATGGTCCAAAAATATGTATGATATTTTTTGTTATCAGTATGATAACTGATTTTCCCAATGCAAAAGGGTTTTCAGAGACTGGCCTTTTGGCTATGAACAAGTGTAGTATCTGTGCTACAAACACAAGCTGTGGTGGATAACAATAACCTTCTACCGCAGGCTTCTTTAGCCCAAGAAAAAGCGGTGCTCGTGCTGCTCCGTTAGCAGGTTATGAGCCCAAACCGTGCCTCTCGTCGCTGAAACATGGCGCATCGACGAGGAAGAAGCGTTCCAGGACACCGAGAAGGGCATCTTCACTTGAATGAGGATGAGCAGGTGAACCCTTTTTGGTCCCAAGGAGTACAAGATGCAGCGAGGATAGGCTGAGACCAGCCGCCTTACCGCCAATCCGGGCAACTCCAGAAAGTCTACCTCCAGTTCCTGCTGATGAATGGGAAGGAGATGAAACACCAAGACCGGTGCAAGGACTTTCTCGGGCGATGGGTAGCGGTGGGGGAATGGTGAGAAGTCAATCGACCATAGTCAAAGGAAGTTTCGTAGAGAAACTTTGGGTTATAGTGAACAGTAGGAGCTTCAGGAGATCTGAAGGAAAATTTCACCTATCCAGGGAAAGGGATGTTATGTCAAGAGAAAGAGTTGTCAATTTTTTTCATCAGAAAGAAATGTCCCGATAGATCAAGGGAATGGTGTCATCAATCCATAGGGACCAACTAATTAGGGACCCATAGACCCTTCAAAAGGATTCCCACTGTGGTACGACCTACCATACATAATACATATCATATGCATCATATATATATACATATATATATATATACCAAGTCAATCCAAATCATGCAACTTGACCGTGGCACATTTCTCATCATTTCTCAATGCCCAAAAAAGACTGTGTTTTTGAAAGGCACATGTCCAGATGTTTAAACCGCGTTTGGAAAAAATGCACATTTCTTGATGCCGCGGGTGCCCCTTGCCGCTTTGCCAAAGCAGCAGTCATGGCCACCGTCACCGTTTCAGTGACCGACATCGTCGTGCTCTCCGTCATCGATATCGATGTGGTGCCGTTGCCGGGCTGCATGCTGGTGGTCTCCGTCGCGGTCCCGTTGGCCGTGGCAATGCTGAAGCCACTGAGTTGTCCTCGGTGTGAAGTTCTTCGGGTACCATGGATATACCCGGCCTGGTAAACATACAAAAAGCGAACTTGAAAATGGCCATAGAAATAGTGGATTTACCCATTAAAAATTGTGATTTTCCATAGTTATGTTAGTTTTCCAGAGGGTCATACTTGTTTATAATGGCCAATACTGGTTCATAATGCTTCGGTTTATGGTTCATAATGCCCAAAAACATTAAAAACAACTCCACGCAAAAAAAAAAAAAACTATCTGAATATCCCCATTTGATCCCCATCAAACACTCATCAACTGGTGGAACTCCTGGGTTTCATCAATTCATCCCCCATGTTTTGGTCAAGTTATATCATAGTCATATCCCAAATCCAAAAAAATCCTTCATGGTGCACCAATTCTTCATCCCCTCATTTTTTGTTGGGTCCCCACGGTGGTGATGGACCCTTAAGCGACGCTGAGGTCCAACGTTGCCACGTTGCCGAGTGGCGGGAGGCATCACGGATCCAATTACTTGGGTTGGCGATGTCCTCCAACAACTCCGCCTGCGGATGCGCCAGCCATGGATGCGCCATGCCATGGATGCGCCATGCCGAAAACTGTTGTGGTTTTACCATGGCTTTGACCTATCTTTGATGGGGAGTCTTGGATGATATACCGCTTCAAAAGAAATGGAATTTGCAAAAGATATGTCCATGCAGTAGTGAGAGATAGTTGGGGAAAATCGTATTCTATCTACTCCAGGATGACTATACAAATAGAATGAGCGTATTTTGTGATTATTGCGTGGTGATTATTTGGTAATTACTACCACCAATGGATTAATTTAGTGAGGAAATCTACACAAAACCATTAATTTACCTGCCAACTATGGGAGTTTCCTGAAATTCTTCCGGGATCCTTAAACCAAGTGTGGAAAGTGTGAGTGATTCACAATCATTCCCTATATGAACCATCTAGAAATAACCGTTTCTCATGAAATACTGGTTGGTTCATAGGTATTCCGTGGGAACAGAGACGCCATTGTCAGTTCCACACCCAATAATCATATACAGTCGTTGTTTAGTTATATCCCGTTATATCCCCGTTCATATCCCATTAAAATTCCATGGTGTGAAACCACCAGTTTCCATCCGAAATCCAACTTCCAAGGTCTCCCGGTCGCAAGAATGCCGTGGCCATGTCGCCAAAACAAAGGGTCATCCTGTGCCCAAAAACCATGGAAAACCACAGGAAAACCATAGGAAAACCATAGGAAAATGGTGATTTAATGGTGATTAATACATGATTACCCGCTGGCAATTTGTTACATAGCGCTATTTTTTCAATGGCACATAGAAATCGTTGACATCTATTTTTACCATGATATACCTATTAAAAGATCGTGATTTTCCCGCTATGTAAACGTTTACCAGAGGGTAACCATCATATATCCCATTAAATCCCATTAAAATACCATAAAATCCCATTACATCCCATTAAAATACCATAAAATCCCATTAAATCCCATTAAAATACCATTAAAATCCCATTAAATCCCATTAAAATACCATTAAAATCCCATTAAATCCCATTAAAATACCATTAAAATCCCATTAAATCCCATTAAAATACCATTAAAATCCCATTAAATCCCATTAAAATACCACTAAAATCCCATTAAATCCCATTGAAATCCCATTAAATCCCATTAAAATACCATAAAATCCCATTAAATCCCATTAAATCCCATAAAATACCATTAAATCCCATTAAAATACCATAAAATCCCATTAAATCCCATTAAAATACCATTAAAATCCCATTAAATCCCATTAAAATACCATTAAAATCCCATTAAATCCCATTAAAATACCATTAAAATCCCATTAAATCCCATTAAAATACCATTAAAATCCCATTAAATCCCATTAAAATACCACTAAAATCCCATTAAATCCCATTGAAATCCCATTAAATCCCATTAAAATACCATAAAATCCCATTAAATCCCATTAAATCCCATAAAATACCATTAAATCCCATTAAAATACCATTAAAATACCATTAAATCCCATAAAATCCCATAAAATCCCATAAAATACAATTAAAATCCCATTAAATCCCATAAAATCTCATTAAATCCATGTTCCATGTGAAATCGGCTCCGGGGACTCCGCAAAACTCCGTGCCTTGCTGCCCAAGGTCGATCCTGCGTACTGGGCGGTTTCCGTTAAGCCGAGCTCCACCACGGAGACCTGGAAAATTTCAGTCGATTGGCTTATGGGACTATAACTATACTTAATGGGATTCATTGCCTTATTGAAATAATATATATATATTGGGATTTAATTATATATATATTGGGATATATATATATATTGGTATATATATATCACTATATAGTTTAATTCACTCGTCATAACATAGCTATGGAAGCCATGGATCGCCTTATTCAGATTGGCGGGAAATGTATACGTCACTTGTTGGGGGACGTTCACCATGAATAGTGTATTCAAGGGGATTGCATACTGGAAGGAGCACCCAATAGGGTGCTGGTTGGTGAAAATATCTAGGCGAATGTGCTTGGTTTTATCTTGGATTTGCTTAAGGAACCAAACAAGAAATAAGACATATTCTTGTATTTAGATTCCCCAAGTAGTTTTTTGATGTTTTTTGTAGTGGCTTTCTCTTAATGGGAACATACATTTTTTCATCTTCAGCTCCAAGTTGTGGTGGATAAATCAAACTAATTTCATGGGCTCATCAACCGACAATTTCGTCGCAAGTCAGCATTCGTCAGTTAGTTGGGGATGGTGTGAGGTAAACATTCTATACCCATGAAGGATCCATGGTGCTGCTATATATGGCAACATGGATCCCATCAATATACCCCAGTTATGTTAGCATATATAGCATACATGGATCCTATGGGATATATATATACACAATTATAATTATATAATATTATATACATATGTAATATGAAAATGGACCCAAAAAGCGGCGAGTCGAAATTGGAAAGCAATGGCTTTGGGCCGTGCGCAAATTTTCAGAAGCCCAATTTGTTTGTCATTACTTAGCATCAACCATCCAAGTCTGTTTGAAAACATCCACATGTTGCTAAAAAAGCATCCACAGAGTTTGTTGTTTTTTTCACATTTTAGTCAATGGATTGGTTTAAGGGAAAATCTACAGGAAAGCCCCATGATCTTCATGGGAAAATCGATGGTTTCCGGTTAAGATTTTCCCCAACAAACCAATCCATTGATTTAGGGGAATCAATAATTCTAAGCGCCCAAATCATGGGATGTTATTCAAAATTTGTTTTGTTTTGGTCGCCCCCAATCCACTGGTTAGTAAAAAACCGTAATCCCCAGGAACATTTTGCTGGTGAAATCCCATTAGAAATGCCAGTATTTCACCCCAATGAATTGCCTGGGGATTACACCTGTGCATTGGGGATTGGGGATTGCACCTGTGGATTTCACCAAGTGTTCCTGGGATTTCCAAAATTTTGCCGTTCCCCAAGGAAATCCAGTTTTATTTCCGTTTTTCCTATTCTGATGTTATCTATCCTCTAAATTAAATCCCTATCCCCCGGTAAATTAACATAGCTATTGAAAATGGCAGTGATTCATCTCATTTACTTATTCATCCCATAACATGCTGTGATTTTCCATAGTTACCCTCTGGTAAATTAACGTAGCTATTGAAAATGGCCATTTATAGTGATTTTTCCCATTAAAAATGGTGATTTTCCATAGTTATGTTAGTTTACCAGAAGGTATGTCACTTTGCCAGGTATCTCCTATCAATCCCATCCCGTAGAAGCCATGTAGAAACCACCCGCTAGACTGTGTTTGACCCACCTCATTATCCTTGAAAAATATCCACCATCCGGTGTCATCAAACATGGCTGAACAATCCCCCTATAAATTGGAGGTTTTAATGGGAAAATCATGAGGAAATATAGGAAAATCCAGGAAAACGAACCTGAAAATGGAGAATTTCAATGCTTTCCGTTGCAATGTTTGATTACCAAAGGGTATCCATGGTTCCAAGTTTCCCTGAAAGGTAGTTGGAAGCCATTGTCGGTTATGAGACATTATATATATATATTATATTATATTATATTATATATTATATTATATTATATTATATTATATTATATATATATCACCATTAAATCCAAAGTCGTGTTAGCTGAAACATGTTAAGACTCTGGCTATTCCCATTTCTCCCCATGATCTCTCCATGATATCCTTATGATACATCATCCCATGAGATATCCCATGAATCTCCCGCTATATATATATATATCCAGTATGATAGCCCATTTCAAAACTAGGATAGTAAACTAGAATATCAAATGGGATATCCCATATAATCACATATTTGATATCCTAGTTTTTTTCCCGTTGATATCCCATTTCATCTAATCAAATCACAATATGTAAATCCCGATCCCATGAGATTCCTATGATTTTCAGAGCCTCCTCAGACAGCTTGCGAGTCACGGAGCCTGGCTTTCGCGAAAAACATATGGGGGTTTCACATACCAAAAAAGGGTTGATTTAGGGGGATTTGAACCATGGATTTAGGGGGATTTGAACCATGGAAAAGTGGGGACTTCTGAGGATGTAACATTCAGAGACACGTGATTCAATAGGTGTTTTACCACGGATAATGTGTGGACTCTTGGGAATGTAACATTCAAATCCATGAAACACTTCTCAAGTTCAGTTTTTGACCCCAGCCATGAGTAAGCTAACCCCCGTCCCCCTAGTCAATAGATGAAATATGATGAAATATGATGAAGTCTGCTGGTGAGTTCGCATTTACTCAGTTGATATCGAATCCGCGGTTGATGCTAAAATCACTTCAATCCCTATGAAAATCCAGGAAATCCAATCCAATATATACCCAACCTGAAATCCTCGTTGTTAAATAGCGAAAACTGCCCCAAAAATTCTTCATTAATACTCATTGATATTCCATTAATAGTCCCACTATAATCTCATGAAAACACTATAAAATCCCGAAAAAAATCGCAACAAAAAATCCCTAGAAACCACATGAATGCCCATTATTTATGGCACAACATGTCTTTTTGCTGGTTCTATCCCCCCCCCATTTCTTCATAGTTTCCCTCTGCACCAGCTGTACCTTGCTTGGCTTCCAGGTTGATGCTGCACAGCGAAGTTGGCGCATCCGCACGGCCGCTGAAGACCGTCAGGGCGGTGGGAGCCACAAAGGACCTCGGCGCGAGTTCCGACTTTTTTTTTCGGGTGGTGTAAGGTCAAGGAAGGCCAGTGATGTGGTGGTTTATATCATTTCTATGAAACTAGATAGCCTCTGGTAAACTAACAGTTTGCCATTGAAAATGGCCCAGTCGAAATAGTTGATTTACCTATTGAAAGCTGGTGGTTTTCCACAGTTTTTTTTGTATATTTACCAGAGGATATATGGGGGTTTCCATACATGGGGGATCCCCTAAGTGGCTGGTTAATGGAAAATCCATCAATGGATGATTGTTTTGGAAGACATTCCAGTGTCCCAGACTGTCCCATTCAATGGTTATTCCGTTCATATTCCATTAATAATATTCCATTGTCCGTTCGTTATATCCAAGGATATTATTCCATTATCCATAAACCATAGTCAATACTCCACTACGTTCTTGATGAATATTCACTGTGAATATAACCATCATGGATTTTTTAATTCCATAAACCAGTCCATTCATCTTGATCAAATTCATATTAATAGTATCAGTTTGCAACGGTTTGCAAGGTTTCACTAGGACAATACGTCCGATACCCCTTTTGGCCCATAGTTCATAGTCCATTACTATTCCATTATCCAGGAAAACCATAGGTTTTTCATCCAGCGAACTGCGATTCAGCCCATGGCAGTTGATGGCTTCGTTGACATCACTTCGGTGGATGGGCCGGCCAGCGAAATCCGAAGCACCAGTTCATAAGTGGTTTATCCTCTGGTAAACATACAAAAAGCGAACTTGAAAATGGTCAATGATAGTGGATTTTCCCATAACATCACCATTTTTGGATGGTTGAAACCCTATAAATAATGGGATACCCTCCGGTAAACTGTCACAGTTTGCGAACTGGAAAGATCCACCATGCTATTAATGGGAAAACTCACTATTTCTATGGCCATATTCAATAGCAAACTGTTAAATTACCAGAGGGTATAGGGTTTCAACCATCCAAAAATGGTGATGTAGGATTTTGCTGGCCCATGAAAAACAGTATTTCAAATAATGCTCAAATTATGAATGTACATAGGATATGTTGACATTGTTCTTATGTACATATGTTGACATTTATTCATATGATATCATACCAGTGTCTACGATACTGTCTATGTATTTCATTAAAACATGCACATATCGTAGAAAGTGTAGATCAAATCCTACCCTCCTTCCCATTACGACAGACCCCAGCATGAGTTGGGGGTTGGGAAGATTACTCATTCTCTTGCAAAAAAGTAGTGATTCTCAGTGTCAAACTGTTTGTTGAGGGGATTTTGCAAAAAACATTTATGGCAACCCACAAAAAGATAGAAACATATGTAAAGTAAAATCCTACAAAAATAGATTCAACATTACTTTGCTATAGATTGAAACTAAGGTTTTCAACATCCCGTTACTCTTGAATAATCTGATCATCCCATATCCCAAAAAAGACATTCCCAGTGAATTTCCAATAAACCATCTACCCGGCGTACGTAAAACGTACAAAAAGCGTTTACATGAAAATGGCTATAGAAATGGTGGATTTTCCCATGAAAAATGGTGGATCTTTCCAGAGTGATGTTAACGTTACCAGAGGGTAAGAACGTACTTACTGGTGCGTTTTACGTAGGGTTGCTGGATGGCTTGGGAATGGGGGTTGCTGGGATGATTATTTATTACTAGTGATGACTGATGGATCATTCCCGAAATTTCCCTGCGTAGTTGAGCACCAGTAAGTAAATCACCATGTGTTTCACATGGCTTACCCTCCGGTAATTTAACATAGCTATTGAAAACAGCCCAGTCGAAATAGTGGATTTTCCCATGAAAAATTGTGATTTTCCAGTTCGCTACGTTAAATTACCACCATTTATAGTGGATTTTCCCATTAAAAATGGTGATTTTCCATAGCTATTTTGACATAACCAGAGGGGACTTGAAGGATCAAGCCGTTTCAAACCGTGGCTTACTGCTTGTCATTTTCGCATCGTTCATGCAGGGGATGATCCTCAAAATATCCTCTAAAAATCCTCTAAGTGAGAACTAATTTTAAAATAAATTCCATGGTGAACCTAGTTTTTATACCTGTGAAAAAATACATTTTTTTGCCAATTAGCACATCATTATATCGTTGATAGCAGAAGATTTAAATAGCATATATTATATCATTATATAATTATATAGCACATTGAGGATTAGCACATCATTATTTCATAATATCATTGATAGCAGATAATATCATGAATACATTTTTTAGCTAATTAGCACATCATTATAGCATTGATGCATTGAGAGCAAAAGATTCAAGAACTACTTCGTATATTCACCAGTCGGTTGACCCACAAAACCCCCCAGATTCCCGAGCCGAGAGACGCGGAATCGGTCTCGAAGTCGGCCTTCTTCAAGACCTCTTTGCACAACATCTGTGGGATGGTTCATGTTGATGTTGCGGTTGATGTCGGCAACGAATAGTAGAACTAACCAATGGATAAATGGGTTATTAATGTACAAATAACAAACGAAAAAAAAATGATTTATTAATGGTTATTAATGGTTTATAATATACAAATAACCAACGGATTAATGTGTTATTAATGGTTCATAATGTATATAGAATAATCGAGGAACATGCATATAGTCATCCTGGAGTTGATAGAATATGGTTCAACTTCAAACATTTTGACTAAAGTGAAATGATTTTTGAAGAGTGACTACCATATTCTACTTAAGGATGATTGTAGTTGGTTATAACTAACCAATGGACTTTTTTTCATCGTTTTTTCAGCAGCTAATTTTCATGGAATAATATGGAATTTGTTGGTTTTTAAGGAACCGAGAGGATATAATGGTGACGTCATGGGAGACTAATGGGGATAGAAGGGTTTAAGACTCAGCAACTATAATTACCCTCTGGTAATTTAACGTAGCTATGGAAAATCACCATTTTTAATGGGAAAATCCACTATAAATGGTCATTTTCAATAGCTATGTTAAATTACCAGAGGGTAATCCCTTTCCCCGTTCATATAAAACACTCCATGCTTCAGCAGGGGAATTTTTTTTACCACATACGCCAGGACCAGTTAGTTCGATGGTTTACATACACATGGTGATTTTCCAGTTCGCAAACTGTTAGTCATTACCAGAGGGTAACAAACTTGTTGTTGACACAGGCATACGTTGACGGATTAAAATTCCAGTTTTCTTGAATTCCCAAACAAGTCTTGATTAAAATCACCATTTAATCCCAACTACCAGTACCCTAGGGTAACAGTTCGATGTGAAAAATCAACCCTTTGTAGACGATTGTCCTGGGGTTTCCCCATTGGTTTTCCACATGGATATGAGTCAAAACCCTGGTACCCTAACTACCCTAAAATAGATGGTTTATGGGCCCAAAACATGGTAAATTCATAGGTTTTGACCCATCCCCATGTTAGTTTACCCTAGGGTAAATCCCATTGAACTAGCCTCTGGCAAACAAACATAGCTATTGAAAATGGCCCAGTCGAAATAGTTGATTTACCCATTAAAAACGGCGATTTCCATAGTTTATCCACTAAAAACCATTAAAAATGATGATTTTCCATCGTTTTTTTGTATGTTTACCATGTCGGCTACCATCGATTTATCCGCCAAGCTTCAGCGCCCCTCTTCGCATCACGCACGTGCGTCTTGGCCACGGCAAACTTGTTGACCTGCTGGATTTTTTTGGGGGATCGTTCCATGTGCGAAATCGTGGGATATCATGGGGATGTAATAAATATATATATATATTATATTAGATGTTATATGTGTATATAGTAGATATGTATATATATATAATAAAGTGTGTATATATATATATATGTATACAATATCTCCACCTTCTGTGTCGAACAATTATATATATATATAATGGTATAACGATGGATATAAATTATCCACTAATAGTATTGAAAACATCTATAGGGATATTATACAATTCATCACTATTTTAGTAGGGTTGTACTTGTCTATCTTTGCCAGGGGGTACTATATTGGTATATATTATAGTTGGACATCTTTGTCTAATGGGATTTTATTGTGATTCACAAGGACTTAATGGGATATAATGGTAGTTTAAGGGGATAATGATGATATACCCTCTTGTATCATCAAACGTAGTAATGAGACATCCCCGAACTCAATAAAGGTTTCTAGCGAAATTAATCTATAAATCAGTCATTTCAAAACAAATAAATATACATGTATATATATATATACATAAATCTATATACACATTGTATATATATATATATGTACATATGCATATTATTATAAATTGTAACCCCCATAATGAGATAGAAAAGTAAAATCTTATGTGATAATTCTCCCAAAGTAGAGAGCCTCCCTAGAAAGATGCAGAAAGGTCTATGCTTTTCGGGGGGGTTGCTATATTGTGATAGAACGGGACATCTTAGGATACTACATTATATTAATGATTATTTGGATGATTACATATTGTGTATATATAGTAAATTATACGGTATGTTCAGTTCATTATTATCAAAATATGATATGATATAATATTATAATATTTCATATAATATCAGATTATAATATGATATATAATATCAGAATATAGTGTAGTATATATATATATAATACAATATCATATAATATAATATATATACACCCTCCGCTGTCATCAAACGTAGCAATGGGAAATCCCCATTGCACTCAATGGAGGCCGGCAATGGGTCCCATTGATGCCATGTTGATGACACGCTGGAGCCGGCGAAGTTGTGGATTTACCCACCTAAAAATGGTGGATCTTTCCATAGAAAATGGTGATTTATAGTGGATTTTTCCCATTAAACATGGTGATTTTCCATAGTTATGTAAACGTTTACCAGAGGCTAATCACTATAAATCATTGCCAATCAGCCAGATACCCTGCAAAAAATGACAATTTCATTGCTGGTGAACGTAGATATTCCCATTAATACCAAAAGACTAAAGCATTAAAGTATCCATCTAAGATTGACCTAGTAAGCGAAGCCATAGTTATCTTAATGGTGCTTGAATGGAATATCAATGGGTACATTTTTTTTTGAATACCTCCAAAATGATACCATCTGGTTATGACTAACAGTTCGCCATGGAAAGATCCACCCATTTTTAATAGGTAAACCATCGAACTAAATGGGCCATGTCCCATGGCTATGTTAGTCATAACCAGAGGGTAGATCCGATAGGATGAACATTTAAAAAAACATCCAATGCTGGATCCCAGCATGGCCCATTTTCGAGACAACGCTGCCATCATCGACGAAACGACGAAAGGATCCATGGTCAACTACATTCACAAAGATCCACCACGACCGTTCAGTAGAGAAGAGTTGATCCTATTACCCTCTGGTAAACTAACATAGCTATTGAAAATGGCCATTTATAGTGAATTTTCCCATCAAAAATGGTGATTTTCCATAGCTACGTTAAATTACCAGAGGGTACATCCCATAGATCAATGGGAATTTCAGGATCCGAACAGATGGAGCTACATAAACGTACCATATTTCTGGCCATATGAATTGTGGGGATGTTCCCTGAAAATTAGGCCTAAAATTGATAGGCCCAAAATATTTCTGGAATCGGTACCTCCGTCCTCAATCGGTTCCTGGCCAGCATGGCCATAGATGGAATGTCCCCAGTTCGAGCATTTTCTGGGTCATGCTTGCCACTTCGATTCTTGGATCCCACAGAAAAAAAAAAGTACCTACCACCTTCAACTCTAAGGGTACCCAAGAATTAAGGCAGTCGGTTGCGGAGTGGCATTCACCCATCAGAGTTAAATCTTACCCTTTGGTTATTTAACATAGCTATGGGACATCACCATTAAAATAATAGGTACATCATCTATAAATGGTTCATTTTCCAGTTTGCTATGTTAGTCATAACCAGAGGGTAATCCATAATTACTGGTGATTAATCCATAATTCATGGTGATTGATCGATAATTAATCCAGAATTCCGTTTAAATAACCAGAGGCTAACTCCTAAAACTAACGGCGGTGCCCGTGTGTTCGCTAAAAGTAAACACGGTAGATCTACCAAGCTACTTCATGGGGGTTATAACAGTTATCGTGCACCCATAATTTTAATAGGTTGGTGGTATACCATGGTTAATATACTGTTAATGGTGGTTAATGATGATGGTTATTATATGGTTAATGATGGTTAATCATAATCTGGTTGGTGGTATACCTACCCCTCTGAAAAATATGAAAGTCAGTTGGGATGATGAAAATCCCAATATATGGAAAAATAATGAAAAAAAAAACTAATCTTCCAAACCACCAACCAGGTTATAAACCAACATAGCCATCACTGGGGGGGCACCACTTGTAACTTTCTATGAATGTTCAAAAACTATGAGGGACGCACCTTGAAACGATCGCTGGTGGGGTACTCCTCCGTCAACGAGAGCACTTCACCATCCGCGTCCTCCATGAGCACCAAGGCAAAGTCATCCTGGCCGTTTCGAAAGATGGCTTGGAACCCACAAAAAAATGTAGGAAACTGGTGACAAAAATGGTGAAAGATGGGTATACGGTATAACCCCTTACAAAACTGAGGGAAAATCAGAAATTTTGGGATTTTACTCAGAAACTTGAGAATCAGGTTGGTTTAAGGGAAAAGTCTACAGGAAAGATGTTTTTTTTGTGCCACCAAATACGTGCCTTCCTGACGATTTCCGTTAAACCAATTCTGGGAATAAGTAGATGTATTTATTGATTTATCTATGTATCTATTTATTTATTTATCTATTCATTGATTTGTATAATATATATTTATATTATATATAATATTATATATATATTATATATATCATATATTATATTATATATATAATATTATATATATATAACATTATATATATATTAAATATAATATATTATATATTGTATGTTATATGTTATATGTTATATATTATATATTATATATTATATATCATATATCAGATATTATATATTATATATTATTTTATAATATATATAATATATAATATATGATATATAATATATGATATATAATATATAATATATAACATATGATATAATATATATATATATTATATTATATATATATTATATTATATTTTATTTTTGTCTGCGGAGAAGGAAATAACCATCAGAAAAATATGCGTTTGTCTCAAAATGGATGGTACCCCAGGTTGTCCAGTGTTCATTACCAGCGTTCCTCATGAGAATTGCCATGAATTGGAGTGTCCAACAATGAAATCCATATGTATATGTATAATGGATTAATGGAATAATGGATTAATTATTAATGATTAATGATTGGATGGTAAACATACAAAAAACTATGGAAAATCACCATTTTTAATGGGAAAACTCACTATTTCTATGGCCATTTTCAATAGCAAACTGTTTGTTTACCAGAGGGTATATGTATGCATACATATATATGTATATATGTGGTTGGTGGTGCAATAACCATCTTGAAAAATATGAGTCAATGTGAAGGATGACATCCCATATATGAAATGGAAAATTAAAAATGTTTGAAACCACCAACCAGATATGAGTATAATGTAGCAAATCCTTCGGTACAAACCACACCCAACTACAGTCGAGGTCCCTTTCTGGCCGCCATGTTTCTACTGGTTTTTTGGATCCTGTTTTGGGAGCCATGATGAAGCAGGTTTGTTGGCATTCGAGGCGCTCCAAGGCTTACCGAGGCCTGCCCGAGGCACGCATGGCAGGAGCTACTGTGGAAGAAACCGCCTTTGAGGACGTCAACATGTGGCAGGCACCGCCGCCAAACTAGGATGCGCGTTTTCCCACAGCGCGGAGCGTATAGTTGATGAACTTGGACTACTATACCCTGAAAACCGTGGAAATTTGCGGAAAAACATGGCCAGCGTATAGCGTATAGTTGTTTCAATTCGATAAAAAGACCTTACTAAAAAAAATCTTTCTTAGAATGTAAGCCGACCGGCCAAAATGGATCTCACGCCCCAGCGCGGAGCGTTTAGTAGGGTACTAAACCGTCTGGCCCGCAACACCAAAATTGTGTTCTCGCCACAGCGCGGTGGGTTTAGTTGGGCTCTTTGTTTGTACGATTATTCTACAAATTCCATTTGTTTGCGTGACGGGCGCAGCACTTGAGAACCCCGTACGGCCATCTTAAAGGTTGAAGCGCGGCAGGCGCAGCGCTTGAGAACCCTGTACGGCCATCTTCAAAGTTGAAGCGCGGCAGGCGCAGCGCTTGAGAACTCCGTGCGGCCATCGTAAAGGTTGAAGTGCGGCAGGTGCAGCGCTTGAGAACACAGTACGGCCATCTTAAAGGTTGACGCGCGGCAGGCGCTGCGCTTGAGAACCCAGTATGGCCATCTTAAACATTGAAGCGTGGTGGGCGCAGCCCTTGAGAACCCCGTACGGCCATCTTTCCTTGCATGGCCCCCACAAGGGCCAACCACAAACTGAACCCCTGCGACCCCATTGTCAATGTTGAGGGTGTGTTGATGCTATTGCAACTAAGAAGTGAATTCCAATTTGAGGATGTGACCTGAGGCAAAATTTCTTTTTGACGGCTATCAGTTCAAAAGGTGAAACTGCAACATTTAAGCCTCCGTCCAACATTGAAGATGGGACGGGGATTTAAACATACGTCAAATCCTCATCTTGGATTTGCAACTGCAAGTCTGGAGTCTGGAAGCGCAAACATCGACGATTCCCCTTTGCAGGAATGCCGATGTCGGGATTCTCCACAGGAACTGTAAATCTGAACACCACAAGCCGCTTTTGAAGCATCTGTAAATCTCCGAGCGTCACACCGGCTTTCGGTGTGTGTGTAGATAGTCCAATCTTCCAGTGAAGAAAAAGGGGAGCTACAGCAATCATAGCTGAGGGTCAAAGATCGCGTTTATCTTTCTTGGTGGAGGCTTTCAGGTTGGGCTTGCCACTGTGATGGGCGCTGTCCTTCTGCTGCAAGAGCGCTGTTTGATTTCCAACCACATTGATGAGAAAGAGTTCACTACTGCAATTTTTTCAGCTTTGTTCCATGGACGGGGCAAGCAACGAAATATAGCTTTGTTGGTTGCCTCTGCAAATGAGGGAAATTTTAAATCTGGGCCCCAATGAAGGAGATCTACCCACAGGGCAGTGTGTGCTTGGCACCATCGGCTTCCACCTTTCCACTGCTCCATGTGGAGGCGTCAAATAAAAGTATCCAGCCGCGCTTCAACCTTTCAGATGGCCGTACGGGGTTCTCAAGTGTTGCGGCCGTCACGCAAAAAATTGAATCTCTAAAATAATCGTGCAAACAAAGAGGCCAACTAAACCCACCGCGCTGTGGCGAGAACACAATTTTGGTGTTGCGGGCCAGACGGTTTAGTACCCTACTAAACGCTCCGCGCTGTGGCGTGAGATCCATTTTGGCCGGTCAGCTCACATTCTAAGAAATATTTTTTTTTAGTAAGGTTTTTTTATCGAATTGAACCAACTATACGCTATACGCTGGCCATGTTTTTCCGCAAATTTCCACGGTTTTCAGGGTATAGTAGTCCAAGTTCATCAACTATACGCTCCGCGCTGTGGGAAAACGCACATCCTAGCTTGGCGGCTGTTGGGGTTCTTTTTGCAACCGCTGGCAGCGCTTTGCTGCCGATTTCTGTTCTGTCTTGTTCTCCGCAATGGTCTCAAGAGGGCCAACATCAGCCAAAGCAACACAGTTGAGATGCCTGTCGCAACGCTTTGCGCTGCTGCTTGAAGTGGTTCAGCTCGCGCACCAGAACCTGCAATAGATTTCTCCACCATAAAGGACTCGGAACCTGCTGCCGCCAAAACCTTCCCCCATGTAAGTAGCAAGAAGCGGCCGCAAGATTGAGCAAAATGAGGTTCCAAAACCACGGCCCCAAAACAGGCAGTTTTGCGGTGACCGCATGGGCGTACCCCCATAGTATATAGATTCGAGTCCCCGTGAGCCTCGCTTTGTCCTCGTGCCTCGGGCAGGCCTCGGTAAGCCTTGGAGCGCCTCGAATGCCAACAACCCTGCTTCATCATGGCCCCTAAAACAGGGCCCAAAAAAGTGGTCAAAACATGGCTGCGATAAAGGGACCTTGACAGTAGCAACCGGACTTGGGACGCACAAAGAGAAAAAGGTATGAGTTGACATTCATGTTCAAGCTGCAGGGTCGCAAATCTGCTTGCACAACATGTGCGGGCCGCAGCAAAATTCTCCGATGGCTGACCCCATTTTTGGGTCCAAATATGGACCCCAAAATGGGGTCCAGAATTGGATCACATTTTCATTCTTCTTTTAGGTCGTTGCTTGGGCCCCGTTTTGGGATCCAGATTTGGACCCAAAAGTGGGGTCAGCCATCGGAGAATTTTGCTGCTGCCCGGAGAGGTTTTGCAAGCAGATTTGCGACGCACTAGCATGAGCGTAAGTTTTAATACATGCTTTTTCTCTCTCTGCGTCCCACTTTGTTTCTTGTACAGTAGCAACCGGACTTGGGCCGCACAAAGAGAAAAAGGTATGAGTTGACATTCATGTTCAAGCTGCAGGGTCGCAAATCTGCTTGCACAACATGTGCGGGCAGCAGCGAAATTCTCCGATGGCTGACCCCATTTTTGGGTCCAAATATGGGCCCCAAAATGGGTCCAGAATTGGATCACATTTTCATTCCTTCTTTTAGGTCTTTGCCTGGGCCCCGTTTTGGGATCCAGATTTGGACCCAAAAGTGGGGTCAGCCATCGGAAAATTTTGCTGCTGCCCGGAGAGGTTTTGCAAGCAGATTTGCGACGCACTAGCATGAGCGTAAGTGTTAATACATGCTTTTTCTCTCTCTGCGTCCCACTTTGTTTCTTGTACAGTATGTTACTGTAAAGATACAATGTGCTAAACCCAACTATCAATCATACCCAAGGGAAATTTTGCAGAGTTTGGGTTAGAAAATAGCAAAATAAATCATACCCATAGGGACCCATACTAGTTGTTTCACTGTAATTTTGCCACGTCCGCACGGAAGAACCATTCCATCCTTTTTCCGCTGCAAAACAACACCCTGCAGGGAGGGCTCATCATTCCTGACCACCTTTTAGACAAGGACCCAAAAAAAACCGTGCGACAGGTCGAAAATCAACCTTCAGCATCTCATCAATGTCCTTCTCTTTGTACCCCCACTCTTCTATTTGAACTAACCCACACATGGCGTGTTCAAGGCTGCCAGAATGGCCTGGTCACCATAGATGCCAACAAAGGCGCAATCTCCTGGAAGCCAAGTGGGACGATCCGCAGATGTTGGCGGGTCACAATTTTTTTGCACAAAAGATCTGGACGTTTCCTGGTTGGTGGTTTTTCGCCAACCCCTCTGAAAAATCTGAGTGAGTAA
>CAMXCT020001052.1:0-5000 GCA_947184155.2 Cladocopium goreaui
GGGCCAATTCAGCAAGCTGGTGGAAGGCCTTTCAGATGCCAAGAGCTCTGGAGATTCCATCACTGTGTTGTACGGCAGTGAGAGTGGCAATGCCGAGGAGCAGGCTAAAAATCTGATGCAAGATTTGATTGCTCGTGGTTTGAAGGCGACGGTGAGCTCGCTGGATGACTTTGAATTTGAGGAGCTGCCCAATCAGAAGATCATGATTTTGGTCGTCTCCACCTGTGGATTGGGAGAGTACCCAGCCAACTGCAAGCAGACTTGGCTGAAGCTGCAGTCGGCAGACTTGCCAATGTCTTGGCTGTCAGGTGTGAAGTTCTGCGTCTTTGGCTTGGGCGACTCAACCTACAGCCAGTTCTGTGTGGCTGCAGCAGGCTTTGATACGCGCTTGGGTGAGCTTGGTGGTCAGCGCATGCTCAAGCGCGGTGTGGGAGACGACCGTGACGAGGATCGCTACTACACTGGATGGGAAGCCTGGTTGCCAGAGCTTTGGAAGGTCCTCGGAGCCCCAGCCCTGCCACTGAGCCAGGACATTCCAGCCCCATCCTACAGAGTTGATGCCTCTCCAGGTACTCTGGGAAAGCCACCTGTGAGTGACGACGACATCATCCCACCTGGTGCCAACCGACTCACTTTGCTCATGAACAACGTGCTGACTGGTGATGCCAAGTATGATCGAGACATTCGTCACTATGAATTTAAGATCGAGGGCACCAATGTATCTTACAAGACTGGTGAAAGTCTGGCCATCTGGCCGCGCAACCCAGAGGACAAGGTCTTGGAATTCTGTCAAATGATGGGCTTTGACCCTGCGCAGAACCTGAGAGTCCTTCCTTTGGACGGAGCCCGCAACTGGTGCCCTACAGAGCTGAGTGTGCGACAGCTTTTCTCCCATGTGCTTGATATTTTCGGAAAGCCGAACCGAAAGTTCTACCAGACTCTTGCGCTCTTTGCAAAGGACGAGGGAGAAAAGAAGCAGCTGCAAAGCATTGTCGAGAATAGCAAGGAGGGAGCCGCCCTCTATCGCGACCTGACCCAAGACTTCTATCACCATGCAGATGTGCTCAAGAAGTTTGCAAGCGCCCGACCTCCCATCGAGCACTTGTTGCAGATGATGCCGGTGTTGAAACCCAGGAGCTACTCCATTGCCAGCTCTCCTTTGATGCATCCGGACAAGATCCAGCTCTGCGTGGTACTGGTTGACTGGACAGTGGAGACCACCAAGGAGCTTCGATTGGGTGAATGCACAGGCCGGGATACTGCACTGATGCGTGTCATTTTTTCCATGATTTTAGGTCCATGTAGGTCCGTAATTGAATTCAGCTGCAATCATATGATATATATATAGTATTATAATGTATTATAGTATATATGATATCCTATGAGTATTATATTGCAGATCTTATGTAGATTTGAAACATCTTGAAACCATTAACAGCTCATTAGCACCTGATTAGTAGCTCATTACTGTAGCAGCTCATTAGCAGGCATCCGCAATATAATAAATACATACCAATAATACCAATAACAAACAGACTAAGATTCATCATAATCATAATCAATGGTTTTAGTTCAACTTCTAACGCCCCCAGAAAATAATATGGTTTGCTAATAATAATAATAATAATTAATAATAATAATAACAATAACTAACCACCACTAACGGTCCCCATCCCCATCTTAGTACTAATTATCCCCCACGATAATCATCATGATATGTATCTAATCATCCCCAATGATAATTGTCCCCATTAGCTCATTTCCATTCCTAACAAAAACAACAAGAATTTACCCAGCAGATGCCCTTTGCGGCGGTGCAGGCTACATGCGACAGCAGAAGCCCGGAGCGCAGATCATGTGCCAAGTTCGCTCCAGTGCCATTGTATTGCCAAAGGCGTGGAAGGGGCGTTGGCACATGTTGGCACCCCAAATCATCCAAGTCATGAAGGATCAGTTTAGTATTGAAACCCATCGTGACGATTGGGGAACCCCCATTTTAAGAACCCCCCTAATATGGGTTTATGGGAGTATATCTATAGTTATGAGGATTATACACCAACTTATAACTTTCAATTTTCCACCTGGTATCCAGAAATATCCAGAAACCAGTGCCCGATGATTTAAAGAACACATTGAGCACGCTGGGAGGAGCCTGAAAAGCCGGTGATTATGGCTGGCATGGGTACTGGTTTGGCTCCATGGCGGGCAGTCACCCAGGACCGGGACACAAAAAACCAGTCGATTGTGACTAGTAAGTAAGTAAGTCCCCATTCGGGTTATCCATGGTTATCCTATATACACCTGTGTTAATCACGAAATAACAATGGTTATTGATTTATTGATCACTTTGAGATAAATAATCAGATGTTGACGTCAGGAGCGCGTGATGCAAGCGAGACAGGGCATCAAAGTTGGCAAGTGCATGCTCTTCTTTGGAGCCCGATACAAGCAGGACCGGTGGGTGCGGAAGTCGGCTGAGGAGTGCTTTTTGGATACACGGCATGTTCCCATGAAATCAGGCCCTTTTTGAATGGTTTTCAGGGAAACTGCATAGACTTTACCATATATGTCATGGCAATTTCATGGCAATTTCGGATGATTTTGGAAGCTGTCCCATGGCTTTTATATCTTTTATACCCCAGGAGTGGCTCTACCGGGAAGAATTTGAGAAGTACGAGAAGGAAGGCGTTTTGCAGATGCACACAGCCTTCTCCCGAGAGCAGGCGACTCCAGCTGGCCATGTAGGATGTTGCCATGAGCGAACAAGTGCCAAATGTATTGAAAGGTGTGGTTTGTGTGTTTGTGTATGCCCATGTACTTGGCTGTTTGTTGGCGTTAATTTAAAAGGAACTGACCAGTGTAGATAGTCGAGCGCTCTTCAAGTGCTGCCATCTAGAACATGAGACTAGCGAGTTGAGATGCGAGTTGGAACTAGATGGTGTGATCATCGACATCAGCTGAATGCTTCCAACCCTGCAAATCGTTTCAACAAATCACCACTTCAATCCCATCTTTTCTTCATAGTCTGATTCATAATAATTCCCTCCCAACATCTCCCAACATGTTCAATACGGGACCCAGAAAAGAAACACTGTCTGTAAAGCAATGTCATAAACCACCCTAATATGGATTGATGGTTTATACTATACCTTCCGTCTATGGTAAATTTGGGGATGGTGGACCCTGTTGCGAAGGCGAGAAAGATCTATGTGCAGCACCGGATCGTTGAGGCGGTTCTTCACTATTGCTGTCCAGCATTGTTGGGGCATTTTCCTTTGGATGTGCATGCTAGTTTGTAAGTTGTTCAGGATCATGGTCGAAAACATATATTGGTATATAAATATATATATAATTATATATACATACTTTCAGAGCTCAGAGAATTTGAAAACAAAACGTATAAGATACAAATTATAATATAATATATATACATACGTACACACACACATATATATATATACACGATATATATATATATATACATATATATATATATATACACGATATATATATATATATAAGATATATAACATATAATTTATAATATAGAATCTATGATCTATAATCGCTATGTAATCTATAATACATACATATACATGCGTATATATATATACCTACCGCATTGCCAGCGCCAGGCTGGCCCGGATGTGGCCGAGAGGATGCTGAACCAGGGAGGCCACTTCTACGTCTGCGGCTCTGCGCGACAAGTGCCGGAAGATATCTACACGGCGATGAAGGAGGTGAGATTTCGGTGGAATTTCTTGGGCTGTTTTTGGTGGTAAAGGTAACCATAGATAGATGCCATAGCTCACCCATTTCTAGATGGGATAATCCATTTAGGGGACTTCCCAGAGGGATTTGGTAAAGGTAACCATAGTAGCCTCTGGTCAATGAGCAGTTCGACCCTGAAAATCACCCATTTTTGGTGGAAACTCATCTCGAAAAATGGCAGGGTCTATGTTAATTTACTGGAGGGTAACCGCAACATAGTAGCCATAATAGCCATAGTTAGCCCATAATTAGAGCCATCAGAGGGTGACAATCGACGGGCTATTTTGATGAGAAAATGAGGTTTGACCCATGGGTTTTAACACTAAAATAGTCGATAAAATAGTCCAATTCTGGATGATTTGGGGGTACCATTTTGAGATATACCCATATGGGGATTATGGGGTACCAATAAATCATAGTCAATCCAGAAATGGCATGTCATTTTGAGAATTAGACTTTCCATTTGGGCGGTCCAATACGTTTGGCCCATACGTAAGTCTGTGGACTTCAGCAACGGGCCTGTGCTTCTGCTTGGTGGTTTTAATCCTTGACAGCTGTTTTGTGGCAAGTTCATCATCTACTGGGGATGATGAATGAGGTTTTACTCTTGGGATAGTTCAAGGGAGATAGTTCAAGACCATCAGGATAGTATTTCGTGCCATGCCCCCATGGCCATCGAAAAACATGCCATGGCCCTAGCTTTCGTGCAGGTCATGATGGCCAACCAAAGATGTGGCGAGGAAGACGCGGAAGCGATCCTGTCGAATTTGAAGATGGAGGGACGTTTCATGGCCTTGTGGGCTGACGTGGCGTCCAATGGATGCCAGGGGAGCCAGGGCAATTTTTTTGGGACAATCCAACGAAAAATCCAACTGCGGCTGCGGGTCCAGAGTGGCTGTGTAGTTTAGTGCATACACACAAACACAGGAGCCTATTATTCTGCCCATTATAGAACAAGTCTATGGATATTTACCCTCTGGTAATTTAACATAGCTATTGAAAATGACCATTAATAGTGGATTTTCCCATTAAAAATGGTGATTTTCAATAGCTATGTTAAATTACCAGAGGGTACATGGTTCATCTAAGGTCTGTTGTTTTTTTTCGTCCATGTGAAAACACTCAGGCTACACCGTGGAGGCTTGGTCGTGAGCCCGTGAGGCTTGGTCGTGAGGTGGGTCAGTGACAAAGGCTCACTCCAAGAAATACAGCTGCTTGAAAAATCTTTC
>CAMXCT020001052.1:10000-34287 GCA_947184155.2 Cladocopium goreaui
TTAAACTAACTTTCCGTCTTTTTTTCAACTTAAGAGAATATCAGCAAAAAAAATCATCAAATCTCGAGTGATTTGAATCAGGACTTATGAGCGCTCGGCATTTGCCATTTGCAACAAGGTCCTACACCATTTCACTTTTATGACATCATCAAACCCCATCAAGGCCTCAATTCAGATTTTCTGACTTCGGGGCACCACAAGTGACGTTTAGGCGCGCTTGCGCCTCATGTCTGCAAATCATGGAATTGTTGACCCATTCCAGGCAGAGAACAAGACCATTGTGCACCAATGTGCCGACACCGACATCATCGAAGCCGCTGAGGGATCTGTGGCATGTATCGATGGGAACCAGGCCGCAGCTCACGTTGCCTACGCCTTCAGTGACTGCGCCTTCATTTATCCCATCACGCCCAGTTCTCCCATGGGAGAGATGGTGGATGAGTGGTCCGCGCAAGGCAAAGCGGCCAAGGGTCAAGAGTTGGGTTTTTTTGACGATTTCGACCACTAGGTCACTCTTGTGTGCAACCTGCATTAACACTGACTTTCAGATGGGTAGGTTTGTGCAGACTCCATCCTCATGTTCGCCCAAAAAGTATCCTAAGTCCTGAAGTCCCAAATTTATCTCAGCTCACATGTTTTCACAATGATGGCGCCAGGCCTCATCAACTGCTACGGCCAGAAGCTGAGCGTCACCGAGATGCAGAGTGAAGCTGGTGCCGCTGGCGCCTTGCACGGTGCCTTGAAGGCAGGCGCCTTCAGCACCACTTTCACCGCCAGCAACTTGGGCCTTGAAAGCGGCCAGGGATGGCCAGGGGGTCAGGTGGTGGAGGTTTTTGTGGGTGGTACGGTGGTAGCAGTAGCTGCTTTGCTAAGAAAGAGGCGACAAGAGGCATGCGGGGAGGTGGTCTGAGGAGGTTGACTGAGTTGACTGTGCCTTGAAATCGGCTAGAGGTGGAGTGACTTCGGTGTGCCGTGACAGTTCCTCTCAGGTCAGGGCTTGCTGTTGATGATCCCGAACATGTACAAGATTGCGGGTGAGTTGCTCCCTTGCGTCATGCACGTGGCTGCTCGTGCGTTGGCAGGACAGGCGCTGTCCATCTTTGGAGATCACAGTGATGTCATGGCTTGTCGTTCAACGGGCTGGGCGCAGCTGGCTTCAGAATCTGTGGAGATGGCACAGGTCAATGCCATCGTGGCCCACCTTGTTTCAATGGAACGCCGAGTTCCCGTGCAGCACTTCTTTGATGGTTTCCGCACCAGTCACGAGGTGAACAAAGTCAAGTTGATTGACTACAACACCATGAAGACTTTTATCAATTGGGAGGCTGTCAAAGAGCATCACGATTTGGCCATGAACCCTCGGCATCCTCACGTCCAGGGCACTTCGCAAGGGCCTGACATCTTCTTCCAGTGCGTGGAGGCTGGCAACAGCTTCTATGATGGGTTGGCCGATCTTTTTGAAGAGAAGGGGAAGATGATTCAAGAGCAGACTGGTTTGCACTTCGCCCTCTACGCCTATGAAGGCCATCCCGAGGCAAAGCACGTGATTGTGGTCATGGGCAGTGCAGCAGTGACTTGCGGAGAGACCGCAAGTTTCTTGTCCAAGCACAAGGGACAACGCGTGGGCGTGTTGAAGGTTCGTCTTTTCCGACCTTGGGACAGTTCCCGCTTTTTGGGCAGCTTTGCCAACAACCACCGAGCGCATTTGCGTTCTGGACCGCACCAAAGAGCAGGGCTCGCAGGGTGAACCACTGCTTCTGGAGGTGTCTTCGATGTTGCATGCCAGCGCTCACTCCGAAATTGTGGTGATTGGAGGCCGCTATGGGCTTTGTTCCAAGGAGTTTACGCCCAACATGGTTCTCTCAATCTACGAAAATCTAGCCCAGGAGAGCCCCAAACCACGCTTCACTGTGGGCATCAACGATGACGTGACCTTCCTGTCGTTGCCAGTGTGCCCATGGCTCAACGTGCTTCCAGAAGGCACCACTGAGTGCATGTTCTATGGACTCGGAAGTGACGGAACCGTGGGTGCCAACAAGAGCGCAGTGAAGATGATTGCGATGGGCACGCAGCTTCATGCTCAGGCAGGACTTCTGCTGTGTCGTGAAATCTTTCAAGATAGCAACCAATTCATTATGTAACGATTCAGCCACTGAGACCTAGCACTCTTCAATTTGCCGCCCGCAACGGTGGACACACCTTTGTTGAAGCTTGAAACTGCATCCACTTCGGCACTCCCAGGCCTACTTCGAGTACGATGCCAAGAAAAGCGGCGGCGTGACCATCAGCCACTTGCGCTTTGGTCCCAAGCCCATCCATGCTCCCTACAATGTGCGCGCCGCGGACTACCTGGCTGTCCACAAGCAAAGCTACGTGAACAGCTATGTGGCTTGGCAAAATCCATTGGCAATCTTTCAGCCATCATGGAACATTCGTGACGAACTCCATGACGATTTCATATTATCAAAAACTTGATGAGCATCTGTGCAAGAAAGATATATCGTTGCGGTAACACGACACTTGCCTGAACTTGTCGATGACAGTAGATACAGTACATGATGCTTCAACCGCGTGGCCAAAATACCTGTATCCAGTATCCACTTCACAAAAGAAACCACAACGACTAATAACCCATGATTGCCTGATGTCGGCCCCTGCTGGCTCCCGTGTCACAGCTGTTTAACCACGAGTCCGGCAGGTTGCAGTTCCCATATAACATAAAACTAGGCCGTTGACGTCTTCCCCATACAATACGATACCAATCCTATGTGGACAGGTGCCGGTGTAGTTCTAGATTGGGCCAGGACATGACACGGTACTTGAAGCAGAACGCCGTGTGCGTCATCAACTGCTCCTGGGACAAGAGTGAGTTGGAGAAGCAGCTGCCAGCCAAGATGCGCAAGGATTTGGCTGAGAAGCAGGCGCTGATGGCAAATGGCAGTGGGGCTATACCACAGACCTATTCCCAAATGTTTTTTTCTTCACATCATTCACATCCCAACAACAATTGGGGCCACAGTTTTGAGATGTCTTGAAACTAGAGTAGAAGGGTTTTGACCCAGTCTGACCAATTGCCATAGCATGTCAGGCCAAGCTCTTCATCATTGATGCCACCAAGATTGCGGTGAAGGTGGGTTTTTGCACCACGTCCAGAATGATAACAGGTGAGCATCAGCATTGGCAAACTCTTTTTTCCCCGGGGCTGTACACACACACACATGATCTTGGATTGACACTGTTTGGATCTGTTTGGCAATCCACATTTGCTGTGAAAACGCATCTCAAATGTCGAAAGGCATGTGGAGGATTGAGTGATCCCACATGTTTTAACATGCTTTTTCATGCTGTTGAGACAGGCGGGACTTGGAAAGCGCATCAACATGATCATGCAGACGGTCTTCTTCAAGCTCAGCGCATTACTCAGCTCTTCATTTTTTGCTTTTACATTGGATTTCTGATGCCGCCATCGTGTGACTCCCACAGGGCACAAACTGCTAGGTGTGCCATGTGCTTGCCAAACATTGGAAATCTTGCTGGCAAGCCCACAGATTCATGTCATTTATTGTAATCGTAAAGTATCATATTCATAAAATCCTATCTGATCCAATTTCGGGGTCCTGTAGAACACTGCTCAAAGCTGCTCTTCGAGTCAGGATCAAAGCCTTGTTCAGTCGGATGTCCCCCGTGGTTTTCAGGCGCAGTGATGCCTTATGAAGAGGCTGTGGAGATGTTGAAGAAGAGCATCAAGAAGATGTACGGCAAGAAGGCCGAGTGTCAACGCCTGATGATTCAAAAATTGACTGGGGGGTTCCATAGTCATGGGGGAATCCTAGCTGGATGGATGGTTATTATATGATGGAAGATACGAAAATAACATGGATGATTTAAGGGTACCCCAAAGTTCTGATTGGGTAGGTATCATGCTGGATCAATTTATGGGGATATATTGTCTTGTCCAAAAATCATTGAGACCTACCTGCAGTGCAGTGGTTCGAGTCAACCCGGCTGAGTGGGACAGAGATTCATGAAAGACACTGAGTGGGACAAGGCTTCGGGATTTCTATATTTTTTTGAACATCTTTTCCATCATATGAATCTACAACCCTTCTCCTGAAGTTTCCGGATCATCCTTGCCACTGCAGCATCAGGGCGACAAGGTGGTGAAGATGAACATCGATGGCGTGGATGCCTCCATTGAGGGCATTGTGCAGGTGGACATCCCTGCAGCCTGGGCCTCTTTGGACCTTGGCTCTGAGGCAGGGAGATCCATGAGGGAAGTCAGGGAGGTGTTTTGATCTTTGGATCCAGTGGTATATACGGTCATATATTTAAGCGCTTACGCGTGACAGCCGGCCAGGGGCCCAACTATGTTGGCCCATCTTGTGGCTATGTTGGCCTATGTTGGCCTCATGTTGACCCATGTTGAGCCAAAAGATCCGAAAAATGGGAACAGCAAAAAAAACGCTGTAAAACGCAGGATATTTTGATGGTTGGTGGCCTATCTTGGGGCTATGTTGGCCCATCTTGGGGCTATGTTGGCCTATCTTGAGGGCAATGTGGGCCCATCTTGGGGCTATGTTGGCTCATCTTGGAGCTATGTTGGCCCATCTTGGGGCCATGTTGCCCCATCTTGAGGCCTACGGCCCCCACGCCCTAACGTTGCTTTCTGAACCGACAAGAAAACTAGCTCTCTGAGCTGTCTGTCTTCCAGCCGCGAAGGCTCACAAACGGCGCCTTCGCCACACCGAAACAGCACGGCCCTGAAAGACGGACGGGGCCTGCGCCTAACGTTGCTTTCTGAACCGACAAGAAACTAGCTCTCTGAGCTGTCTTCCAGCCGCCAACGCTCACAAACGGCGCCTTCGCCACACCGAAACAGCAGGGCCTTGAAGGACGGACCGGGCCTGCGGGCCACGGCCCCCACTGCCTAACGTTGCTTTCTGAACCGACAAGAAAACTAGCTCTCTGAGCTGTCTTCCAGCCGCGAAGGCTCACAAACGGCGCCTTCGCCACACCGAACAGCAGGGCCCTGAAGGACGGACCGGGCCTGCGGGCCGCGGCCCCCACTGCCCTAACATTGCTTTCTGAACCTACAAGAAAACTAGCTGTCTGAGCTGTCTTCCAGCCGCGAAGGCTCACAAAACACCGAAACAGCAGGGCCCTGACGGACGGACCGGGCCTACGGGCCACGGCCCCCATGCCCTAACGTTGCTTTGTGAACTTACAAAAAAACTAGCTAGCTGTCTGACCTAAAACGGCGCCTCGGCCACAGCTAAACAGCAGGGCCCTGAGGACCGAGCCTGCGAATTTTCTCTTTTCGCCCCTTGTTGCTAGCAAGGCCTCCTCTGACGGGCTCCCCCAGCTGGCGGCAGGGGTCGGCGGATATTTCTATATATATAGAAAAAAAAATATATATATATAGTATTGGTATATTTCAGATGGCTCGTTTTGAAGATGATGATCAGACCTAGAGAAGGGAGTTTGCCAGATTGGCTGTACTGGCGCTTCCTTCTGTGGCAGAGTCTGCATACAACATCTAGACTCCATTGTCACGTGCTCTTGGAGGGTTGCTAGTGATGTTGTTGTTCACAGGCCACCGATGCCAAGAAGCAGAAGGTGGCCTATGGTAAGGGGCCAAGGATGTTCCCAGAGGTGCAAGATGCGGACCAGTTTGCCAAACAAGTCCAGTCGCCCTGCAACAACCTCGATGGCAATGCACTTCCAGTGAGTGCCTTCGTGCCCGGTGGCCGAGTGCCATGTGGTACAAGTCAGTACGAGAAACGTGGTATTGCCATCAACGTGCCCAAGGTTGACATGGACAAGTGCACTCAGTGCAACAAGTGCAGTCTCATCTGCCCCCACGCGGCAGTGCGACCATTCCTGGCCACCGGACAAGAGCTCGCAAAGGCACCAGCAGCTTTCAAGGATGGCAGCCGTTCCGCAATTGGAGGTGGTGTCTTGGACAACTACCAGTACCGCATCCAGGTCTCCCCATGGGATTGCACAGGCTGTGAATTGTGTGTCCGCATTTGCCCTGCTGATGCATTGACGTTGGGACCTGCAGAGAAGGTCATTCAGGAAGAGGAAACCAATTGGAACTTCGCAGTGACCCTCCCAGATCGTGGTGATGAGATTGACAAGACCACCGTGAAGGGCTCCCAGTTCCAGAAGCCGTATCTCGAGTTCAGCGGGGCCTGCGAAGGATGTGGTGAGACTCCTCATGTGAAGCTCATGACTCAGCTTTTCGGTGATCGACTCGTCATCGCCAATGCGACAGGCTGGAACGTCAAAGTTTTGCTTTTTGTCTGAGTTCTAATATTTGATCCAATCATGAAGAGTGCCGCCTTTCTCTAACTCTGCTCTGGAATTTCAATTTCTTTCCGGATTGTCGTTTTAAATGTTCTACTTCCAGTGGGTCCGTTTTTTCGATGTTCAGTTTGATTCGCCTTTCAGCTCGCAGAAGTTGCAGGCTGCTCCTCCATCTGGGGTGGCTCCAATCCGTCCTTCCCCTACACGACCAACACCAAGGGCGAGGGCCCTGCTTGGGCCAACTCGCTCTTCGAAGACAACGCCGAGTTCGGCTTTGGCATGCGAAAGGCGGAGCCTGTCTGGTGACCACCAGGGGTGGAGAACACCCGTGTTTGCTCTACAGGATGGGGCCCCCAAGATAGCTAAGTTGCCTTATAAGTGGCTTAACTATGGTTTATGGTAGATATATCTACCACAAGTTAACGGGGTTTAGAAAACAACTTATAACTGGGGGGCACCATCCTGTAGGTTTACCCAAATATTACTGTAGAGATCCCGAATGTAAGAAGGAAGCTTCGTGGGAGTGGCTGTGAAACAAATAACCCATCCAAATAGTCTTAAGAACTTGAAATTTGGAGTGCGGAGTTCAACCCTTTTCGGTAGGATTTGATGGATCCCTTGGGATATAGCAGACATATTCGTTCCACTCCACATCCCATACCTCCATATCCACCTTTGAGGATGTATCTTTCAGGTTCCTGGCACACTTCTGGCATGTCTGCTGCGGGATGGAAACTGTCAAGCACATCCCCGGTTGTAAAATGCACAAGTGTTGCAGGGGCAAATGCCTCGGGTGCCAAATTCAACCGAGGAAATTTCAGTTGGAGTTCCCAACCATCACCACCACCAGCACCAACAGCAACAGCAACAGCAACACCCTTATCCTCTTTATCCCTCCATGCAATAAGTCAGACCCACGTGGTTGCTGCCTGTTCGCCAGAGGCCTTCAAGCAGCGTCGCGATTACCTTGCCATGCAAGTTGAGGTCCGACATTGCCAACGATTGTATTTTTGGTGCAACAAGTAGTAGCTGCTAGGTGTGACGACCGCGTTTGCATGTTGATGTTCATCGTTCGGTATTGATGTTGATGTCATTTCACGTCGATGTTCAACGATGTTCAACAAGGTTGCTGAAAGATGTAGCTATGTTAGCCTGTCATGTTAGCTCATCCTGTCCGAAAGAATGCAGGACACCCTGAGCGACAAGGCGGTGACGATGTCAGATGACCTGCGACAAGCCTTGAACCAGTTCTTGGTGATGCGCAAGGCCACTGAAACAGCCATGAATCCTCGAATTTATAGCCCAAAACCAGATGGAAACATATGGAAACATAAGATCCTAGTGGTACATTTCACGTTTTCGTTCTTTTTCCAAACACTTTTTCATCCTGGTCTTGGCAAATCGAATCGAGAGACAGATGCCGATGCTATCAGGAGAACATGCATGACTTGCTCTTGCCAAAGGGTCGCAGTCACTTGTCCGAACTGCAAAGCCTCGCTGGTGCGAATTGAGCACCACGGTCCCTGGTGTGGCCTGGTTGAACCACCCTGATCCGAGGTATTTATCACCAGATCATGGAAAAGTTGGTGCCATTGCTGGAAAAGGACCGGCTGTAGCCGGATTTGTCGCCGAAACTCTGCCTGACTTCAATTCGTTTCAATTCCATACCAGATGTGAAACTTGTGACCCACAACTTGCAGGAGAAGGGCGATCATCCAAAAATCCACAATCTCTACGATTTGCACCTCGGCGCGAAAAACGTCGAAAAACTGGACCATGCTCAGCAAGACTTCTACGGATGTGGCGGCATTGTATGGGCCTGCACTTGTTGAGTGTTTTTCCCCACCTGCCAGGTGAGGGTCTCTAGATTTTATCAGAATTACTTCATGTTACTTCCTCCTCCTCTCCTTGTCCTGCGAGCTCCAGATTTCAGTGGGTACTGTTGGACCGCTGACATTTGGCGCTCGCGGTTGAGGTCCGGCAGTGCCCACGTCAGAGAGAATGTCAGAATAAATGCCATGTAGAATGCCAGAATTGAACAGAATGCCAGGTAGAATGCCAGAAAGAATGCCAGAATGAATGCCGGAATAGATACCAGAAAGAATGCCAGATAGATTGGCAGAATAGAAAGTCAGAATAGATACCAGATAGATAGAAGGCCAGAATAGATTCCAGAAAGAATGTCAGAATAGATGCCAGAAAGGATGCAGGATAGGAGGTCAGAATAGATGTAAGATATAGTTAATTTATAATGCCGGAATAGAATGTCAGAACAGACTGTCGGATAGAATACCAGAATAGAATGTCAGAAAATATATTTACAGTATACATCCATATACTTCCAGATGAGATGTCAGAAACTATGACAAAATAATGTCACGGTGGGCATCACTCGTAAAGTACTTTCCATCTCTCTCTCACTCTCTGACAATAACTTCAAACAAAGTCTTTTGTCACCACATCTAGGAAGTCTGCGCATGCAGATAGAGTTTGAGGATCGATTGTTGGCACGGTGCCACTGCTGAGGGAAGACATGTTCGGCCGCAGCAGCTTCTGGATTGTTGGCGGAGACGGCTGGGCCTACGACATCGGCTATGGTGGCTTGGACCACGTCATTGCCAGTGAGGAACATGTGAACATTTTGGTGCTTGACACGGAGATGTACAGCAACACTGGTGGACAGGCATCCAAAGCAACACCAAAGGGAGCCATGGCAAAGTTCGCTGAGGGTGGAAAGCTGACGCAGAAGAAGGACATGGGACAGTTGGCCATGACCTACAAGAACGTCTACGTGGCCAGCATTTGCGTTCATGTCAACCCACAGCAAGCAGTCCGCGCTATGATTGAGGCTGACGCCTATCCGGGACCAAGCATCATCCTTGCATACAGCCCATGCATCAGTCAAGGTTTCCCTATGGCCGAGTCCATTCAGCACTGCCAGATGGCAGTGGACAGCGGCTACTGGCCTCTTTACCGATACAACCCAGAGTTGGCAGCACATGGCAACAATCCGTTCCAGCTCGATAGCCGCAAGATCAAGGGCGATCTGTTCAAGTTCCTTGCCAAGGACCCGGCTGAAAGGGATGATGTCTGTCGGAGAAAGTAGAAGTCACTGCAACAATCTCTTGTCCATATGCCATATGCATGCAACGACTGGATCTTCGGACTGTTTAGCTTGTCTCAAGCCTCGAAGAATGTCTTTTCTTGCAAACATGTTACCCCTGAACCCACAGGAGAACCGCTTTGCAGCAGTGATGCGTCGCGATCCTAAGCATGCAGAAGAGCTGGACAACAAGCTGCAAGAGAACCTGGTTCAGAAGAACCATTTGCTTCAGGTTTTGAACAAAGAGGACTTGGAAGGGCAATTCAGCAAGCTGGTGGAAGGCCTTTCAGATGCCAAGAGCTCTGGAGATTCCATCACTGTGCTGTACGGCAGTGAGAGTGGCAATGCCGAGGAGCAGGCTAAAAATCTGATGCAAGATTTGATTGCTCGTGGTTTGAAGGCGACGGTGAGCTCGCTGGATGACTTTGAATTTGAGGAGCTGCCCAATCAGAAGATCATGATTTTGGTCGTCTCCACCTGTGGATTGGGAGAGTACCCAGCCAACTGCAAGCAGACTTGGCTGAAGCTGCAGTCGGCAGACTTGCCAATGTCTTGGCTGTCAGGTGTGAAGTTCTGCGTCTTTGGCTTGGGCGACTCAACCTACAGCCAGTTCTGTGTGGCTGCAGCAGGCTTTGATACGCGCTTGGGTGAGCTTGGTGGTCAGCGCATGCTCAAGCGTGGTGTGGGAGACGACCGTGATGAGGATCGCTACTACACTGGATGGGAAGCCTGGTTGCCAGAGCTTTGGAAGGTCCTCGGAGCCCCAGCCCTGCCACTGAGCCAGGACATTCCAGCCCCATCCTACAGAGTTGATGCCTCTCCAGGTACTCTGGGAAAGCCACCTGTGAGTGACGGCGACATCATCCCACCTGGTGCCAACCGACTCACTTTGCTCACGAACAACGTGCTGACTGGTGATGCCAAGTATGATCGAGACATTCGTCACTATGAATTTAAGATCGAGGGCACCAACGTATCTTACAAGACTGGTGAAAGTCTGGCCATCTGGCCACGCAACCCAGAAGACAAGGTCTTGGAATTCTGTCAGATGATGGGCTTTGACCCTGCGCAGAACCTGAGAGTCCTTCCTTTGGAAGGAGCCCGCAACTGGTGCCCCACGGAGCTGAGTGTACGACAGCTTTTCTCCCATGTGCTTGATATTTTCGGAAAGCCGAACCGAAAGTTCTACCAGACTCTTGCGCTCTTTGCAAAGGATGAGGGTGAAAAGAAGCAGCTGCAAAGCATTGTCGAGAACAGCAAGGAGGGAGCCGCCCTCTATCGCGACCTGACCCAAGACTTTGCACACCATGCAGATGTGCTGCAGAAGTTTGCAAGCGCCCGACCTCCCATTGAGCACTTGTTGCAGATGATGCCGGTGTTGAAACCCAGGAGCTACTCCATTGCCAGCTCTCCTTTGATGCATCCGGACAAGATCCAGCTCTGCGTGGTACTGGTTGACTGGACAGTGGAGACCACCAAGGAACTTCGACTGGGTGAATGCACAGGCTGAAGCGGGTAAATAGAGGGCAAGGACTTGGAGGTTTTGCTTGCCAGCTACGATTGGAAATTCAACTTTTCATCTCTGGATGTAAGATTCTGTAAGCCTTTGAAGTGGGTTAGTCTACATTTATCCATCTTTCTGGAAAATAGAACAGCTTCCGGCCCCAGTTCGAGATCCGAAATGAGATACATGAGACATGGAGTTGAGTACCTTGAGACGGCTCCCCCTGAAAGAGGCTACATGCGTCAGCAAAAGCCCGGGGCACAGATCATGTGCGCCGTACGATCCAGTGCCATTGTTTTGCCCAAGGACTGGGACGGGTGATTTTGGAAATTGCAAGCGAGAAAATGCAAAAGTTTCTTGCACGCACTGGCACTCAGCTCACTTTCACACTGATCACACTGTAAATGATGTTCTTAAAAAAATGGCGGACTAACTGCTTGGAATAATTACTTCATTTTTTAGATCTTTAAGAAACTGCCTGACTTTTGCCTGGATATCCCAAGGGCTTCCGTGGGGGCAGGAGCCGGAAAAGCCAGTGATCATGGCAGGCATGGGCACTGGCTTGGCCCCATGGCGAGCCGTAACGCAGGACAGGGTGTGCGGCTTGCGGGCTACAAGCGGCAGGGGGTTGAAGTCACAACTTCATCTATAGATATCTATAGCAACCCCCACAAAAGATAGCACATTTCAAGCCTATATATATATATAATCCGATTTTTTTTCTGAAATATCGAGTTATTATAAATAAGCTGAAGGCGGTTCACGCATGAAAATCCTCCCCCTGCATGGCCATGTTCCAGGAGCGTGTGATGCAGAAACGCAAAGGTATCGACGTTGGAAAGTGCATGCTCTTCTTTGGAGCCCGATACAAGCAGGACTGGCAGGGGGAACAGTAGGGAATCCTGGAATCCTACAGCCTTTTACAAGAGACCCGTGTGTTAAAGTTTGACTGAAATGGAGAAGTTGTTGCTGTCCGTTTGGAGGAAAAAACTTGGCAAGCAAGATCCATTGCCATTTGTGAAGACATGGTGGCGACCTTTTGTTGGGTCAGGCCCTCGCTCACGCCTACTTTTTGGCTCGCTAACGTTTGAAATGTGCCCGGCCCCCGCGCCCCTGTGTTACCCAGCGAATCCCCTCTTCCCAACCCCAAAGATGAATAAAATCTGTATTTGCACGGTCCCCTAGATCCCTGTGCCCTGTTGTCCCCATCCCCTGTCCCCAGTCCCCACCCCTAAAGATGAACTCTAAAGACTCTAAAGGTGTGAATCCAGCATCCAAGATGGTCGGCTCAAGTGATCCTTGGACCCCTGGCAGGGGTTGGAACGCCCACGCCAGGAGTGGCTGTACCGAGAGGAGTTCGAAGGCTATGAGGCCGAGGGCGTCCTGCAGATGCACACGGCCTTCTCCCGGGAACAGGCGCCACGGGGTGCCACAGTTTGGTGGGTTCCGATGTCAAGGTTGGATCGGTGCCCTCAGCCTTGCAAGATGCTTGTGGGATGCTGCTACTTCATTTCTTGGTGATCTGGAAGTGTTGGAAGTTGACTTGACGACTACTTCATTTTTTCAGCTGGGGGGAATAGGAGGGTTGAGCCCAAGGATATCCAAGTATTCTTCTCGTATCTTGAGAGCCGCCTGGTGGATTCTGAATGTTTTGCTTGGTTGCTTTCGACCAAGCTCGCAGGCCAGAAAGATCTACGTGCAGCACAGAATTGTGGAGGCCACTAAGAATGCACCTCCTCGGATGCGCAAAGATGGGTTTAAAAAAACGGTTGATTTTGTAGTCAGTTAATGGCTTTAGAAGACACTTCTTTTTGGTTGAAAAACATCTTTTGCCACAGGTTTTTGAGGCTGAGATTAACAGAGGCCTTTAGGCCTCGGAGAAGATTAAGACCATCCAACATCTGTAAAATCAGCACCATATTTTGTTGCATGTTTCAGCATGTTCCAGCTATTTTGATTTGAACAGGGCATGAGGATTTTCATAGCCATACGGGCCATATGTCTTTGATTCTGCAGGCTGGAAACGACGTGGCAGAAAAGATGCTGAACCAAGGAGGCCCTGTGCGAAGCAGAAAGTCGTACTTCCGATATCGTTGGTGAAATATGGTGAAATGACTTCTGCCCGCGATTGGGGTTTGTTTCCTGCTGTTTTTATCTCAAGAACCTTTGGAGACCTTTGAAGACATAGAGTTCAGAAGACATGCGGGACAAGAACACCTTGACATCAAAGTCATTTGTTTGGTGAAGCTGCCATGATGTTAAAACGATTTGGAGCAAAGCTCCCAGTGGGTGGACCGACAAAGCGCTGCTGTCCGGACAGGTCACTTCTATGTCTGTGGCTCCGCGCGACAAGTGCCGGAAGACATCTACACAGCCATGAAGGAGGCAGGACGTCAGGGTTAAAGGTCAGGGTGGAAGTGTTGCGGGATCCAGTGGAAGTCCTGCATGGTGGCAGAATTTGATAGAGGGTTAGTCAGTCCCAAATGAAACAACCAGAATGATGTACTAGGATATGAATGGAAATGATTACTTTAAGTTATAGTTATAGTCGTTTGTATGAGCTCTAGATCCAGTTTGTGACACGGCGTAGTCTCGTACTCAAAGGAGACTGTGGTCATGCAGTTCAGTAGGTCGCATAAATTAAACATGGGCACGATCCTTTTTCTCAAAATATCAGGAGTTGAAGTCAGATTTTGAGGGCAACTGCATATCAATCAAGTGGATCTTCATGGATCTTCCCGAACTATGACTCGGAGCAACAGATGCCCGTGGTTGTTGTAACACAGGTATATGTTAGCACGAGTGCTATATTTCAGGATAGCTTTCAGAGATGTCTTCGTATTTTAATTTTCTGCCTTCGATCCTTTCAACTTCTCATGACTTCGGCCTAGTCAAAACCTTGGCCAAGAGCACGTCCAGGGTCCCGGGTCCCATGTATTTGATAGGACACTTGAGTGATATCACATAGGCATGGGATCACATAGGTATAAATTGCATAAAGACAGAAAAAGGCATGCTCAGTCCCGCCTTTATCCAACCCGAAATCTGCCCATGAGTGGCTTTGGAAAGCAGGTGATGATGGCCCACGAAAGATGTGGGGAGGAAGATGCGGAAGCAATTTTGTCAAATTTGAAGATGGAGGGACGTCCCTTGGCAGCTCGGAGATGCAGACGGTACCAGCGGCAGGATTGAGATAGGGCTTATTTGCCCACTGGAAGGGGTTCAACCACTTGGGTCATCTCATTGCCTGCTCAGGTTACACCGTTGAGGCGTGGTCCTAGATGTTTTGTGAGGCTGGTGCGTGGCACCAATCCTTGTTTCGCGTTTCGAAGTCCTGTTGAGGAAAGAATATGGCTCGCAGGATTTCTAGAATTTGCGAACGGCAAGGCCGTTTTTGTGCAGATCTTCGCTTGAATGCTGGGCCGAGGTTTCGGCTTGTAAGCAAAGCTGGGCTTGGTCCATCTACACTCCCCTTGAACGGAACATGTGTGTTGAAGTGGACCCAGATGACTCAGATCCTTTTGATTTGTGAAATATGTGTCAAGATTACTGGTTGCGGGGTGGTGTCATCCTAGATTCAAAGACATGGTGAAGCCCGCCCTGTCCGGATAGTCCAACAATCCAAAGTGACGTACCCTTTGAAGGTGACAAAGCAAGCTCAGAGCATTGCCGTGTTCGGTGTTTGGAGTGATATATTTGCACTGTTGCTAAGTTTTGGTTCACAAAATCATTACTCTCTCGAAAACCAACGTTGGGCAAAAAAAAATTGGTTCCATGTTAGCGCACCCATGTTGAAATTCATGAGCGGGATAAGTGCCAGGTAGGTGCCATGTGGGTGGTAGTGAGTTTGGACGGTTTTGCACAAGTTTTGGCTGCATGGCATACTAAGATAGAACCCCACAAGCTGCCAGAGAGTGCTCATCCAAGAGTTCCATGTTAGCCATGGCGGCTGACACGGGGAATTCCGAACCATTATGCTGTTTGTGGTGGTTGAGTCATTTTGTCCAACATAAATTCCAAAGTACAAGTTCTGAAGACAAATTTAAACACATACAGTACATGTCAAAACATACACACTCACACACACGAAAAACAAAAACATATCCTCAACACATCTTACAAACACATCGAAAACATATTCAAAACATAAAGAATTAAACAAACACATATATTCAAACTATATATTCATTGCCAATTTTTGATATGTTATACAGATACTTTTTCCCATTTGCCCACCATAAACGTAACATTTTTCATTTTCTCATTGTAGCCTTCCCGTTGGGAGGACCTCCGGCCAGAACCTCCGGGCGCCAAAGCCACGGGGACACTTAGCGGGCTCCAAGTTAGGTTCCACCTTGGCCCAGCGGGAGACACTTGCTCGAGGACTTCGACCCAACAGGGGAAGCTCCGGGCGGGGCCTCCGGGCGCAAAAGCCATGGGGAGACTTACCGGGCTCCAAGTTAGATTCTACATTGACCCAGCGGGAGACACTTGCTCGAGGACTTCGACCCGGTTTCCAGCTTTCAGGGTATGGGGGAGGTCACCATGGGAAAGGTACCATGGGGGTCCATGTTGGTTTCCATGGAAGGTCCGTGTTATATAGTTGGAAGTTAGTCTTTTTCGAAAAAGTCAGCTAAACGATGCTAAACGTGTAGTTTTGGACATTATATTTGTATATTTTTAGCCTTTCAATATATCATATGTCAATTTACATGGAAGCACATTTCTAAATTTAAAAATCCAAAAAGTAAAGAAATTACATAATATCAGTTTTTAATATTTAAAACGTTACACAAATACCTTTTGGCGCCCGGAGGCCCCGCCCAGAGCTTCCCCTGTTAGCAAGTGTCTCCCGCTGGGTCAACGTGAAATCTAACTTGGAACCCGGTAAGTGTCCCCTCCCCCATACCCTGAAAGCTGGAAACCAACATGGAAGCCAACATGGAACCCAACATGGACCCCCACGGTATCTTTCCCATGGTGACATGGTGCCTTTCCCATGGTGACTTCCCCCATACCCTGAAAGCTGGAAACCAACATGGAAGCCAACATGGAACCCAACATGGATGGTGACCTCCCCCATACCCCGGCTGGAACCCAACATGGAAGCCAACATGGACCCCCACGGTACCTTTCCCATGGTGACCTCCGCATGCCCCAGCTGGAACCCAACATGGAAGCCAACATGGAAGCCAACATGGACCCCCACGGTACCTTTCCCATGGTGACCTCCCCCATTTTGTCTTTCTTTTGCTCCTTGTTGCTCTTTCCATCTCTTTCTTAGTTTGCTGATGTTTGCTGATATCTGTTATCCTTTCATGTCGCTTGTTTTTTTTCTCTTCGCTGTCAGGTCTTCTGTCTGTTGCGGCTTAACTTTGGAAGGTTGTGCGACGAACACGGAACCCAACACATATCCAAAAATAAGTCACGACCTTTTCTTGGAGGTGTTTTGGTTTCAGTTCTTTCCCCACCACACACGTGGAACCTGAATAGTTATTAAAATGTGAGCGCAATACGAAGTGAAAAGTAGGGTCGCCCGAAAGTCACTAACATGGAGTTTTGAAGGAAAACGCCTGAAAAACCACTTGGGTTCCAGGTTAACCTTCAAATCATCCTTCAAGGTTGCAGATCGCTTTGTGACAACTTGTTCAAATTCCATGTTGGCCGTTTCAGGGTTCAGTTTGGGCCTGCATTTGGTTCCATGTCAGTTTTTGAGTGATTTTATTGAAAAAATTAGTTGCATGATTTCCTGGGGAACAAAATCCACTTGAGACCGTACCATAGGTTCATGTTAGGAGACCTCAGGAATAGCATGCAGTTCCACGTTGGATTTCGGGGGTGTACCACTTTCAAGCGCTTTGGGACCCTCCTGATGTGAGGCAAGGTAGAGGCTCAACAGGTTTGAAACCAGACATTGATACCTTGGTTGTGGCAGCATTTGCGATCAAAGCTGACCATTTGACGACTCGTCGCCCCTACGTGCCGGCGCACTGCATTCAGTGATGGCGCTCCGTGGACAGTGCCTTGCTCTCACAGTTCAGTCCTCAAAGTTCCGAGGGAAGTCCCCGAAAGACATAAACAGGATCATGGCATTAGTCAACTATCCTTACACTTCGCCATTTTGGAGTACTACGCATGATCTCTTGGTGGTTGAATGATGTTTACCACCCCCTTAAAAGGGTGGCGTTTATAGATTAAAGACAGACAAAAGATCCCTCTTAGCAGCAGCATCCGAAGGAGATCCCATGCAAAGAGCCCAGACTGGGTCTGGGTCGTCATGTTGGCAACGCAGCCCCAAGCACAGGCACCACCGTGAAAAAACACCAAAGAGGGAAGAGTCACCCTACATTTTCAAAACATCCAATGTCCTCTGACGAGGTCAGAATTAACAGATTTGCACCAAGACTGACATGTTTTGAAACCGCCGCCACCTAGGACCAGCCCTTTTGGCCCATACGGCGGTTTATGCCTTCAGTTCCTGATGCGCGGTCAGGAGCGTCAGGAAGAGACTGTGGAACGTTTGGAGCCACTTGGAGCAGGGTCTGGTGCCGCTGACATTGAGTACGAGCAGTTCATGAAGGCCAAGGAGGTTCAGAGGGCCATGTTCCAGGCAGAGAACAAGACCATTGTGCACCAATGTGCCGACACCGACATCATCGAAGCCGCTGAGGGATCTGTGGCATGTATCGATGGGAACCAGGCCGCAGCTCACGTTGCCTACGCCTTCAGTGACTGCGCCTTCATTTATCCCATCACGCCCAGTTCTCCCATGGGAGAGATGGTGGATGAGTGGTCCGCGCAAGGCAGGGTTCCCATGCTGAAGCCAGTCAGCGGCACCACATGACAGGTAAGTGCATGAAATGGTTGAAAGTTGAAATGTTCCTGATAAGACCTGATAAAGGGTACGAGGCCAAAGGCATGGTGTTCCACGATGATTCGTTGTTGTCTACTTCATTCAAGGGTAAGGTGAAAGGCCTTTCTGTCATGAGAGATGCCAATAGAACAAGACAGGAAATCCATGCTATCGAAAAAAGAGAAGAAACAAGCTCTACCAAAGCATGGGGAGCGAAACACTGAAACATGGGGCTGGACATGAACACGTATTCAGAAGAGGCGAAGGCTCCCCAGAACCATCCTACAGCTCTTACACCTCAAACATAGCGGCGTGCTACAGACACTTGAAAGCCAAGATAGACACACGATATGCAAGCAGATCATCATGAATCAACGTTTCTTGATGCAACATTGTAAATAAGCTTCGGCGGTATCCCCAACAGCCGCAACGTTTTATTTTTACAAAACTTTTTGAAGCGTGCTGCGGAGCCAAGCGCTGGAAAAACTTCAGCTGGGTTTCCGTGAGTTAAATGAACCTGACCTGGCTTGGCTTCTGCAACCTTCTCCGGAACCAGTTAAACCTGACTTGGTTTTCCCCCGGGGCTTCTTGGAACCTTCTCCGGAACCTTTCCGGAACCCTGTTGAACTTGACCTGACTCTGCACCAAAGCCTCCCAAACCTTCTCCTCGGAACCTTCTTCGGAACCCTGTTGAGCCTGACCTGGCTCTGAACCAAGGCCTCCCGGAACCTTCTCCGGAACCCTGTTGAACCTGACCTGGTTCTGCACCAAAGCCCTTCTCCGGAACCTCTTCCGGAACCCTGTTGAACCTGACCTGGCTCTGCGCCAAAGCCTCTTCTCCGGAACCTTCTCCAGAACCCTGTTGAACTTGACTTGGCTTTGCACCAAGGCTTCCTGGAACCTTCTCCGGAACCTTCTCCGAAACCCTGTGGAACCTGGCCCCACACTGCACCAAACCCTCCCAGACCTTCTCCGGAACCTTCTCCGGAACCCTGTTGAACCTGACCTGGCTTTGCGCCAAAGCCTCCCAGACCTTCTCCGGAACCGTCGGAACCTTCTCCGGAACCTCGTTGAACCTGACCCGGCACCTGCACCGGGGCTGAAGACCCCATTAGCTTACACGGTTGGGGAAAAATCAATGTCCATTTTTCTTCGCCACCATGTGTGGGCATGGTGCCAGGCCTCATCAACTGCTACGGCCAGAAGCTGAGCGTCACCGAGATGCAGAGTGAAGCTGGTGCCGCTGGCGCTTTGCACGGTGCCTTGAAGGCAGGCGCCTTCAGCACCACTTTCACCGCCAGCAACTTGGGCCTTGAAAGCGGCCAGGGATGGCCAGGAATGGCCAGGAATGGCCAGGGGGTCAGGTGGTGGAGGTTTTTGTGGGTGGTACGCTGATAGCGGTAGCTGCTTTGGTAAGAAAGAGGCGACAAGAGGCATGCGGGGAGGTGGTCTGAGGAGGTTGACTGAGTTGACTGTGCCTTGAAATTGGCTAGAGGTGGAGTGACTTCTGTGTGCCGTGACAGTTCCTCTCAGGTCAGGGCTTGCTGCTGATGATCCCGAACATGTACAAGATTGCGGGTGAGTTGCTCCCTTGCGTCATGCACGTGGCTGCTCGTGCGTTGGCAGGACAGGCGCTGTCCATCTTTGGAGATCACAGTGATGTCATGGCTTGTCGTTCAACGGGCTGGGCGCAGCTGGCTTCAGAATCTGTGGAGATGGCACAGGTCAATGCCATTGTGGCCCACCTTGTTTCAATGGAACGCCGAGTTCCCGTGCAGCACTTCTTTGATGGTTTCCGCACCAGTCACGAGGTGAACAAAGTCAAGTTGATTGACTACAACACCATGAAGACTTTTATCAATTGGGAGGCTGTCAAAGAGCATCACGATTTGGCCATGAACCCTCGGCATCCTCACGTGCAGGGCACTTCGCAAGGGCCTGACATCTTCTTCCAGTGCGTGGAGGCTGGCAACAGCTTCTATGATGGGTTGGCTGATCTTTTTGAAGAGAAGGGGAAGATGATTCAAGAGAAGACTGGTTTGCACTTCGCCCTCTACGCCTATGAAGGCCACCCCGAGGCAAAACACGTGATTGTGGTTATGGGCAGTGCAGCAGTGACTTGCGGAGAGACTGCCAGTTTCTTGTCCAAGCACAAGGGACAACGCGTGGGGGTGTTGAAGGTTCGTCTTTTCCGACCTTGGGACAGTTCCCGCTTTTTGGCAGCTTTGCCAACAACCACCGAGCGCATTTGCGTTCTGGACCGCACCAAAGAGCAGGGCTCGCAGGGTGAACCACTGCTTCTGGAGGTGTCTTCGATGTTGCATGCCAGCGCTCACTCCGAAATTGTGGTGGTTGGAGGCCGCTATGGGCTTGGTTCCAAGGAGTTTACGCCCAACATGGTTCTCTCAATCTACGAAAATCTAGCCCAGGAGAGCCCCAAACCACGCTTCACTGTGGGCATCAACGATGACGTGACCTTCCTGTCGTTGCCAGTGGGCCCATGGCTCAACGTGCTTCCAGAAGGCACCACTGAGTGCATGTTCTATGGACTCGGAAGTGACGGAACCGTGGGTGCCAACAAGAGCGCGGTGAAGATGATTGCGATGGGCACGCAGCTTCATGCTCAGGCAGGACTTCTGCTGTGTCGTGAAATCTTTCAAGATAGCAACCAATTCACGAAAGGTAGCGTCAGCTACCTGAGTTCTCCGTGCTTCAGCACAAGCTTAGGGGGTATTGGGGGGCCAGCCCGTGCAATTCATGGAATTCTCGCCGTTATGTATTGGATATCAATTATAAGGGGGGGGGCCCCCCCCCCCCGAAAATGGTCATGGGTTCAATTCCCACGGGTGACGCGGTCACGGGCCCCCACGGGTGACGCGGTCACGGGCCCCCACATTAGAGGCACACTTTCCATGAGGGAGATGTCCCTGTAGTCCAGCATAATTGGTATGCTTCAGCCTCAATAACAGTTGCTGCAAGGGGTCTTAAAAAGGGGTTTTAAATAAACCCCTTTTCGCGCATCATTTCACGCAGCACAAGACACAGTGTCATGCAGTCATGCTCTGGATAAAATCATCTTAGACTGCGCAAAAACGTTTTTGGTGTATCATCTTAGGGGCGCAGCATTTTGACACCACTCCTCTCCCACTACACTACCTTTCGTCCGCCTCCGCCTGCTCTCAAGTATAGTGGATTTTCCCATTAAAAATGGTGATTTTCCAGTTAGCTATGTTAGTTTACCAGAGGGTAAGCCTTTGAGATTTGTAGAGCTGCAATTCTTTGCCGTTGGAATCCGTTGGTCCTGACAGGTCTTCAATGGTGTGTCGTTTGATGTCGTTTGGAATCCGCGAACGTGTGAGCCCGTGACCTTTCCGGATTGACCCCAGTGTGGTTGCGGATGTGGCACTGTGGACCGCCTGGATAGAAGTACCCTCTGGTGAACTAACATAGCAATGGAAAATCACCATTTTTAATGGGAAAATCCACTATAAATGGTCATTTTCAATAGCTACGTTAAATTACCAGAGGGTATAAAGCCTTTCCTTCGCATTCTCCTTTTCCTCTTCCTCCGTCCTAAGACACGCACACGCACACACATGATCTGTATATGCCATAATGCATATATCATATTTAAGGGGCTGACGCCCAACAGCGGGCCAGCAGGCCCGAAGGGGGCAGGGTTATGGTTGTTGTGTTTCGCGGGCTGTTGTGTTCGCGGCTGTTGCTGTTGCTGTTGTTGCTTTGGTGTTGTTGTTGTCGTTGTGTTTGTTGTTGTTGTTGTTGTTCTTCTTCTTCTTCTTGTTGTTGTTGTCGTTGCTGCTGGTGTTGTGGTTGTTGTTGTTGGTGTTGTTGGGTGTTGGTGTTGGTGTTGGTGTTGTGTTGTTGTTTGTTGTTGTTTGTTGTTGTTTGTTGTTGTTTGTTGTTGTTTGTTGTTGTTTGTTGTTGTTTGTTGTTGTTTGTTTGTTGTTGTTTGTTGTTGTTTGTTGTTGTTTGTTGTTGTTTGTTGTTGTTTGTTGTTGTTTGTTTGTTGTTGTTTGTTGTTGTTTGTTGTTGTTTGTTGTTGTTTGTTGTTGTTTGTTGTTGTTTGTTGTTGTTTGTTGTTTGTTGTTTGTTGTTTGTTGGTTTGTTTGTTTGTTGTTGTTGTTGTTGTTGTTGTTGTTGTTGTTGTTGTTGTTGTTGTTGTTGTTGTTGTTGTTGTTGTTGTTGTTGTTGTTGTTGTTGGTGTTGTTGTTTGTGTTGTTGTTGTTGTTGTTGTTGTTGTTGTTGTTGTTGTTGTTGTTGTTGTTGTTGTTGTTGTTTATATTGTAGTTGTCGTCGTGGTTGTTGTTGTTGTTGCTGTGGTTGATGTCCTGGTCGGTTGTTGTTATGGTGCTGTTGCTGTTGCTGTACTGTTGCTGTTGGGGTTGTTGTTGTTGTTGTTGTTGTTGTTGTTGTTGTTGTTGTTGTTGGTGTTGTTGTTTGTGTTGTTGTTGTTGTTGTTGTTGTTGTTGTTGTTGTTGTTGTTGTTGTTGTTGTTGTTGTTGTTTATATTGTAGTTGTCGTCGTGGTTGTTGTTGTTGTTGCTGTGGTTGATGTCGTCGATGTTGTTGCTGTTGTGCTCTGTGGCATCAATTTGGCGCTGTGTTGAGCCATCTCGGGACAAGGTTGGGCCATTTTGGAGCTATGTTGAGCCAGCTTGGGGTCAGGTTGGGCGATCTTGGGGCCATGTTGGGCCTATGTTGGGCCATCTTGGGGCCATGTTGGGCCAAAATCGAGCCCAAAAAGTGCCTAACGTCTCTTCTGAAACCCTAGAAAAGCAATAGTTTTCGACCAGTTTTTGTACCGCTGTTTGTACAATGAGACATAGAACCCTCCTGCTGCTCCTGTTGCTGCTGCTGCTCTTCCTCCCGAAGCTGAAAACGCACCCTGCCGGACAGGGAAACACAGTGGCCCTGAAGGACGGAACGGCGCCAGAATCGAGCCCAAAAACTGCCTAACGTCCCTTCTGAAACCCTAGAATCACAATAGTTTTCGACCAGTTTTTGTACCGCTGTTTGTACAATGAGACATAGAACCCTCCTGCTGCTCCTGTTGCTGCTGCTGCTCTTCCCTGCCGGACAGGGAAACACAGTGGCCTTGAAGGACGGAACAACGCCAAAATCGAGCACAAAAACTGCCTAACGTCCCTTCTGAAACCCTAGAAAAACAATACTTTTCGACCAGTTTTGTACCGCTGTTTGTACAATGAGACATAGAACCTCTTCTGTTGCTCCTGTTGCTGCTGCTGCTCTTCCTCCCACAGCTGAAAACGCACCCTGCTGGACAGGGAAACACAGTAACCCTGAAGGACAGAACGGCGCCAAAATCAAGCCCAAAAACTGCCTAACGTCCCTTCTGAAACCCTAGAAAAACAATAGTTTTCGACCAGTTTTTATACCACCGAGACATTGAACCCTCCTGCTGCTCCTGTTGCTGCTGCTGCTCTTCCTCCCGAAGCTGAAAACGCACCCTCCCGGACAGGGAAACACAGTGGCCCTGAAGGACGGAACGGCGCCAAAATCAAGCCCAAAAACTGCCTAACGTCCCTTCTGAAACCCTAGAAAAACAATAGTTTTCGACCAGTTTTTATACCACTGGTTGTACAATGAGACATAGAACCCTCCTGCTGCTCCTGTTGCTGCTGCTGCTCTTCCTCCCGAAGCTGAAAACGCACCCTGCCGGACAGGGAAACACAGTGGCCCTGAAGGATGGAACAGCGCCAAAATCGAGCCCAAAAACTGCCTAACGTCTCTTCTGAAACCCTAGAAAAGCAATAGTTTTCGACCAGTCTGCTGCTCCTGTTGCTGCTGCTGCTCTTCCTCCCGAAGCTGAAAACGCACCCTGCCGGACAGGGAAACACAGTGGCCCTGAAGGACGGAACGGCGCCAGAATCGAGCCCAAAAACTGCCTAACGTCCCTTCTGAAACCCTAGAAAAGCAATAGTTTTCGACCAGTTTTTGTACCGCTGTTTGTACAATGAGATATAGAACCCTCGTGCTGCTCCTGTTGCTGCTGCTGCTCTTCCTCCCGAGGCTGAAAACGCACCCTGCCGGACAGGGAAACACAGTGGCCCTGAAGGACGGAACGGCGCCAGAATCGAGCCCAAAAACTGCCTAACGTCCCTTCTGAAACCCTAGAAAAACAATAGTTTTCGACCAGTTTTTATACCACTGGTTGTACAATGAGACATAGAACCCTCCTGCTGCTCCTGTTGCTGCTGCTGCTCTTCCTCCCGAGGCTGAAAACGTCTCTGCCGGACAGGGAAACACAGTGGCCCTGAAGGACGGAACGGCGCCAGAATCGAGCCCAAAAACTGCCTAACGTCCCTTCTGAAACCCTAGAAAAACAATAGTTTCGACCAGTTTTTATACCACTGGTTGTACAATGAGACATAGAACCCTCCTGCTGCTCCTGTTGCTGCTGCTGCTCTCCTTCCCGAAACTGAAAACGCACCCTGCCGGACAGGGAAACACAGTGGCCCTGAAGGATGGAACAGCGCC
>CAMXCT020001052.1:34387-41887 GCA_947184155.2 Cladocopium goreaui
TATGGAAACTTTTTCTCTCTCTATGGAGACTTTTCGTCTTTACGGGGACTTTACAGGGACTTTACGGGGACTCTTCTCTATGGAGACTTTTTCTCTCTCTATGGAAACTTTTCCGCTTTACGGGGACTTTACGGGGGCTTTACGATGACTCTTCTCTATGGAGACTTTTTCTCTGTCTATGGAAACTTTTCCTCTTTACGGGAACTTTACGGGGACGTTACGGGGACTCTTCTCTATGGAGACTTTTTCTCTCTCTATGGAGACTTTTCCTCTTTACGGGGACTTTACGGGGACTTTACGGGGACTCTTCTCTATGGAGAGTTTTTCTCTCTCTATGGAGACTTTTGGTCTTTACGGGAACTTTACGGGGACTTTACGGGGACTCATCTCCATGGAGACTTTTTCTCTCTCTATGGAGACTTTTCCTCTTTACGGGGACTTTACGGGAACTTTACGGGGACTCTTCTCTATGGAGACTTTTTCTCTCTCTATGGAGACTTTTCCTCTTTACGGGGACTTTACGGGATGTGTTGTGAGCAATTTCCCGCCAATTTCCCGACGTCTATGTGAAAGCTCTACGGGATGTATTGTGAGCAATTTCCCGTCAATTTCCCGACGTCCATGGATCCGCGGGGTTTTGGATGCAAAATTTTTGTGTTCAGGGAACATTTTGTTGTTGCAAACTGATTTCATTACATTATTCCTTAGGACTGCTGCTTTTAGTCTTAGAGGTTAGTGAAATGCACAATATTGTGGTTAGTGAAATACACAATATTGAGGTTAGTGAAAAATATAAGGGTCAAGACATTTTTTGTGGTTAGCAAAATCTACCTTGTTGGAGTTAGGCAAAGATCTCTTGAGGTTAGCAATTTGGCTTGTAAGGGTTAGAAGTGCGTCTCGTGTGTAAAAGGGTCTGTATGTGAAAGCCTCTGTGTGTAAAAGCCTCCGTGTGTAAAGGAGTCTGCGTGTAAAAGCCTCTGTGTGTAAAAGCTTCTGTGTGTAAAAGCTTCTGTGTGTAAAAGCTTCTGTGTGTGAAAGCGTCTGTGTGTAAAAGCTTCTGTGTGTAAAAGGGTCTGTGTGTAAAAGCTTCTGTGTTTAAAAGCGTTTGTGTGTAAAATGGTCTGTGTGTAAAGGTGTCTGTGTGTAAAAGCTTCTGTGTGTAAAAGCGTCTGTGTGCAGAAGCGTCTGTGTGTAAAAGCTTCTGTGTGTAAAAGCTTCTGTGTGTAAAAGCGTCTGTGTGTAAAAGCTTCTGTGTTTAAAAGCTTCTGTGTGTAAAAGTGACTGTGTGTAACATGGTCTGTGTGTAAAATTGTCTGTGTGTAAAAGCGTTTGTGTGTAAAATGGTCTGTGTGTAACGGTGTCTGTGTTCTGTCTCTGTGGACATGGTGTTGCATCCATTCTTTGGAGATTGTGTTTTCTGATTGTTCCAATTCAAGCATGGAGTTTTACCGCACAAGTCTGTGCGAGCGGCATTCAACTGCATTTTCTACAAAAGAATCGTTTGGTCGGAGCCTCAAGTGAATGCAGAGATGCTTTGAAAGTACTAAAGCATCATAAGCATCATTTCGTGTTGGTATGTGTTCTAAAAGCGTCGGCCTGTAAAAGCGCCTGTGTGTAACGGGTTTTGTCCATAAGAGCGTCTGTGTGTACAAGAGTCTGTGAGTAAAAGCGTCTGTGTGGAAAAGCGTCTTGGTGTAAAAGCTTCTGCGTGTAAATGTGCCTGTGTGTAAAAGGGTCTGTGTGTAAAAATGTCGGTCTGTAAAAGTGTCTGTGTGCAAAAGCTTCTGTGTGTAAAGGCCTTTATGTGTAAAAGCGTCTGTGTGTAAAACAATATGTGTATAAAAGGGTCTGTGTGTTAAAGTGTCCGTGTGTAAAAGTTTTTGTGCGTGTAAAAGCGTCTCTGTGTGAAAGTGTCTGTGTGTAAAAATGTCTGCCTGTAAAAACGTCTGTGTGTAAAAGCGTCTCTGTATAAAAGCGTCTCTGTATAAAAGCGTCGCGTTTCTTCGCGTCCACGGAATGATGGTGCCGAGCTTTTTCCGCAATGTGTGTGGGAATTACCATAGTAAAATGAGATAACACATGTCATTCGCAGACTCATGGTACCGAGCCTCCTGTGCACTTTTGTTGCTCACATTATATTTCTCCATGTTTTCTTTCTATTCCCCCCCTTTCATTCCCTCTCTCTCTCTCTCTCTCGCTCTCTCTCTCTGTGGTTGCAAGACACGTGTCATCTGATGCCCTTTACCAAGTATCCTCTTCTTAATCAATCTTACTTTTTCACACCATCTCCTTCCATAGCTCATATAAAATTCACCAACTATTCACCGACTATCTTTTACAACTACCATCCTCAGAGCTGCTTGAAAAACATCTTTTTCGCTCTCGGGCCAACCGTCGTCTAGTTCAAAGCCTGAGCAAAGAAGCAGCAATGAAGTCACGCTCTGAAGACGTGGATATTCCAACGGCAAGCGCTATAAAGGAGAATCACACCAAGCAAAGCCAAAAAGAAAGCCAAAATTCAAACTTAGGAGAGCTGCAGGAGACTCATCCCGGCTGCTGTCCGTTGACTACAGGGACACTTCCGGCAGCTCGTGTTGCAGCGTGGGTTCAAACATTAACGTTAAGCCAACCAATGCAGATCGCATGATCACTCATGGGATCTAGAGAGCACCTGCCTCGTGTCCTGACTCTTGCATCTGCGCTCTGATTTGTGCTCCGATTTTCTGAAGCCGTCAGGCCACAAGATCGACGAAAGACAGAATAATTTGAATCCATTTGCTTTCATCTAGCCAGATGGCGAAGAGGAGGGAACCGACCCTACATCGCCTTCGCTTCTTGACGAAGCTCGCTGGCCCGCTGGGTATGTTCGACCTACCATGCACAAGAGATGTTTGTTTTTTTTCGGGTGGGCCGCAGAGCACGTATGTTCAGCACGCAAGCAAACACGGACAGTCGCCTGCTCTGCCACGTACAGAAAAACATATCCCTGGAGGTTAGCCACGGTATCCGCTTTCACCTGCGCCGGTGCCGTTGTCCGATCTCAAACTGAATATAATTCCCTCTACAAAGCTCGTACCCTGCCTGGCTGGTTTGGCTGTCGTTATAGTAGCTCCATGGCGCTGTGTCCGAATAGCTCCTGCCAGGCGAAACGCTCAAGAAAGATATTCTGTGAAAGATGCAGCCGTAGTGGACCTTCGAACAGAACAGGTGTAGTGGCCGAACTGACCGGTGTTTGCGAAGTGATGAATCACCTGGCCGCGGACTCAAGCGGTATCTGGCTGGCTGGGCCAGAACATGTAAACATGGGTTACAACTGCGAGCATGGATCTGAGTCAAACTTTTTCTGGAGACACAATCCTAAGGCCAAAACGCTCATCAGCACCATCGGAGAACCATCGATGTCCAAACGCAGCGGTGTCCTGTGCAAAAGTTCTAGCAGTATATGGTCTCTTCCAGCCCGTCTCAACGGGCAAACTTTTAAGCGCGACACTGTGTCGAGGCTACTAAGGCTCCAGCGACGCTGGCGTCTCGACCTTCCTCACAGCTTGCCTCAAAGTTGCCTCTATATCTTTTTTCGTGGTTTATTGCGTGCTGTATGTGTCCAATCTCAGCTGAGGCTCTGGCGTGGTAGCGTCAAATTGGAAGCGCTTCAAGTACAGCAGCAACACCTGAAGATGCAAAAGACTATACCTGCCACATGACTCTAAAGGCACACTGAATGTCACCAAGTCATCGCAGCCGGTCCATGGGCGGGGTGTTCAACTGCACCGCTTTGCTCAGTGAGCCCTCGGCCGAACAGCGTGGGCACCTGGCGAAGAATCATTCACAGAGGCGGCTGGCTTAAGAACTTGCGTCTCAATGCCTTTCAGCAATGACCAAAGTGCTGCATTACAGCATATGTTGGGGATCCGCTATCTGGCATCATTGCATTCTGCAGAAACCCTGTTTTATGCGGTTGCTGCACCTCGCGGAGTCGTCTAGCGTCTCCTTGTGGTACGCGTCGATGCAGTCCTGACCAAGAGACAATGGAATTTTAAATGTGCAATAATTACACCGAGGCTTCCATCTGGCTGACGTTTGCTCAACGTCTGAAAAATCATGATGGAAACCCCTTTCCTGAGGAAAGAAAGAAGGGAGAAGAAGGGAGACAAGCACCGGAACCAAAGAAGAGAGAAGAAGGGACATGCAAATCATGCTGAGGAACCCCAGCCGAAACCAAGAGGAACCAGCAAAGCATGATGGAACAGAACCCTTTTCCTGAGGAAAGAAAGAAGAGAGAAGACAGGCAGGAGGAGCCAGCAAATCATGAGGGAACAAAGGCCGTTTCTAGCAAGAATTGAGAACCCCATTCAGCTCAAGACCTGTTTCGGGGAAAAATGCTCCGAACGCCTCGCCTCCAACGTCGTACCCGTCACTGAGAGGTCGACGAACAGGTCATGCTCTGTGCACATTGTAGTCTCATGGCATGCGCTGGAAATTGAGTATCTCAAGGTATCTCAAGGTATCTCAAGGTATCTCAAAGCTCGGAACGGCCCAAAAGGAGCTGGGGAGCTGGAAATTGAGTATCTCAAGGTATCTCAAGGTATCTCAAGGTATCTCAAGGTATCTCAAGGTATCTCAAGGTATCTCAAGGTATCTCAAGGCTCGGAACGGCCCAAAAGGAGTATATAGTTTAATCTATGAAGTCTTTATACGCACTTTATAGTCACCATTATACGTCATTAGTATATTTATACGGTATTAGTGACACATTATACGCTATTAATAGACGCAATTAGTACACAGACTTACCAAAAATTGCCCACATTGACCTACCAAAAGTGGTGGACTTGACTATACAATGGGATCCATTGTTTCCTTCTCATCCAGTCGGCTTGTGAGTGCACTTGATTTTGTACAGGGATGTACAGTGGGCAGTGTCTATGAAATGAGTCAAGTAAATATACCATGAGGCTCAATGTATATGGACTCTATGAAATGATTGAAATGGACACTGATCTCTATGAAATGGATACTGTTTCGTAATGTTGAGACATATCTTTGAGCCTTCTCACTATGACATGGGTAGGTGGTTGTAAAAAAAATGCCGACAAAGGGTAGAGATAAACACCTGAAATGCAAATTTTGGCTGACCTTTTGCGATGAAAGTTGATGAAATGATGAAAATCGTCGGTTCCTCGGACCCCTCCGTGTTGGGAAAGCTTTGACATGTTGTTTCGTACTGCCAAATGAATTGCTATTAAAAAAACAAATACGTTGAAAACATGTTGAAATGTTTGTTCCAGTTTATTGCAAAACAAATTACCTATTTGAAAAACATTGAAAACACGTACATGTTGGGATGTTTTTTTCATTTCAGTATTGCCAAACAGATTGCCCAATCAAAGGCGAATACTTGTTGAGGAGCTGTTCCACTCTCGTGCCAAACAAAGTACCTAGTTGAAAAAAAAATGTACATGTTGGGGACACTTGTGCATTTTAGTATTGCCAAATAAGTTACCTAATAATTGATTACATAATTAAAGAAATGCACGTTCGTATTGCCAGACAAATTGCCTCTGGCCTGTATGAAAGCAAATACATACCTCTCACTAAAATCAAATCAGAATTGACTCTAAGCAATCCCATTTATAGTTAAAATCGAATCCAAATTACTTTAAAGTTAAGTTGGAATTGAGTGTTCCTCAAACTTTTGAGAAAGTCTGAGATAGCGCAAGTTGTTTGTTTTGAAGAGGATTTCATAAGCTAAGTATATTCACCCCAATCCCCATTAAAAAAAGATCAACTACTTCATTACGGGAGGCAAAGTATGGTACACATGGTGGTTCCCACACGGTTCAAGGCTACCCCTTTGTGAGCGTGTGCTTTTGCATTTTTCAATAAGGGATTAATAAAGAAATCGATGCGTTCAGATCTTTCGGGAATTAATTCAAATGTGTGAGGTTAAATTCAAAAAATCAGGAGGGAAAAAATGGAAAGAGAAACAGGTGGAAACATATAGAAATAAGTAATAGTTACATTTTAGAAAAAACGTTTGTCTGTACTTGATTATGGGGTGGTTTTGTAATTTTGTCCCTGGATTTGACATATATACTTTATTGTGATAGGGATTATTAATGGAATGCCAACAATGATTTCTCGCTCCTTGTAAAGGTCTTGTCTGATTGTAATCATCTATGACCATACCTTTGTCTATGAAATGATCCCCTTATTTCACTATACAATGTATGTCCAAGCCTTATTTCGTAGCCATGTCCCATCAGTTTTTAGCCCATGAAAACATGGACATCAGACCAAGTGAGTGCCCCAAAAATAGATACAAACATCTTTCAGCATTTAGCCCTCTATTGAATGACCCTTTTTTTAAGGCACAAAAAAAAAAACACTTCATAGGGCCCAAGAGTAGGCATTCTATAGGTGCACAAGCACAGGGGATTATCTGGATAGTATATGAACACGCGGATATGTTTAATCATAATATTATATTATATATAATTATATATATATATCCGCCGACCCCGGCCATGGCAAGGGGGAGCGCGTCAGGGCAGAGAGGTTGTGAAACAACTAACAATCAACAACGAGCAACCAACAGCCGCCGCAGCAGCAGCAGCAGCCAATTTTTGGAGTCGAAATTAGATGGTGCTTTGCTGTTTCGCATCTGTCTGCTGTGGCTGCCTGTACAAGTGATAAGTTGATAGTCGATAATATTTCTATTATCCGCCGACCCCGGCTGACGCAAGGGGGAGCGCGCAAGGGAAAAAGAGGTACTGCACTACTACTACTACTACCACCACCACCACCACCACCACCACCACCAATACTACTACCACTACGATTGTACAAACAATGGTACAAAAACTGGTCGAAAACTATTGTTTTTCTAGGGTTTCAGAAGGGACGTTAGGCACTTTTTGGGCTCGATTTTGGCGCTGTTCCATCCTTCAGGGCCACTGTGTTTCCCTGTCCGGCAGGGTGCGTTTTCAGTTTCGGGAAGGAGAGCAGCAGCAGCAACAGGAGCAGCAGGAGGGTTCTATGTCTCATTGTACAACCAGTGGTATAAAAACTGGTCGAAACTATTGTTTTTCTAGGGTTTCAGAAGGGACGTTAGGCAGTTTTTGGGCTCGATTCTGGCGCCGTTCCGTCCTTCAGGGCCACTGTGTTTCCCTGTCCGGCAGAGACGTTTTCAGCCTCGGGAGGAAGAGCAGCAGCAGCAACAGGAGCAGCAGGAGGGTTCTATGTCTCATTGTACAACCAGTGGTATAAAAACTGGTCGAAAACTATTGTTTTTCTAGGGTTTCAGAAGGGACGTTAGGCAGTTTTTGGGCTCGATTCTGGCGCCGTTCCGTCCTTCAGGGCCACTGTGTTTCCCTGTCCGGCAGGGTGCGTTTTCAGCCTCGGGAGGAAGAGCAGCAGCAGCAACAGGAGCAGCACGAGGGTTCTATATCTCATTGTACAAACAGCGGTACAAAAACTGGTCGAAAACTATTGCTTTTCTAG
>CAMXCT020001052.1:46887-144387 GCA_947184155.2 Cladocopium goreaui
CAGTATTGAGGACAATTGGGATAGATGGATGCAGTTTGGTTCGGGCATGTTCAGGCCATGTTTCTTTGCAGCTGGAAACTCTCAAGGTTCATCGCTCTCTCGCAAAACAACAACATAGAACAAGAGAAACAACAGCAGCGAGTCAGGGAGTCTGGATAGCATAGCCCAAAATGAAGGGTTCTACGGAAAGATCGGAAGAACGTCCCACTCTCTAGGTTCATCTGCAGGGGAAGAGAAACCCACTCCGAACTCCGAACCATGCACAACATTATATGCCGCGTGCGCTATGCAGCCAGCAAGAGCAACAATAATACAACAAGTTACAACAAGTACGAACACGTGACAGCAAGGACCAAAAAAAATGGGCACACAAAAAGCAAAAATAAAGTGCACTGATTGTATATATTTGTATATCCACATTGGACAACATGTGGTAGGGCCGGAGCTTACACCAACCCATGAGGTCCACCCTTGGGAATCACTAGGGCCAAGGCAGCCAAGGCCCCCAAATCTCACGCCTCTGAAGGGGGGCAGATGACATGGTTTATCAAGGTTTATCAAGGTTTATCAAGGTTTATCAAGGTTTATCTGGCAAGTGAAGTCGGTTAAGTACCGTTCAGCCGCCCAAAAAAAGAGCCCTGCCTAATGGCTTCAAATCCAATCAGGTTTTCTGGGTGGCTCCAAAAACCTGCAAGAATGGCAGGGACAAATGGTTTGATGGTCTTCAGGGTATTCGCATGAATTCAAACGCTTAAGGAATCAGAAATGTGGAATCTTGGATAAATTTGGATATATCAATCATTGTCATCATTGTACAGTACAGCACGGTTTTATTTGCTTTCAACACTTGCATGATTGAAGACAGCCTTCCCACCTGATGCCCCGAAAGAAGGTCGCCATGGTCGACTTGCCATGTCCTGGAAGAAGCTGCTGTGGTCCTGATTGTCCCAGGCCTCCACAGTCTCCATAAGTCAGACTTGGCCCCATCGGCCCCTGACCCCTGGGGTAAGTCTTTTGAGAGGTTTTCCGGAACACTTGCGCAAAAACACCATAAGCTGTCTCAGTTTCTTGCAAGCCTGAAAAAGTTTGATATAAACGTCGAAAGACTTTTTGCCACATGATGACGGCTTTGCACCTTGTATTGCACCAAGTGTATATTGGCCTTTCTCGCAAGGGCGTCGATGTTCTTTAAAGCTTCTGGAACGTTGGTAATTCTTAATTTGATGTAAATGGCAAATAGCGCCTTCGACTCTATATGATTCTCTACTTAATGTATCTTAATGTAATTATCTTAAATTCAACCGTCCATTGTCTTTTCCTTATTTTTCATTTTTCGGATCAATGATCAATACCATTGCCATTGTTGATCTTGCCCATCGCTGCACTGCCTCGGTCAATGATGTCACCTGGTTTCACAATCTGTTGCATCGCGCTCTCGAAATCTCTCGAAGTCTCGTGGTAGATCTCAGCTGGGGTCGACATCTTCAAAGCAAACGGTAGCCTGGCGGATCTGATCTGGTTGGTGATTGACCTACCCCTCTGAAAAATGATGGAGTTCGTCAGTTGGGATGATGACATTCCCAATCTATGGAAAGTCATAAGAGCCATGTTCCAAACCACCAATCAGTGATTTATGTGATTTTATGTGATTTTCATAGTTTCAAAGTATCCTGGGCAGCAAGGAAACCATGGGAAACCATAGGAAACCCCCGAACTCCAAGGCGGCTGTACTTGTGAGACGTTTCGCTCGGCGAGCCCAAACATATCGCTGTGCCTGCATAATATCTTCATTCGACAGATTCGAGCATGCTGCATGCCGTCATTCACATTTGCTCTCTTCAATTTGTTGAATATCGTTGAATATCGTTGAATATCGTTGAATTTCGTTGAATATCGTTGAATGGTGTTCTCAATGTGTTCTCTGATGTTCAATGTGATTGTCACTTTTCTTCTTACTTTTCTAGGAAAATCCAAAGTACCACAGAGATCCACAGAGTACCCAGAGTCCTTCCAGTTGAAGTCGCCCTTCTCTGTGACTCCAGCGCTGGTTGCCCTCACATCTACACAGAAATCTATGCTTGGCCGATTGCAGCACTAGCAGCACCCGTTCAGCACCTATTCAGCCCTTGCCTTGCTAGCATCGCATGGTGTAAGCCTGTTTCAAACAGCAGGATGCTGTGGGACGACACCAAGATCCAAGGAATCTGCGGACGGGATACGCCACTGGCTGCTCCACAGAACCAGCCGTCAAGCATTTCCTTGGCGCATTTTTGGCGGTGAATCTTGGACTCAAAACATCGCCACTATCCCAAGGGAAAGCCAGCATTGGTAGCATGTTGACCCTAGGGTAAATCAAACCCCATGATATTCCATTATCGCCACGGTTTTTTTTTCATCTGCTCCTAGTTTTGCTGAGGCTCTCGTACATGAGAAGCGGTATCCGCAACATGCCTGGGCAAAATTTGGCACAAGCTGGTACAAATATATGGAGAGATACAATTCATTGTGGAATTTTGGGCTTACTGCCGCCTCGAGGTCCAAATGGAAACAAGCATGACAAACACTTCTTTTGAAACGAATTGGTGAGCATAGAGTCTGTGATGAGTCTGTGAAGAGTCTGTGAAGAGTCTGTGAAGAGTCTGTGAGTTCTGAGATGTTCGTCATGGTGTTCAGAGCTTGTCGCATCTGGTCGCCTTGGCCATCAATGACAATGGCTTGCGTCCCGTGCTGCCCGTGGCATGGGTAAGCACCGGGCCTGACCGGGTAGTACCAAGTGGAGAGGCATCAGGTGGAATCACGTGAGACTTGAAACCTTTGGAAACCTTTGGAGACGTTAGTTCCGTGGTGCCCAAACTGTCGACAGCCTGTTGCCGCCCAACGTGTCGATGCAGGCGTCCAACTTCACGTTCCTGCCAGGTGGTCTCTATCGACTCTTCACTGATTCACAACCCATGACGGATCCATGGTGCTGGTATATTAATGCTAACATGACTGGGGTTTTTGTTGATGGGATCCATGGAGCACCATATATGCCATAATTACATGGATCCGTCATGGGCAATGATAATCAATGATATCAATGTGAGGCCCCCCAGTTATGTTTGTTGGTTTAGATTCGCCCCAGCAACTATAGTTATAAGTACCATAAACATCCATAAACCATAGTTATCAATGATTAAGATGGAAGTAGAGCTAAGCTTGGGCAGTTCCAATCATTTGAATCGCTAGCGGAGCCGGGGCGTTTTCTGATTTTCCGGAAGTTGCCGCCTTAGAGCCCCAGCACGCAGACCGTTAATCGATGGAACCTCGCCCCAAAACGAACAAAATGGGAGGCGGAACAAAATGACCTGGTGGACATCTGACATACCCTCTGGTAAACTGCCCCATAACTATGGAAAATCACCATTTTCAATGGGTAAATCTACTATTTCTATGGTCATTTTCAATAGCTATGTTAAATTACCAGAGGGTATCTGACATCTGCACCCAAAACAGCAATCTACACAGTATATCACAGTATTGTTTCGCGAGCAGCAAAGACTTCTTTCGCCACGTTCTCCAAATACCACTTGAATGATTTGCACCTTACTGCGCAAGGAGAAAAAACACAATCACAAGCGATCACAAGCAGTTTTCCAGGCAAGTCGACTCAAAAACATGTCCGGGCTGCAGGTGCACTTTTGGTCCGCGGTTCCGTTGCTTACAATATAGGACCCTTCACTACATCAAAACATAGGCTAGTCAGATCATCCCTGTCAGCTTTCTTGTTCTCCAGTTGCATTTCGGCAGGTATTGCCCACATGTACGTTCTCTCAGAACCACTCTCTTCACTTTCTCTCGCAAGGAAGACGTTCGCACGAACCAATGCCTTCATCATGCGATTTATGGAAGGAGGCCCCAGCCCTGCCATTCGCGCGAAATTCTCCTCTGCAACCCTGGCTTTCAATGCGGTTGATAAGGACGTAATCCTTTCGTCACTAGCAGGGGCAAAGAGGATGCCCTCCGCATCCACTGGGACAACTGCTGTCGCATTTAGAGGCCTTGCATGAATTCGCATGATGGTCATTTCACCTTTACTTGTTTCATTCACGAGTTGCTCGGGATAGAAACCTATAGCTCCATGAAATGGAGTCACGAGCTTTGCCACATAGCTGTTCATTTTTTTCAGGGTGCGAAAAGCCTGCCGCACAGGTTCCTGACCCATCGCATCAATGTACACCTTGCCAAATTTGAAAAGCCTGATGTTGGCAGCCCGTGCGGCACGCGTTATAGCTGTGTCCTCAGGATTTGTCAGCAGTAAATCTAGAGATTACATCCCGAACTTGTAACCTGCTTCTAGATATGCCTGTTGTGATATGTTTTCGGTGATGCAGCGATGCATGTAAACACGCTTTGACTCAAGCACCAAGTGTGACACAAGTCATATTCGATCTGAAAATCATCTAATCATGTTGCATGCACCGTGAATCACCGTCCTGCATACAGGCTATCCCCCACTCATCTCTTGGCCCAAGATTTTCAGCTGCTCGTTGGAGCTGGAGGCCACTGGAACGGCGACCACGGCGACCCTGGGTGCCGTGGGTGCTGAGGGACGCCGTGGACACCGTGAAGCCGCAGATGAAGGACGGGCTCGTCACAAGCGTCGCAGCCAGCGCGACGATCACCGTCCTGAGCGCCCGAGCGACGGGCAACACGGGCAACACGGGCAACTTTGGCCGTGGCAACTGGGTGGCTTGTAGCACCATGAGCAGATTTGCGTAGATTTGCAAGCCATATAACTTCTTGGGCCCGAAGCTGCAACACTGTGCAACACTTGAAAACAGTTGCAACATGTCTAGGCTTCTGCTTGCCATCTCAGCTACGTTTTCCATCTCTGATCCTGTGCCATGATTGAAAAAATCCGAACCCAAAGACATCCAGAGTTTCAAATCCTCCCTTAAAACGGCTGTACTCATAGAATTGGATGATGGGAAAATTTTAACCGGAAACCCATCTATATCTTTGATGGTAAAAACCCATGGGTTTCCGGTTAAGATTTTCCCTTAAACCAATCCATTGATGTACAGGACCTGGATTTCAAGACTTCCCATTCCCAGCGTTTAAAAGGGGACTCCCCAGTAAGTCGGGCTGAGCTGCTTGAGCCGCTGTCGCAGAGATTTCCGAGCTTCCAAGTCCTCAGGATGTAACATAGAAAAATGCTAATTATATACACGTGGATAATTGATGATAATTGATGATAATTGTATATATATTGTATTATATTGTATTATATTGTATTATATTGTATTATATTGTATTATATTGTATATATATATATTGTACATCTTTTTGGGGGAAAAAAATCAGGACTACAAAGAGTCGCAATTTCTCGGAAGATCACCGGGACACCACTTGCTTCGACAAAAATATGTGGCTGAGTTGAGCACCCCAAGTGTTACACCATGCGGAAGAGGAGCGGACGCATGCTGCACCAAGACTTCCTGGCGAGAAAAATACGTGAAACCTGCAGGATGGTGCCCCCCAGTTATAAGTTGGTTTTGATTCGCCCCATTAACTATAGTTATATCTGCCATAAACCATAGTTATGAGAGTTATAAACCAACTTAGCTAACTATGGGGCACCACCTTGTGGATGTTTGTTTCGCGAGAAAGTTGTCAAATGTTGTCAAGCAGGCAAGCTTGACATATTCATCCATCCAGACCTCAAAGGCGTGGCGGGTTTTTTCACCAGGTTTCACAAGAACAGGCACTTACTGGGCAACATGAATTTCGTAGACACTGCATACTGCATCCTGATGTATATATATAATCCTTTCCAAACATTCTATGCAGCCAAGGCCAAGATCAATCATTGAATCCACATCTATAAGTCTACAAGGTCTAATCAGCATTCCTCACAGATGACAACTGACAAACCTAGCTGCACGGCATTTCACTTGGAAAAGGCGTCTGAACACTTGAGTCAGTGTCCACTCCATGTGAACCTCTTTAACTCTGAGGTTGGCAGTTTCTTTAAAAACATACAACTCAGGAAGAAATCAATTCAAACTGTTCACCCGTTGCATTCAAATCATGGTGTACCTAAAATGGAAACAAATGAAACTGAATACCTAAGAAAAACCACAAAATGTGCATATGCACCGTGATGCACAAACGGTTTGCAGCTGTGGAATGCTTCGTTGACAGATTCAAAAATAGTGACTGCTGTACCTTGTCTGTGAATGGTTCTCCACATCAAACACCATGATTTTCGTGATTCCAAGATATTCCAAGCCCATCTGCCAGCAAAAAATGGCGGTGCAAAACTTGAAGCCAAAGGGAAAGAGACGAAAGCTGGGCAATACCACCTTGAAGCATCAAAACCTCTATTTTTGGCCCAGAAACGAGCCCGCTAAAATACTGGTGCCGAAAACGATGTGAAGGGCATGGAAGCTATCTTGTGAAAACCACTTGTGCAAGTTTCAGGCAACATGATGTGCATGTTATTTTGCGTAATCCCTTTTGCAGCGTATTTGCTGTTTGGCGTGGCAAGCACAATTTTTGGTGACCCTCTACTGCCTTTTTTTTTCGTGGCAGGCGCAGTGTTTGGTTAACTTACAGATCCATTTTTCATGGCGGGCACAAATGTTTGGTGAACCCCTAGTTCCATGTTTTCTGGCAGGCACAGGGAATTTGTGGCGCCTCAGGTGGCAGAATTCAGCTCTTGAACCTACTGTAGCTACTGACTTACTGCCCCCTTCTCCTTGGGAAACCGTAAGAACCTACAGCATGGAAGCTGAAACCTGTTCTGGGGCTGCCCCCGGCTTCTCATTGATGACCAGCTTGGCTGGCAACTGTTGGGTAGCTTGATTTTGGAACCTGATAAACTGGGACAGCAAAGTTATAAAGACATTATAAAGAGATCCAAAGATGTAGAACTACAATGGAAGATAGATTGCGTTTCATGTTCCAGAAAACCTGGGGGATCAGTGAAAGTGTTCACGGTGTCAAGCTACTGGTTTGGCAGATTGGGTCAATTTGCCTTTCTATGTCCCCTCAGCAGATGGTAATGCTTGGTCTCACGAAGGAGTTACTTACGTGTAATCGGAACTGCTCCTTGCTAAGATGGATCGAGACGATCACAGGATATCACAGGGCCTCAGGATATCCACCACTTTTCATCAGATCTTTACTGGACCTAAAAACTCTGTGTCGTCAAGTTTTCAGATCAACACAGACTAAAAATCGACCTTCCGGCGCCGTATCTGTTCCTAGCGAAAAAAAACTGCCCCGTGCTCAGATGTTCCCATCCGAGCAGTGGAATGTAGAACTACAATAGATTCGATAGACAGATATAGACAGCACATGAAATGCACATGATATCACTCCATGGACCCAGCAAAAGATTGGCAAAAGATTGGCAAAAGACCCAAAGGCCCATCTTTCAGCTCAAGACCGCAGCTGCTCTCAGCTTGTTTCGGATGATCTCAAAACCGGGCACCTACTGAACTGCCACAGATCCGATACCAACAATCTCGTGGTGCAGCTGATTGTGCCTTGTATGCCACGCCCGCTGAGTCTGTGCCTACGAAACCAAACGTTCGGTTCGTTTCTGGTCAACGAAATCACATTTGGCAAAAGGGACATGATGGTTGCGCCGCTGCACCTTGCCAATAGCGTGCAGATCTGAAGATATGGTACACTCGCGAGCATGGAACGTATCTGAGAGGAGTGCAAAAAACCAGGGTCGAGACTTGTTACTCGAAGCACAAGTCTAAGAATTAGGCTCAATATCTCCACCACACCTCAACTATCACACCAGGGATGCCACGAAGAAGGCAGCTACAGAAAAAAGCTCAGTGGTGTTCTGGGATATGAAATGCACGGCACTTCCGTGAACCTATTTTCTGCATACTTCGGCAAACTTCGGCAAATTTGCCATAAAAGGACACCAGGAATCACCAGGAATCACCAGGAATCACCAGGACACCTTCGCATCCACTTTTTTCCACGCCAGAGTCCAGTCCAACTGGACGCCGCTTGCCGCTTTCATCGGATCCGGATCGCCGTTCCAATGTGGTGCAGTTCCAATGATTTCCATGGCTTTCTCCTTGGTACAGAAACTGAGGTGTTAGCATGTTAGCAGTGGAATCATTTGCCTATTTTGCCTCGGGATTTGCATACACAGCCAAACTGCCAAACCGGCCAAACCAAGTTTGGTCTTGGATAGTATCCCTTCGGCATCTTCGGCACCGGCCGGGCCGACTCTTTGGTGAGACAGATTGAGACAGGTGGGTGACACTTCTCAAGTCGGATCGCGCGCGCATCAGCCCTTGTCAGCAATGGCTTGGGCGAGCCAGTCCAAGCCCTGAGACACGTTGCCGTGGCGCAACGACGAACCATTGCTCTTTTTTCTTCCAACATGTTTTCAATATGTTTAACTAATATGTTTCCAATATTTTCCAATATTGTTCAATATGTGTTCAATTAATTTGTCCAATATTTTTCAATATGTTTAACTTAAAATATGTTTCCATGTTTCTTCAAAATAATTTTCCAATATGGCAGTGTGTCAAAACCTTGTACCCCTGTAGTTCACATCAAAATAGCTGGTAAATAGATGTTCATCCCTCTAAAAATGGTATTCATAGGTATTGATTCATAGCCATTAACCACCATTATTAACCATTATTAACCACTATTAACCACCATTAATAGCTATTGATCCATAGCCATATGTTTTCATCCAATGTTCGAATGCACCGAATGTGGCCAGCATCTCTGCCTCACCGAGCCCATCGCCCACAGTTGCACAAGTCTCCTGGCTGCGAATCTTATGGCAGCCATGGTTTTTCACCGGCTGCAGTCCAAAGTGATGCGCGTTTTGCGAAGTGTTTTCTCAAATCATGGGAATCCTCCAAATGAACATGATAATTTCAATGATAATCATGATAGTATCTGATAAAACATTCAAAATATAGCATCTGATATAGTGTATGACAGTATATGATACAGATTGATATAGTAAAGTATCTTGTCCTCTCTCATGTATTGTGATACCTTGTGATATCTTGTCATGTCATAATTCATGATGCGCCTTGCGGAACGGTGCGGAACGGTGCGGAACGGTGCGGAACGGTGCGGAACGGTGCGTCCTGCACGAGCCATTTCCTCCGATATTTCCCCAGGCTGTTGAGGCCCAGCTTTTGCACCAGCTCCTGACACCCAGCCCCAGCTCCCGCGCTCCCGTGCAGCCGCGCAGCTGTTGCGTAGCTCCTGGGTGCTCATGGCATTGGGGAGATCCTGCTTGTTTGCCATGACCAGCAGCACCGCATCCTTCAACCAGCAGTTTCTGGCAGTTTCTCAGAATGTAGATCCAAATCCACAAATCCAATGAATTTCCGACAAATCCACGTTTGTTTCACCGTTTTCGGGCCCACTGATGTCCAATGGTCCGTTGTGTTTTCACGGGTCTTCGGGTCCTTCATCTCGTCCTTCTGAAGCATTTTCATGAGCTCCTCCTGCGCCTCGTCTATGCGCTCTCGATCACTGCTGTCGATGACCTCAGGCGCTATCTTCGCTGCAGCAGCCGCAGCTTGTACGGTTTGAGCGCGGTCAGGTCTGAGGGGCAGGCGAAGATGAGCCCATCTGTGTTCCTTGAGATCAGAAGTTTGGAAGTCTGCATGAAGTCTGCCTTTGGAATCTGCATAGAATCGGCGCAGAATCTACAAAGCATGACACATCCAAAAACGAGGCACCCGATCTGTCGCCAAGCTGCTGATAATAGTGCTGCCAGATCTGACGCGTTCTGGTTTGACCACCAAGGTCCCAGACTGTGAAGACAATATTTTTGTACTCCTCGGTTTCACATGGCGCTTCACTTCAGGACTAGTTGGCCAAGATACTTAAGTTACGTTAAGGTACTTAGATTCTGCATCTGCTTTAATATGTTTCATGACGTTTTATATGTGGTTTATATATATATACGTACCAAGAGCTTCAAAGACCCAAAAAATTGTAGACTCAATCCAAAAAAAAAAATCAAGAAAAACCGGGTTTTTGTAAAGAACCCATATTTTGGTTTTGGTTGGGTTTGCACAAACTTGTCCAAATCAGGAGGATCTGTGTCAAATTTCTGCTTCGCCGCATGTAGCAACTTCATACTGACAAGTTCCGAAATCTGTCAGACGGAACACACCATCGAAACCGAAACAAACGTTATCACACACGATGCGCACATTCTCCACCGGCTGCAGTTACCTCCTATGCTGCGAACTTTCCCTTCAGCGGGACTGGGGGTAGTCAAAAAGTCTCTAATAATATATATAATATACATGGCATTTCAAAAGTCAGCTTTTCAGATGTGAACCCAGCAAATTGACAATAGTTCTGACCATCTGCGTTGTTTTCTTTTTGTCTGGATCGGGCAATTGCCGGTTCCATCTTGCAAAACGACAAGCGGAGCCTCAAAACTCGACGCCGCAGCCGTCCATTCCCAGAAGCAAAAAAAACATATTTTTTGAATACAGGTTGGTATGGATACAAAATGGGTTTAAGACGGTTTAAATATGGGTTCCCAAAAACCGGGTTTTTTCTATTATAGCAGAATATGGGTTTAGTACGGGATAAATATGGGTTTAGTACGGCTTAATACGGCATATTTTGGGCACGGGCCCTAAAAGTGTCATCCAAAATGGCTCTAAAAATGCCTTTTCGATTGATTTTTGATGATTTTGTTCATTTTTCCGACACTTTTGTTCGACTTTGTTGCATTTTGGTCATCCATGATCATTTTTTCCCAATGAAACAAATTACAAACATGTTTCAAATTTATGCTTGTAGGGGCGGTTCTTGTGGGAAAAAGTCCTCCAACGACTCCAGATTGACTGTGATCACAACTAATGTTGTCCGACATGTTCCAAGAGCACCGGGTCCTTTCTTGTGAGAACTGCCAGCAGTTCAGCCAGCGGGGTGGAAGTATAATCAACATGAAGGGTACTGTGAGGGATAGATCCAAGGCTATTATCAACAAAGGGCATTGAATCCTCCAAGGGAACGGATCATGAGATGTCATGACACCAAGTGTGAGAAAAAGTAGGTTTTTCCCTGGTAAAGAAAAAAGCCCGTATTTTTGGAGGAAAACCGAGTTTTTTTTCATAACTGAAGAAAAAAACGTTTTTTGGAAAAAGACCTACAAATTTGTGGGTTCTTGATGCGCTAGGTATATATGGGGATGGGTCAAAACCCTGTACCCCTGTAGTTCACCCCAAAATAGCTGGGATTTATGGATGTTCATCCCATTAAAAATGGTATTTTCATAGGTATTGATCCATTCCCATGTAGTTTTGTACAATTATGTGAAGCCTCATCATCAATCACTACATTCACATCACTGAGGACTTCTCCAGCTTCTCCACATTGAAACCCACAGTCGGCAGCGTTCTCACCTGCACTCCCAGTTTCAGCCGGTACCTTGGCGGTCTGCATTCGTTTGGTATCCAAGGTATCTCAATGGATTGGTAAAAAGTTGGGAAAATCTTAACCGGAAACCCATGGGTTTTTACCATCAAAAAAAGGGGTTTCCGGTTAAAATTTTCCCATCATCCAATTCTATGAGTATCACACTGGCCTGCTGGCCAGATATGAGAGATCTAAGAGATCTGAGACTTTGACAGGGTTGTTGTTTTGCCAGCTGAGTCCTGCCAAAATCATCCAAGATCCGGTCACAGCAATCGAAACGACATCTAAATCATCTAACATCGGCTAAGCACAATCGCATCAAGCCAACAAGCCAACAAGCACTGTCCAGCCCCACCATGATGATGCACACCTCGCGCTTTCCAACCAGGTGCCTAACATTGATTTCAAGATATTTCAAGAAACCCTCCGGTTATGACTACCATAGCCATGGTATAGATGGCCCATAGAAATAGATGGTTTACCTATTAAAAATGGGGATTTTCCATGGCTATGTTAGTCATACTGTAACCAGATGGTATTTCAAGGAGAAACGCCTGGAGAAACGCCTGGAGAAACGGCGAACTCCGAGGCCGGTGCCCCCACATGGAGCTTAACACATCGCTGACACTTGTCTGTACGCCACCTTAGAGATCCCACCACGGCCACGGCCACGGCATGCCACGGCTGGAATGCTCACATGCCACGGCTGGAATGCAGATCAGTTGCATAATTGCGGAGGATCACCCCATAAAGCATCCTCGGACTATCAATTCACAATCCAAAAATGCAAAACTATCAAGCTCAAACCACGCCCAAGGACAGGCACGGATAAACAGTCTCGGAGAAAACTGCTTTTTTCATCGATTTCTTACGCAGAATTCGAAACATCATGAAACATCAAGAAATGATGAAAAAGTGGTCGTTTCATTGTCCCATTGCCAACAATTTTCGGCAGCAACAGCATCTGCACTGAGCGCGGTTCCGAGAGCCCTTGCCCCATCGTTGCGAACTCCTGGTCGCACTATGCCCCCATCTTTGTGCCGGGCGAAAATGGGGGTTCTCGCTTGAGACAAAGCGGCCGCGGAAGAAGTCCTGCGGAATCCAGGAAAAAATCATGAGAGAACTGCTGCTTTCGAAAACCCTCTGGTAAACTAACATAGCTGCTATTGAACTTGACCCATTTATAGTATATTTATAGTTGATTTTCCCATTAATAGCATGGTGATGTTCCATAGTTATGTTAGTTATTGTTAGTTTGCCAGAGGGTAAGTGACGCCTCTGGTGACACAAAAATCCCAGGTCAGCAACTGTCACCCTGCAGTAAAATCTGCTCAGAGTCCCAACTGCCAGGTACGAAAACCAATCTCCATCTCCTGGACGACACCAACAAAAAGGGTCAACTTGGCTATGAATCAATACCTATCAATACCATTTTTAATGGGATGAACATCCATAAATCCCAGCTATTTTGATGTGAACTACAGGGGTACTATTGGTTTTGACACACTGCCAACTTAACATAGCCTGGCGTCTAGCCTACCAAGACCTGTCCAATGATTCCCACAGCTCGACATCATAAGTATCATAAGCATCGTCCTCCCCGCCATAGAACTTCATGTCTGGATCGTAGCCTGCAGCGCTGATGCTTCACATTCCAGTTTCACATTTGCAAACATAAAGAGCAACAGCCACCTCCCAAATGCATGAAGAATGCCTTGTCAGCCGCAAACAGACCTCACGCAGGGTCGAGACACCCAGCCAAGGCCGCTACTTTGCACAAATGATCATGAGTCATCATGAGCTTGTTTAAATCCGCAAGCAGAATCAGGAGCCTCCTGCCATGATGGAAGATTTTTGAATTTCACTTCCTGTTTTCGTTGGCATTGGCCTTTGCCTGTCACGTTGGCACATGACCAGCAAATCGGCTGAGGTTGCAAGAATCAGCTGAATTCGTGCAGCAAGGCTGCCCAAGCGTCCAGGTAAAGCTCAACCTCATCTACACTGCGGCGCCATGAAATCGAAGAAAATCAATAGAATTATTAGATAAGAAGATTAAAAATATGAATGAATAAATAAATAGATTAATTAACTAATTAATTGAATAAATAAATACATAAATAATAAATAAATAAATGAATAAATAAATAAATAAATAAATGAATGAATGAATGAATGAAAATACAATAAATACGCGGATGTTAACAAATGATACAAATGAATACAAATGAAATTAAATGAATATAAATGGACAGATTTGGATCCTTCATATTTCTTGGTTACGTGAAGGTTCCGTGGATACGACTGAACAGGACGCTTTTTCCAGGGCCCCCTGACACACCAAGACCTGAGCTCCCCTCAAAGGCCAGGTTGTCGAAGTCAATGCCTGGCTTTTTATCCAGAGGCTCCAGCATTTTGTGCTCAATTCATGTGAAAAATTCACTGAAAAATTGAGTTTGAAATGTTTGAATTTGATAATTTTGATAGTCCCTACTATAGTTTGCTGGATTGCTGGAGAGAGTCTCTACCATTGTTTTTACTGTTCGGCTCGTCATTTTTGGTCATTTTGGGTCATTATTCTACGACCCACAGGATCCCAAAGGTACTCATTAGACCTCCATTTGGCCTTTCGCATGGCCAACTTCGGCTTGACAGGACGCTAGGGACAGCACCCAAAATGTTGGGCACCACAACGTGCCTGAAAATGGCGCAGTCTTTTTTTGGCTCTGTCCCTGTGCTTCAAACACAGATACCTCTTAAACCTTTGAGAATCGCTCAATTTGGATTGCAATGCATCAAAAAATTGAAGCACACAGATCATTCACATGCCATTGTCATACGAAGTCAGTCGACTCAAAAGGGTCTGTTCATGTCTGTGAAAATTCCACTGTCACAGCACATTTTCCGGAAACATGTCAGACTGCGAACCTGCGGTCTTGCTTGATCCGGGCCAGCAAAGGTTCCAGCCAACCAGGAGAGGCCTGGTCAGGATTTATCCAGTATCCAGATGTATCCAGCGTGAAGACAAACCAGTTGATGCTGTTGATGCTGGTTTTTCTATTTGGACTCCAAAAGAAGCTGTGCTGTGGATAAAAGCTCTGGATTTTTTTTCTCTCGCTGGCTGGTTTTCGCGGCTAGCTGGAGGAGAGCTGCATGATTGCCTGAGATCAAAGATAGTGCTTGGAGAGTTTGAAGATAGCCCGCCCCAGTGCAGAAAAACAGTGAGAACATGGCAGCAAGCATCAGCATTTTCATGGCGTCCTTTCATTGGACAGGCCTCGACGATGTCATTCTTGTTGTTACCTTACGATGAACGGCTTCCACACATCCCAAACTCTTTCGACTGTCCAAGGGAGCAAGGGAAGAGCATTTCAGCTTGCCTTTCCCCATACTTTGTGTTTTGTGCCATGCAGTGCGTTACAAAGAATGCTGTGACTGCCACCCAGGAACGCAGGGCTTCAACCGCTTTGGCGCGGGAGCAGTTCACCTGGGATACCACCAACTCGATATCCTTCGGTTCGATGCCCTCCTCATCCACCTCGCCCTCCTTCAGTCAGGTGGCCATCTTGTGATGCGAAGCGCACTTGGGTACACACGGGGTACACTCCGGGGTACACTCCGGGGTACACTCCGGGGTACACATGGGGTACTCGGTGCAGTGTGGTGCAGCCTGGTGCAGCTTAGTGCAGCTTGGTGCAGCTTGGTGCAGCTGGGGAAAATGTGGCGGTCCTCGATCTCTTCGACCTTTGGCTTTTCCGGTTCCTGCGCATCAGACCGCGGCTGATATGAGCGCACTACGGGCAACACGGCATGTCTGTGAACAAGTCTTTGGTAAATATCAGAATACGGTAGACAGTAGCTACACATATTTGCCCTCCTAGGATTTGCCTATTTACACTCGAAAACTTGTTCACACACTCGAAAACGGTCCCTCCGTGTGCTCCCTGGTCCCTCACTGCAAATCGCTGAATTTGACAAAAGATGCTCGAGAGGTCCTGGCGCTCCACACCCGCAAGGTGCTGGGCCGCAGTCGCCTGGGCCTGGGCGCTCAGATCTTCCACCTCAGGGCGAACATCAAAGAACATCAAACACCCGGCCAGAACTCTGGTCGGGTGATTGCATCACGCATGGATGCGCAATGGATGTGCATGGCATGTTGCATCCTATGTTGGTGCAGAAATGCAGCCACGTCCATGTCAGCAAAAGGGAGGAAACATATGAAACAGAGTTGCTGTCAAACCATGACCAGCCACTCAAGTCTTCAGCCAGACTGAAGTCTTATCTTGAGTATTCTTCAGTCTTAAGCTGAGTCTAGAAAGTATATACAACAAATTCCCCTTGCCTTAGCCTCTCCAAAGACGATGTAGGTGTCGGAGCTCTGTGCCTCTGCACAGAACTTTGAAAGCGATGCCATCCGTCGTCCGTTGTCGTCCTTTTCAATTTTTAAACGTCTCAGTAAGATCAGTACCTCTTGCGCCAACACACAGCAGCAGCGAATCTTTGTCCCAAGTCGCGGGGCTGAATATAAGAATAGGCACAGTATATAGATGCGCTGCATGTGTCATGACACATTGAGCAATGGTTTCAACATGTCACAGCCAGATACAGTATTGATCCCAGGCTTAGTTTATAGATATAGAATATAGATATAGTATGATATAGTGGAAAAACATGTAGGTGAAAACCATGTGACATATGCTCATCAAATCCATGTCATTTGGTGTCTGTTAATACAACGGCGTGCATGGGTTTGACACATATGCGACGGTGTGTGAAACGCGTGAGCTCTTGAACACTCGCGCATTTGTGCCAACAAGTGTTTGTGGCTATTGGCTTATGTTGCTTCAACATCTGTAATGTGTTTGTCGTGAGTCGTGTTGCGTTCTCCTTTATATACACCTCCACTGACTGACATCATAAAGCCATTTAGTAAGATCTCTAAGATCTCCATCAATGTCTCTCACGTCTACATCTTGAATTCAAGGAAGGTGCTTCAAGAGGTGCTTTGGCGTTGCTTTAAAGTTTAAACCCTGGTGGAACCTTAAAGTTTTGTGAGTTGAAAACCTGTTTTGAAACATGTTGTGTGTGTAAGCTTCGCCACAGAAATAGAGGGGAAATGTGGGAATCAACCCATCTGGTGGCGGTGATCCCGGGTGGAAATAGGTGGGGTTCCGTTGCGCTTCCGAGTCTCGACATTTTGTTCGACCATTTCAACTAGAAGGAGTCAAAGCGAAGACTTTGGCGAAAGTTTTACGCAAGTATTATGTAACAGCACCTATTTCATTCCAAGAATGGCCAGGTTGAATTTGAACAAATGACTGAGCTTTAAGTTTTGCAAGTGTTGCTACCTAGATGAAACGCTGTTAAACATTGTTTAACATCACATCACTATTCAGAAATATGCCATCTATGCTGTGATAGTCATGCTGAAAATGTAAGTCTACCGCACTTTGCCCAAACAATCATACCTCGCCTTGTATACGTCAGGCTTTGAAATAACAAAGAGGATATTTTTGCCTCGGCTTTGCAGCAAGAAATGCTTTTTCTGAGATGCCTGAAATCTACATGGAGGTTTCAATGGGTACCCCAATATTTGGATGCTTTATGATGCTTTATAATGGAAAATCCCATTAAAATGGATGATTTGGGGATACCGCCATTTTAGGAAACCTCCACATGTTCATGACTTGTTCATGCATACTCTGCCTTGCTTCCAAGCGACTCTTCTTCACAGTGACTCGCATGATACCAGGCACCGGCTTCATACCGAGCTTCTGCACTGCCTTTGCACACGCCAACTCGAATGTCTCATCTGCTGTAACTGGAACGGTAAGACTCTGAAAGAACGGCTGCTCAGAACAAGGGATCCTGGAACAAGTGACTGGGCACAGTTTGCTGATCACTCTTCATAAGCCGTGCAAAATGTGCAAACCGTACACAAAATACACAATTTTGAATAAGTCAAGTAAATTCTCTGTTGCAGCATCAGCCTTGCGGCTCTTCTTCTCAGCTCGGTTTTGCTTTACCCTGCAAACTCATGCAAACTCCATGAAGCAAAGCCAACACCCCCAAACCCAAAACACGCGAAACAAACCTTCACATCACATGGCAGAAAGCAGCTCAGGAATGATGTAGCTCCATGTAGCTACTTCGCGTGACTTGCAGCTCCAAGCCTCTCAGAGGTTGCAGCATCCGCTCCCTGGCCCAAAGATTCCCACCAAAGATTCCCAAAGTTCGCATGTCAAGTGACAAGTCATGTCTGATTTTGCATGTTTGGTATGAAAATGTATCAAACAGCCACCCACACCTCAAGGTTTGGCATTTCCTCGTTGGAGCCGCTCTCATCGTCGCTCTCATTGCGGATCTCGGGCTCGTCCTAACACGTTCCAACTTCGATCCGCCCCACATCCCAATGCGTCCCAAGTCATCCCAAGGCAACGTCGGTCGTTCCATGTCGTTCCAGCTCCGACCCCAACGACCCACCTGCGTCTTGGCCATCTCGAGCGATGCACTGATGCAACTTTAAAGACACGGGGCCAACACAAAACTCTGAGAGCCAAAAGGCCAAAAGGATCCAAAAGGGTCGGTGAACACACAACACACATCAACACACGGATTTGAGTTGAGATGCACATGGCTGATAGCGTCTGATAGAGTTATATAACCGCTAGCACGAAGCACTGAAGCACAGCAATCTGGAGCTTTTTGTCTTTCCTCACCGTGCATCTGTCACATTCTCTTAGCTGGAGGAGAGCTGCATGATTGCCTGAGATCAAAGATAGTGCTTGGAGAGTTTGAAGATAGCCCGCCCCAGTGCAGAAAAACAGTGAGAACATGGCAGCAAGCATCAGCATTTTCATGGCGTCCTTTCATTGGACAGGCCTCGACGATGTCATTCTTGTTGTTACCTTACGATGAACGGCTTCCACACATCCCAAACTCTTTCGACTGTCCAAGAGAGCAAGGGAAGAGCATTTCAGCTTGCCTGTCCCCATACTTTGTGTTTTGTGCCATGCAGTGCATTACAAAGAATGGTGTGACTGCCACCCAGGAACGCAGGGCTTCAACCGCTTTGGCGCGGGAGCAGTTCACCTGGGATACCACCAACTCGATATCCTTCGGTTCGATGCCCTCCTCATCCACCTCGCCCTCCTTCAGTCAGGTGGCCATCTTGTGATGCGAAGTGCACTTGGGTACACTCCGGGATACACACGGGGTACACTCCGGGGTACACATGGGGTACTCGGTGCAGTGCGGTGCAGCCTGGTGCAGCTTAGTGCAGCTTGGTGCAGCTTGGTGCAGCTGGGGAAAACGTGGCGGTCCTCGATCTCTTCGACCTTTGGCTTTTCCGGTTCCTGCGCATCAGACCGCGGCTGATATGAGCGTACTACGGGCAACGCCAACACGGCATGTCAAATAGGCAAATCCATGCAAATCCTAGGAGGGCAAATATGTGTAGCTACTGTCTACCGTATTCTGATGTTTACCAAAGACTTGTTCACACACTCGAAAACGGTCCGTCCCTGTGCTCTCTGAATTTGACAAAAGATGCCGGAGAGGTCCTGGCGCTCCACACCCGCAAGGTGCTGGGCCGCAGTCGCCTGGGCCTGAGCGCTCAGATCTTCCACCTCAGGGCGAACATCAAAGAACATCAAACCACCCGGCCAGAACTCTGCGTGGTCGGGTGATTGCATCACGCATGGATGTGCATGGCATGTTGCATCCCATGTTGGTGCAGAAATGCAGCCACGTCCATGTCAGCAAAAGGGAGGAAACAAATATGAAACAGAGTTGCACTTAAGTCTTGAGCCAGACTGAAGTCTTATCTTGAGTATTCTTCAGTCTTAAGCTGAGTCTAGAAAGTCTACCTGTATCTATATATATACACACACATCAAATTCCCCTTGCCTTAGCCTCTCCAAAGACGATGTAGGTGTCGGAGCTCTGTGCCTCTACACAGAACTTTGAAAGCGATGCCATCCGTCGTCCGTTGTGGTCCTTTTCAATTTTTCAACGTCTCAGTAAGATCAGTACCTCTTGCGCCAACACACAGCAGCAGCGAATCTTTGTCCCAAGTCGCGGGGGGCTGAATAGAAAACTAAATAGACACATAGACACATGTAATTAGGTGAAATCAAACACAATTTCTGGAACTTTTAAAGCAGCTTTCACACGGTAATAGCTACGGTCCGAACTTATCAATTGCATCCATTACGTCACGTATCACGTCATGTCCTGCCTTGTGCACATCAGGCTTGGAGATGACAAACAAGATATTCTTGCCTCCAAAGCAGCACAAGCAGCACAAGCAGCAGACTGCTTGAGGCCATGTCGAGTTCAAATGGATGGAAGGACGAACGAACGGACAATGGATTGATGTGCACTCCAGTAGCATAGCACCAATTGCTCGTGTCAGCAAGGACAAAAGAGGCATTGACAGGCTCTTCCTAATAAAACACAATGGAAATATTGATGAGAATGTGGAAATACAGCGGTAATGTCATGATGCCTGAAATCTATCTGTTCATGTAACAAAGAGGATATTTCTGCCTCAGCTTTGCAGCAAGAAATGCTTTTTCTGAGATGCCTGAAATCTACATGGAGGTTTCAATGGGTACCCCAATATTTGGATGCTTTATGATGCTTTATAATGGAAAATCCCATTAAAATGGATGATTTGGGGATACCGGATACCGCCATTTTAGGAAACCTCCACATGTTCATGACTTGTTCATATGCATACTCTGCCTTGCTTCCAAGCGACTCTTCTTCACAGTGACTCGCATGATACCAGGCACCGGCTTCATACCGAGCTTCTGCACTGCCTTTGCACACGCCAACTCGAATGTCTCATCTGCTGTGACTGGAACGGTAAGACTCTGAAAGAACGGCTGCTCAGAACAAGGGATTCTGGAACAAGTGACTGGGCACAGTTTGCTGATCACTCTTCATAAGCCGTGCAAAATGTGCAAACCGTACACAAAATACACAATTTTGAATAAGTCAAGTAAATTCTCTGCTGCAGCATCAGCCTTGCGGCTCTTCTTCTCAGCTCGGTTTTGCTTTACCCTGCAAACTCATGCAAACTCCATGAAGCAAAGCCAACACCCCCAAACCCAAAACACGCGAAACAAACCTTCACATCACATGGCAAAAAGCAGCTCAGGAATGATGTAGCTCCATGTAGCTACTTCGCGTGACTTGCAGCTCCAAGCCTCTCAGAGGTTGCAGCATCCGCTCCCTGGCCCAAAGATTCCCACCAAAGATTCCCCAAGTTCGCATGTCAAGTGACAAGTCATGTCTGATTTTGCATGTTTGGTATGAAAATGTATCAAACAGCCACCCACACCTCAAGGTTTGGCATTTCCTCGTTGGAGCTGCTCTCATCGTCGCTCTCATTGCGGATCTCGGGCTCGTCCTAACACGTTCCAACTTCGATCCGCCCCACATCCCAATGCGTCCCAAGTCATCCCAAGCAACGTCGGTCGTTCCATGTCGTTCCAGCTCCGACCCCAACGACCCACCTGCGTCTTGGCCATCTCGAGCGATGCAACTGGAAAGGTTTGGAAAGACACTATATCACTACCTTGAGCCAAATGTTCGCAAGGTGGCAGGGTGGCAGCTTCTAAGAATGAACAAACAGATCAATTTCAAATGCTTCTGAAACTTACCCACTGGCCTCAAAGACCTTGATAAACGTAAGATAGCTTCAGTCTAGTGATTGAGTTTGTGATGCGTTTGTGTGTGTGTGCACGTGTTTTCTTTGAAGCTGCTGTGCCTCAATGTGACTGTCCAAGAAAACCACTACCTCCGCTTGGGCTCGCCATGCCCCTTCCATCCGGGCAAGCCTAAGCTTCGAAATTCATGAGAAGCAAGGAAGCCCAAAAAAGGGCTCTATTTCTGAATATCTGGCTTTCGATCTGCAAATGGCAACATGGTATTGGGGATTGACATGGATTGACTAGTAGAAGGGGGGAGAGACTCGGAGAGACTGCAGTGTCTTTCGGTTGCGCCGGTTGCCCCGGCGCAGCACCGCCTTCCACCAACTCGCCCCGCACTCAGCGCACTCAGCGCACTGAGTCTAGCGCATCAGACCACGGCGTTGTCCTAAACGAACCAGCCGCACCTAACAGGGCCATCAAGGCAACAGGAGAGAGTTCATAGCCGAAACGCAGCTTAGCACATCCTTGAGGTCGAATCTGTATGGGTAAAGGATTCCATGGATTCCATGGAAGGGGGATGAAAAAGGTACTTCAAAAATGCGAAACATGCTGAAAACCTCTCGAGTCCGGGTGGAGGAATTGAGAAACGTGGCAAAATACCATGTAACCAGGAATTGGTTTATCTCTGCATCCCTGCATAAACGATACAATAGCTGTGAAAAACAACTCAGCAAGATTTCAGATGGATACCTTTGGCAGCTTCTTCAAATAATCTTCGAGCGGACTTTGTAGTTTCAGCCATCGCTCCTGGAGAAACACTGCTGTCCAGAACTTTCAAAACTGACACTGAATATGTTAGATTCAAAGTTTAATGCTTGCGAGTACAGCACACATCTGAACATATCCCAAGTCCCTCCAACACCTTTTAAAAAAAAAAATATAACCTCTTAAAAATGCAGCTATGCATAGTGGGTCTTTTTGTATTTGGAGAGGTGTGGATACTACAGTTCAAAAAAAAACACTCTTTTGGAACTTCAAATATTTGCAGTGTTGGTTGGTATGCCTGAAACATCAAATGAGGCGTCGCGTTTACCACTTTTATGGGTCCATCCAGTTATGATGTCTAAAAATAGGTGGCACACACACACACACACTCAGATGATTGGGGTGAGAAGGCTGAAAACAGCCAAACTACCGTGGGGCGCACCACCACCACCACCACCACTACCACTACCACTACCACTACCACTACCACTACTACTACTACTACTACTACCACTACTACCACTACTACCACTACTACCACTACTACCACTACTACCACTACTACCACTACTACTACTACTACTACTACTACTACCACCACTACTACCACCACTACTACTACTACTACTACCACCACTACTACCACTACTACCACTACTACCACTACTACCACTACTACCACTACTACCACTACTACCACTACTACCACTACTACCACTACTACCACTACCAGCACTACCACTACTACCACTACCAGCACTACCACTACGACGACGACGACTACTACTACTACTACTACCACTACTACTACTACCACTACTACTACTACCACTGCTACTACTACTACCACCACCACCACTACTACCACTACTACCACTACTACCACTACTACCACGACTACCACGACTACCACGACTACCACCACTACCACCACCACCACCACCACCACCACTACCACTACCACTACCACCACTACCACTACCACTACCACTACCACTACCACTACCACTACCACTACCACTACCACTACCACCACTACCACTACCACTACCACTACCACTACCACTACCACTACCACTACCACTACCACTACCACTACCACTACCACTACCACTACCACTACTACTACTACTACTACTGACTACTACTACTGACTACTGACTACTGACTACTGACTACTGACTACTGACTACTGACTACTGACTACTGACTACTGACTACTGACTACTGACTACTACTGACTACTGACTACTGACTACTACTACTGACTACTACTACTACTGACTACTACTGACTACTACTGACTACTACTGACTACTACTGACTACTACTGACTACTACTGACTACTACTGACTACTACTGACTACTACTACTACTGACTACTACTGACTACTACTACTACTGACTACTACTGACTACTACTGACTACTACTGACTACTACTGACTACTACTGACTACTACTGACTACTACTGACTACTACTGACTACTACTGAGTAGTACTGACTAACGAAAGCTAGTCGGGCAAGGAGGGATGTGCATTGAAAGAATATATGGCGCGACCTTTTGAGTGTCATTTTTTGAAGTGAAAAAAACTACCAGTCGATGGTGCTGACACGTTAACAGCAGCGTATCATGATATTCTATATAGCTCGTATGCACCATAATCATTCCACAACCCTCCCCCTGTAGCATACCAGCGTCAACATTATGCTCCAAGTACTCTACTTGCCAAATACAAAGTGCCCCAACCGAACGGTTTCGGTTGAGCCACTTTGCAACCATATGATTGAACCTCTTTCCCTCAGCCTTCCTTCCTTGTTCCTGTCCGTGTACAAGTAAATCACCCAGTCTTAGAATCTGGTAACCTAGGTGCATACATCCATCGAGCAAGAAATGCGTGGGAATCTTAAGGTGCGAATCTTGCATTCCTCGCCAAGACCGGGTCATGCTTTCATGCAGACCTCTCGAGGAAATGGAAATGCAAGACTCCAAGTGGCCGTTCTCTCATTACATTACCTTGCATTGCATTACATTACATCACATTGCATTAGATTAGACTAGACTAGATTGGATTACATTAGGTTTACATTACATTAGGTATCATTAGGTTAAATTACATTAGGTTAGATTGCATTACATTATCTGCCCCCAATTCATTGCTAAAGTGCTAAAGCAAATCCAACTCCAGCTAGCAAGCTGGCTTTCATGATACTGTGGATGGAAGAAATCCTGCACCAGTTGATAGGTGGTTTATCCCATTAAGGTTCCAACCAGCCAACGTGGTGCAGGATTTCTTCCACCCGCCATAAGTTGAATCTTTGAAAACAAACCAATGGACAGAGTGAATCAGGATCTCAACTATAGACCATTGAGAAACTGCAGCAGCCCCTACACGTATCTGTACATTTTGGTGAATCCGCCGGCGTGTTTTGTGGATGTTCTTCTGATACATCTTTAGCTTAGCTGGAGCTTAGGCATGTAGCCACCTAGCCACCATCTAGCCACCCACCTAGCCACCCACCTACCACCTACCCAGCCACCTAGCCAGCCACCCACCCAGCCAGCCACAGCCAGAGTCATCCTCATCAAGCCCCACAGCTTCCTCTACGCCAACAACCCCTGCTTTCGGCTCTCCGCAGCCAGAGGGCTGGCGGAATGCCGAAGGCTGTTACATTCAATCAAGGTCTGGGCCTGTTGAAATGTTTCAGCAGTCTGAGGCAATCAATTCTGAGTCTTTCCTAGGTATCTGATTGAGGCATCAGCCCCGAATATTGATTAAACATTTGCAAAGCGCAATACTTTGGGCAAATCAGCTGCTTGTAGCCCCTGTGGCAAGTGCATTCCAGTGCATTCCAGTGCATTCCAGTTGAAGAAAAAATTCGTCAACTTAGGAATATCATTCCTAGATTCAATTGTGCCAGTTGTCTCATGCTCATCCCCTCCTGCGTGAAACGACCTGGGTCTGCAACAGAGGCATCATCTACCAGGATGATTTCTTGCCTTGCAAATTGAAAAGTGTCAAGCCACCAAGTCAGTAATATATGAAGCACCAAATGGGCCAAAAGCCCCTGATACTACCGGGTTCTGACACATCTGTGACACTTTTGAAAGGTAGCATTGTAGAATGAAAACGTGCGCTTCAGCATCAAGGTGGGTCTCTCGGTGACGATTCCAGTGAGTAACTCATCACTGGGCATCAAGCAGCAAGCCTTGCGGCGATTGATTCAAGACCTTACACCACAGCGGATCCCCGGGATACCCTTAAGGCTCCACTGCATCGCCCTTCTCAGCTGCTCACAGAGTGCACTGATCGCAGCAGTATGGAGGCCACCTGACGCTGACAGTTGAAGAGTGAGTTCAACTTTCCCAAGCGAAGGATCGTTATCCCGGCTTAGAACCAAAAAAACAAAAAATATCGATGAAGATAGGGCAACGGAACGAAAATGATCACTCACTTGCTTGTTACCTGCATGAGATCCAAACGACAAAAGCACTCTTAAAGCTGTGAAAGGTATTGGTGGCGAGTTGAAAAGCTGGCTGCCACCGCTTTGCGGGAGCTTTGTCCAGCATGCTCTGCAAATCCAGAATTGCCACTCCATCAAATGTCAAAGTTTGGATCGTCAAGTAGAGCTGCAATGAGAAAAGGCGTTCTGAATCTTTATGATTTAGATAATGAGATACCACGTCGCGCGAATCTGATCATGGAAAGACCAGCTTTTTCGCAAAAGTTCCCCCGGTCATCGAGTCAACACAAACTCGATAAAGAATTGCGAAAAGAGCGGACCTCGTTGTGAAACACGATCACAACCGAGGCTCTCTGCAAGTCGTTCCTTAGGATGTCAATGGATGTCATGTATTCAGAAATCAAGGGATTACGAAATGCGCGCGTCTGGCCAAGTGGGCAACCTTGCAAAATCAGTCCAAAATCAGTCGCCCACGGATAACTTCTGTGCCGCATTTTGCAGATCTCTGGTCTCCCAGGACAGCACAGATTGCTAGAGCTCGCTTCCACATCGGTCAAAGTGCTTCAAAATCACGGTGGCTTCAAAAAAACTTCCTTCAGTGATTGTTCTTGCAACTTTCAAGAGTCTGCTGTCAGAATGCCCGGAACAGCATGCCCAGCCTGGTGTCAGGTGCTTGTCTATCCAAGGGAATGGAATCCTTGGCAATGTCAACATGGAGCCAAAGCCAAGTTCCATCATGGTTCAAATCAAATCAATGGAGTGGGGAAAGCTATGTGTCTGCCTAAGCTTTGCGACGCTTTTGGCGGCATTGTAGCACTGGCCCATGTGCGCCTGCATCAAGGGCTGCTCGCCATAAGTTCCGATGATGTGTTTCACAATGTATTTCACATGTGTTCACATCATAGCAGGCTTTCGTTGGGGATTTCAAGTGCAGCATGCCGAGTTTTGCTTGACACAGACCGAACGTGGCCATGGGATGCCATTTCTTGCGCAGAGGCACCTGACGCTTAAATTCATCGGTGTCACTGTTACTTGGAAGAGGTGTGGGTTTCACCTTGGACATCGATGAAGTCATGGGATGACTGGGACGACGTCTCTGAAGGATCAAAGCTTAGTGGCCAATGGCGGCCAATGGCGGCCAATGGCGGCCAAGGGGCCAAGGGCATGCCATCAGGTCCAAGGCCAAGCCGCCCATGCCTTAGGCTGTGCTCCATCTCTATCTTGGAATCACCTGGCCTGATAAAAACACTGTGAAAAAACTGTTGTCTCTTCGAAAAACAAGCCATGGAAGGTGCTTAGTTGCCTTTGGTTTGTTCTTTGTTCGCAGGATGAGCGGGATTTGCCATTGCTTTGGAAAGACTGGTATTCAAGTGTGCCTGGTCTTATGCGAGCTCAATTATTCAGAAGTGGAAGAACAGTTTGCTACTCAGGTTTTATGTGTGCAAGTTTGCTACTCAGTTTCCAGCGGCCTCAAAGAAGCACATCATTTGTCAATCCACGGTTTCAAATGCCAGTGTCCGAGTCATACGAGTACGGCAAGAGATAGCAAAAGCACACATCCATTGAGGGGTTCTTATAGAAACCAACGAAGATAAACGAACATAAACGAATATACACCCGTTACATCCCATGATTTTCAGAACGATTTCGTAAATTCACCTGAGTTTGGGGCCAACGTCCTGGACCTGCACCTGGTAATTCCTTGCAGGGCAGTCACACATCAGCCGTCAGTCGGGTTACGCAGAGGACCCTTGACATCTTCCCTCTACACCCTGTGATCGCGTTCTGGCGTTTCAAGACACTGAAACCTGTCATGAAACATGTTGAAACATGTGGAAACCATGTGTGACATCGACGAAAGCCTCCAGACCAGGTGCAGCATCATGTTCGATGTCTCCTGGCCTCGAGAAGCTATCGATGCTCTCAGCATGTTGCTCTAGCCGCGTAAGCAACTCAACCTGTTGCCAACCTCACATTCTCACTTCGCTTATGGCAGCCGGAAGAAAAGGTGTAGACTGAATCCGCAAAAGATGCAATTTGAAGTGCGGCTGATTCCATTAGAACTCACAATTTCATAATTCTTGGCGCATGTGCCTATGCTATAATGGGGTCTCAACATGTCACACATCATGTCAGAAATCACAACATGTGATGACAACATCCATACATCTACATCTACATATACATATACATATACATACATCTACATATACATATACATGTACATTTACATCTACATATACATATACATTTACATTTTCATGTACATATAAATATACGTATACATTTACATGTACATGTACATCTACATCTACATATACATATACATTTACATCTACATATTCATATACATATACATTTACATTTACATGTACATATAAATATACGTATACATTTACATTTACATATACATTTACATTTACATCCACATATACATATACGTATACATTTACATTTACATTTACATTTACATGTACATGGACATATACATATACATCTACATATACATATACATATACATTTACATTTACATGTACATGTACATAAACTTATACATATACATTTACATCTACATTTACATGTACATATACATATACATATACATATACATACATGTATATATATATATATCATAGTAATCACAACATTCGGACGGTCGGCCTGGCTGGTGGCCTTGGAGCATTGTCGAACATCCCCGACTCGCCGACGTCTCCCGGACTCGGTGCACTCGGTGCACTCGATGGACTGGGAACAGGAGTGTCCGTCTCCTGCATCAGATTCTGTCAGATGCTGACATCAAGCCATTGGATCTTTCCACAATGGTTCCACCAGTTTCACATAGTTTCACATAGTTTCAGCAGTTCCACTTTTTAAAGGCGTCCTCAGCTTCTATTCAAAAGACACCTCTGTAGCCTATAGGGTTCACTTGCTGGGTTTTCAGATTGTACAAAAGGACCCGGCAAATGCCCGCTCTGGAAGGTAACTTTAACATTGATACCACTTGTGAAGGTTTGGAACCCTGGGCAGCTCTTACCACAAGATCAGTTCTCCGAATCTGTAGTTCCTTCCGAGGTGAGAATTCAAGACTAGATTTCTGTGAAAACTGCGACGGGCAAAGGAGCTGTAGCAACACTGATGTTTTCATCAAGAATGTATCAGTGCCAACTTCTCAACCACTAAAGTCACCTATCCTTTGCCTGGCGGTGTTTGTGCATGCTCAAATTCATTGATCACAAAGGGCAGTCTTTGCCCAACTGTAATGCCCAAATTAGGCACACCGCTCTGGGTGTTTTTGCAAAGCAAAGAAGCAAATAGAGAAGCAACGCTGAGATCCGAGAAGCATTCGTCGTCGTTCTCCAGAGACCCCGGCTCCCCAGGTCTCATGTCAGAACGACGGATGAGATGCCCAAATCAAAAGGGGTTCGGCTGCAATCCTGAGCAAGCCCCAAATGGCCATAGATCGGTTCAGCGATATTGCGAAAGCAGAAGCAAAACAACTTAGGCCGACTGCTGCCAAATCCGCCCACCCGGACTCACCAACACCCCCACCACCACCACTACCACCACCAGCAGCAACAACAACAACAACAAGAGCAACAACGACAACAACGACGACGACGACGACAACGAGAACGGCCACGACCACCCACCAACAACAAAAAACAACAAATTGTTTTCTTTGAGTGATCCCCACTAACTGATATTCTATCTGGCACATATTCTGACATTATATCTGGCACTCTATCTGACATATATTCTGACATTCTATCTGGCATTCTTTACGGCATATATGTTCTGACATTCCATCTGGCAATCTGTTTGGCATTCAACTGATATTATCTATATATATATTCCGACATTCCGTCTGGCATTCTTTGTGGCGTTCTTTATGACATCTGGCACTCGCCGTGGCAGACCCCTCACTTGCGCACACGCACACCTACTTTCCCGTCACCTGCGCACACATACTTTGCTCTCTCCCCAACAAAGCACTGATCAGCTGACTTATTTAAATCTTGTCACCCTCTGCCCTACAAAGCGATGACCAGCAGGCTAAGTCATTGTTTAAATTTTCCTCCCTTCTGGCCTACAAAGCAATGGGCTACATGCTAAGTCGTTATTTAAATCTTCACCCCCTCTGCCCTACAAAGCAATGATCAGCATGCTAAATCATTGTTTAAATCTTCCGCTCCTCTGCCCTACAAAGCAATGATCAACATGCCAAATCATTACTGAAATCTTCCCCCCTCTGCCCTGCATAGAAAAGGGCTACATGCCAAGTCGTTATTTAGCTCCCCTACAAAGCAATCATCAGACTGCTAAATGACTTTGTCAATCTCCTCCCCCTCTGGTCTACAAAGCAATGATCAGCATGCTAAGTCATTATTTAAATTTTCCCCCACTCACCCCTGGAAAGCAATGGGCTACATGCTAAATAATTATCAAATTCTTCTTCCCCGCTGCCCTACAAAGCAATGGGCTACATGCTAGGTCATTATTTAAATCTTCTCCTCTGCCATACAAAGCAATGGGTTACTTGCTGAGTCTTTATTATTTTTTCCCCCCTCTGACCGAAAAAGCTATTGCTACATGCCAAATCATTATTTAAATCTTCCCCACTCTGCCCTTCAAAGCAATAGGCTACATGCTAAGTCATTATTTAAATCTTCCCCGCCTCTGCCCTACAAAGCAATGATCACATGCTAAATCATTATTTCAGCCTTCCCCCCTCTGCCCTACAAAGCTATGGGCTACATGCTAAGTCATTATTTAAATCTTCCCACCCTGCCCTATCAGCATGGTAAATCATTCTTAAAATCTTCCTCCCCCCTGCCCCACAAAGCAATGGACTACATGCTAAGTCACCATTTCAATCTTCCCCATCTCCTCTACACAGCAATGATCAGCCTGCTAAATCATGTTTTTTTTTGAATCTTCGCCCCCTCTGGCCTACAAAGCAATGGGCTACATGCTAAGTCACTATTCTAATCTTCCCCGCGTCTGCCCTACAAAGCAATGGGCTACATGTTAAATCATTGAAATCTTCCCCCCCTGTGCCCTACAAAGCAATGATCAGCATGCTAAATCATGTTTGTCAATCTTCCCCCGTGATGACTGGGATGTATTGGGATATACCTCAGTTAAGAAACATCTAAGCCTAAGCAATTGATGGGGCAAATGGTCTACTCCTGACCGGTGGAAGTTCAGAAGTCCAAGCAGTAGTCAATGATCACTTGAAAAAACTTGCAGAAAGCCGTCATGCTACGGTGCTCGATCTTCACATGCATGTGGAGGCACGCTGGATGCTACTCTGCAAAATCTTCCCTTCAACGACACTCAAACAGGTTCATGGATGGAAGTTCAGAAGTCCAAGCAGTCATCAATGCTTAAACATGTTGCAGAACAATCGCAGCAAGCTGTCATGCTACATACAGTGTTAGATCTTCTGGTGCGTTTTCGACACACTTGCTGCTACGCGGTAAGATCGTCGCCATCCGGCGGGAAACTCACGTGCACAAGTGAGGAGAAAGTCGCGTGTACAAGCGAGGGGAAACTCACGTGTACAAGCTAGTGGTCGTCCCTCGCCGTTGAGGTCCTGGCGCTCGCGGTTAAGGTCCGGCAGTGCCCACTGAGATGTGGAGCTCGCGGTTGAGGTCCGGCAATGCCCGCTGAGATCTGGCGCTCGCGGTTGAGGTCCGGCAGTGCCCACTGAGATCTGGAGCTCGCGGTTGAGGTCCGGCAGTTCCCAGTGCCCACTGAGATCTGGAGCTCGCGGTTGAAGGCGGAGTCTGAGAAGGTGGGCGGCATGCAGCTCTGATAAAATCTAGACCCTCATAGGGGAACAACAAACAACAAACAATACACAACACACAACAAACAACGACCGACAACTAACAACCACCACGCAACAACAACAACAACAACACCAGCACCAGCAGCAGCAGCAGCAGCAGCAAAATCCGCCAACCCCAGCAAGGGGGCTCGTCTGGGGAGAGAGGCAACAACCAGGAACAACCAGGAACAACCAGGAGCAACCAGGAGCAACCAGGAACAACCGAACAACCAGGAACAACCAGGAACAACCAGGAACAACCAGGACCAACCAGGAACAACCAGGAACAACCAGGACCAACCAGGAACAACCAGGAACAACCAGGAACAACAACAACAACAACCACAACAACCACAACAACCACAACAACCACAACAACCACAACAACCACAACCACAAGAAGAAGAAGAAGAAGAAGAACAACAACAACACCAACAACACCAACAACACCAACAACACCAACAACACCAACAACACCAACAACACCAACAGCAGCAGCAGCAGCAGCAACCACGACCACAACCACAACAACCACAACCGCAACCACAACAACCACACCAACCACGACAACTTCCACAACCACCACAACCACAACCACCATAGTAACCACAACAACCACAACGACCACAACGACCACAACCACCACAACCACCACAACAACCACAACAACCACAACAACCACAACCACTACAACAACCACAACAACCACAACAATTACAACAACCACAACAACCACAACAACCACAACAACTACAACAACCACAACCACTACAACAACCACAACAACAACAACCACAACAACCACAACAACCACAACAACCACAACAACCACAACAACCACAACAACCACAACAACCACAACAACCACAACAACAACAACAACAACCACAACAACCACAACAACAACAACAACCACAACAACCACAACAACCACAACAACCACAACAACCACAACCACCACCACAACCACAACAACCAACACAACCACAAACACAACCACAACCACAACCACAACCACAACAACCACAACAACCACAACAACCACAACAACCACAACAACCACAACAACACCAACAACACCAACAACACCCACACCACCACCACCACCACCAACAACAACAACAACAACAACAACAACCACAACAACAACAACAACCACAACAACCACAACAACCACAACAAACACAACAAACACAACAACAACCACAACAATCACAACAATCACAACAAACACAACAAACACAACAAACACAACAATCACAACCACAACAACCAGGCACACAGACCACAGAAAAACCACCGCAACCACTTCAACAACCACAACAACCACAACAGCAACCCACAACAACCACAACAACCACCACAACCACCACAACCACAACAACCACAACAACCACCACAACCACAACAACCACAACAACCACAACAACCACAACAACCACAACCACCACACCAACCACAACCACCACACCAACCACAACCACCACAACCACCACAACCACCAGGTCGCGGGCGCGTCAGGCGCCTGGCATTTTTATAGCGTTTCTGCATCAAAACGTCTCTCTTCAACTCTTTTAGCAGTTGTCGGCGTCGTTGTTTTTCACCAACTTTGCCAGCTCTTTCAGCATGACCAGTGGTGTACAAGTTTGGAGATTACATCTCCACACATATTGGAAACAACGACGTCGCAGAGATGGATTCACCTCTGACCCCACCAAAGTCTTCTGTGAAGATTGGAAAAAAATTCTTCAGACTCAACCATTGTCGGTCGATTTGCTGCGTGCCAGCGATTTTCGACAACTTGGTACTGTTGATGTCAGTGAGCAAGCGGCAAAACTCCCAGTACAGGTATTTCCGTAATGCATGATGCACGTACTTACCTCAGAAACCTGTACTGAACCCATGTTCAAGTGACACATATGTGTTGAATTGAGCATTAGATGAACGTTAACATCCCCCACACCCACCCCCCCACCCCCCCACCCCAGTCAACGTAGCATCACGTAGTTGTGTAAATTGAAGAGAACGTGCAGTAGCGTAGCATCACGTAGTTGTGTAAATTGAAGAGAACGTGCAGTAGCGTAGCATCACGTAGTTGTGTAAATCGAAGAAAACGTGCAGTAGCGTAGCATCACGTAAGTGTGCAAGTCCAATGAACGTTAACATCCCCCCCACCCACCCACCCACCCACCCCCCAACGAACCCATTTAACACAGAAAACACACGAAATTACCAGTTCTGCCTTGTGCTGCTCCCCGCTGCGTCAACGCCCACAGTCCCCACAACCACCACCACAACCACAACCACCACAACCACCACAACCACCACAACCACCACAACCACCACAACAACCGCAACAACCGCAACAACCCCAACAACCACAACAACCACAACAACCACAACAACCACAACAACCACAACAACCACAACAACCACAACAACCACACCAACCACACCAACCACACCAACCACACCAACCACACCAACCACAACAACCACACCAACCACAACAACCACAACAACCACAACAACCACACCAACCACAACACACCACAACACACCACAACACACCACAACACACCACAACAACCACAACAACCACAACAACCACAACAACCACAACAACCACAACAACCACCACAACCACAACAACCACAACAACCACAACAACCACAACAACCACCACAACAACACAGCAACCACACAACCACAACAACAACAACCACAACCACAACCACAATCACATCCACATCCACATCCACATCCACATCCACATCCACAACAACACCAGCACCAGCACCAACACCAACACCAACACCAACACCAACACCAACACCAACACCAACAACCGCAACAACGACAACCACAACGACAACGACAGCAACAACAGCAACAACAGCAACAACAGCAACAACAGCAACAACAACAACAACAATAACAACACGAACAACACCAACACCACCAACATGACCAACAACACCAACACCACCAACAAACCCAACCACACCAGCAACACTAACAACACCACCAACACCACCAACACCAACAACACCAACACCAACAACCCTTTCTTACTCACCTACCTTTCGTGTTCCCCCTCTCAAGTTGAAACAAGATGAACGCACGAAGTTTCTGGAGAGGCTAAGGCCGGGGAGAAGTATAGATATTCAAACCCTATGAACGCAAAGATATTGAACCCAAATGACGATGCATGCAAGAAATTGTGGAGAGACAAGGGGGAGAAACCGAAATATTGAAACCGCGTGAATGCAGGAAGTTGCTGAGAGGCTCAGGTGTGTGAGAGCTTTAGAATATTGAAGCAAAATGCTTGCAAGAAGCCAATGCAATGAATGAGTTTCGGAATGGTTGAATGACTGGGTGACTGAACCAGATCTTCTCTGAACTAGTTCTTGACCGAACCACCTCTTCACTGGAGAAGAGGCAATTACCATCAATTACCTCTTCTCTTGGCCTCTTCACTGGGTTACTGTTTCTCGGAATTACTTCTGAGCTACCTCCTGTGGGTTTGATTTTGAGCATGGACATCCAACACCGGAAGACACAACCTTTTTAATTCACAGCATGGAAAACTGCGTTGCATGACTCGGGCAAAACACATGCATATCTTGAATACTTATGGACGAAACTTTCGGCACATTTCACTGTTTGACTCAAATCCAGAAGGGGAGAGACGACAATTCCGATCTTGGAAGTTCATGTGCAGTACAGTTGGAACACCAGTGCATATAATATATTTTTTTGACGTGCTCATGTTTGAAGCATCATTGAGTTGTTGCTTCATGTTGCCCTGTTCGCCATGGCAAGTTTCGAGCGAAACCATGTCCGTGGCGAGGTGGTTGGGCCTTTGACCATGCTTTGACCAACATGCTGGTCGCACCGTCTTCTCCGTCTCTGTTCACTCTTTGAATGTGAGCGGCGACTGTGCGACAGCTGGCCATGGCCATGAACTATCTATGCAGGCGGATTTTTTTGACGTCCTTGGAGTGACAGCCGATTTGACCCGATTTTCACCTGAAGAAATAGGAAGGTACCAACCTTGACAGTAAGAGCTGGTAGATTTTGCATGAGGCAAACGTTTGGCATCTTTGATACGCATGTTGAGCATGTAAGTCGAGCCCGTGGAAATGCCAACATGCCAGCCTCAATTTGAGGTGGTCCGAAACCTGATGTGTCCGACAGGTGGACACAGGGGAAAAATGCATCGAAGTTCTTTGCAACGTTCGAGGCCAGAAGACTTTTGGTATCCCGCCAGGTCAAAAAAAAACCCATAGCTGAAACTCTTGCCAGCCTGAAGTCAAAAGTTGCACAATGCTTGAGCCATGCTTGGTTATTGGTACTTCTGAGTGTACACCTGGAAGGGAGCGCAATATCCGTCATGAAATCTGCTCTTGGAAGCGTCTAAAACCAAAAGTGCCACAGTGCACTGTTTGTTATTCAATGATTTTAAAAGTCCAGCAGGGCAGGTGACCGAAGTTCGTTTTTGTGCAGTGTTCAAGCCCCTTGTTGATTGATGATTATAGGGGACTCTACTACCCAATAGGGGATTGTCACAATCCATTGTGGGAAATCCTATTTACTAATACAAAGGGACCATGCTGGCTGACTTTTTTGAAGTCCTGGGATTGAAACCGCAACAAAAGGAAACGAGGTTGTCCGCAACCTCGACAGCAAGTATTTTGCCAGCTAATTGCTTAGCTTATCTTAGCTTCACATGGTCTTTTTTACATTTTTTTTACCAGAGACCGCAAGTGGACGGGGGAAACATATGGAATCAGGCCGTCATCCCATGGGATCGCTGAGTGATGCACCAGGTGCTCCGTGCCAAGCAGAGGGCCGTCATCCCATGGGAATCCTTTTTCGGAACTGCCGAAATGACATTTCAGCACAGGAATCGCCGATTTCTCACATTTCTGCCGAAAACAGAAAAAATTGCCGACCATTTTCAATTCTGCCGAAATGGGGTTTTCATGGGCTGTGCATATTTGTAACCAATGCTGAGTCCGGGTAATTCCGCCGAAATTGCGGGCAATTCCGCCGAAATTGCGGGCAATTCCACCAAAATCTGCCGACATTTTTTTTGACTTTACTGGGACAAGCATTCAACAATCAATTCTGCCGAAATTGGTCTACAATGATGGAATTCCGCCGAAAGCCGTTTTTAAGAGCGAAATCTGAAAATTCTGCCGAAATCCTAAATCGGCAAAAACTTCCATACATTTGGAGCTCTCAGGTATATGGTTCACGGCGCTTGCGATGAAATCTGATCGAAGTGTTTAACATCAACGTGCAGTGAACTGTGGTCATTGAAAGTCCAGCAGCACATTTGGGCACACTTGTCCTTGGAATGTTGCAACCTTGCGATTGCTGAGACAAAACGCCAATTTGACCGGCAAATTATTTTTTGTCGCCCCTTGACCCAAGGAGCATCCAAAGCAAGCCATGAACTGCCCCGAAGCCAGTCTCTGAGACGGCATGGGCATGCAAATGTTTGATTCCGCGTTGCAAGTTTGCCTGCGGTCTTTCAAGAGTGGCTGAAGATCATTTACGGTGATACTTGGCAAAGCGGTCTCGTAGCGCGAAAGACAAGACGGTCACAGTGAAATGACACGGAACATCAAGAAAATAAGCGCCTCTGTTTTCGACGCTTCCAGACATATTTCCGTTGCTTGGAATGTCCCTTGGTCTGGGGATGTTTGAGCGTGACGTTTGAAGTTCAGGATGGTGCTCTCAGCTCCATGTCCACCAAATGCCTTCAGGGCTGGCAGAGATCTGGTGCAGGGGCTGCCGCCACCTGGCTGTTCGCCGTGCTACAACATTTCTCAAATGCAAAAATGGATTTGGATCAAGCATCTGGTACCCATCAAAGAATCAAAGTAGCTGGTAGTTTCCTGAATGGATGTTCGCCCAAAGGTTTTGACGCATCCACACACCACGCTTTATTGCTTTCATCTGCTAGTTTTTCCAGGGATTTACAGTCCAGATGCTCCACATGAGTGATGTGGAGTTGTTTGCACACCTTGGCCTGTCACCCAGGGCCGCTGGTCTTTTGATGGCAATTGGCTCAGTCAACCCTGCTGTGCCCAGCCTGCGAGAACTGTATTTCAATTTCATGAGTGCACGGGGACGCTCTTAGTCCTTGTTGATGCGACATCCAAACTTTGTGTCCGTCTGTCCTTTTAAACACAGGCGCCGCCAAACTCGACTTTGTTTCTCCATGTTTCTCCCTTTATCCGAACCAAGTCGAAAACCGGCCCGTCACAATGTTCATGCCATTTGCACAAAACAGATTGCGTTTCAGTGGGGGGTCTTGAGAGGTTTCCAATGGACTTGGGTACAAATGACACCTCCATTTGCTGGGAAGCTCCCCCGTTGTCGGTGATATTCGGAGTAAACTACAGTGAAAATACCTTGTTTCACCCTGCCAGATGTGACATGTACATCGCATTGGAAACACAGTGGCACCACAGCTCACTGTGCTTGAAAGTGTCTGGACCATGCAGAAGCATCCATGTTTTGCTCAGTCCTTGAGCCTAATCTTTTCTGATATGACCTCAGATTCTTGGTGTAGCAGGAGGAAAAAACGGAAGCGGCTGCCTGCGGCCATACGCGGGCCACAAAGGATGCTGCTCCGACGTTGTTTCTAAAGTGAGCACTGGGGGGCTGCGGGAGCTAATTTGGCCCAAATGACGAGGAACAGGTGACCAGGTGGATAGGTAGAAAATCTAACAAGTAGAAGGTGCAGCGGCAGCTTGGACAGACAAATTGAAGCATAGAGAGATGGGACAGGTTAGATTGCGCTCTTTGTAGAGATGAAGCGGAGTTATATTATACTGTAGACTGTAGCTAACTGCAGCTCCAAAGGACGTCTAAAACCGAAGCTTCCAAAAAATATCAGATTTCATTTTGAAATCTTGTGTCTTCTGCACAGATACATACTTTTGCAAAAGGGGCGTACTTTTGGGGATGCCTGGACTCAAGATGATATATATATATATGTGTTGGTTGGTAACTCGCAAAGACCAATCCCAAATGCTGCCGCGCGAAGTGCAGCTGCCAAGATGCAAAAGCAAAGGGCCACCCTTTTCACAGCGGGGTGGCAGGACATGTAGTCACTAGCTCAAAGCCTAAGGCATTCCCTGACCCTATGGGGCAATTGGGCCGGAAGGCCAAAATGATGGAAAAGTAAAATGCTAATGTCCACCTGGAATGTGCATGAATGTGTGGAGCACAATTCACACCGGTGAAAAGTAAAAGTTGGAAAAATGGCACTTAGCTATCGCCAAAACGCACCCGGCAGGTTTCACCTGTTGGGGCTTGATTCGCCTCACGTGGTTCGCACAGCATTGGCAAACAGTGAGTGCACCAAGTCCTGTGGTAGATGGGCCTCGTGGTGCGGCTTCTCAGGCATTGATAGTTGGCGTGCCACGCCTGTCCCGATGCAGTGAAGTAAATCTCCTGCTGGGCAGCTTCGATGATCGTCCGTTGGCGGCTGTGGTTGAAGTCGCCGATGATGGTGTGCAGATCCTCGTTGGAACGCTCACAGTCCCGAACCTGATCTTGAGCTTCATCCAGTAGCGTCTCCAGGTTTAACTTCTGCTGGAGGAGGTCGTGCAAGTCATCCATCAAAGGATCGTCATCGGTCTGTGTGGCCATTTCATTGCTCTCTGGGGTGTGCGCCTCTTCGGGGTTACTGTCCTTCCAGAGTGCAGTGACTGTTGCCAGCGCCCTTCGTGGCAAAGTGATCATCCACCGGCAGGTGGCAATCGCTCCGATCACCAGGAAGTAGCCCATGACAATGGCCATGATCGTGGTGAAGAGCTCGCCTTCAGAGTCCAGGTAGTTCAGGTTGTAGGTGTTGGTGGTCTTGTTCTCAATCGCATAGGTCTCGTTCAGGTCAAAGTCCATTGCAGCGGCTGCTGAAGTGCAGAAGGCTGCAAACATAGTCGCTGTTGCCGTTCTTGGAGGTTTTCGAATTGCATACTTCTCTGTGCCTTTCTTTCTTTCTGCGGCTGACTTTTTCTTGCTTGCTACAAAGTCTTCATCGCTTTTCAAGCGGGTCAGGTGGCTCCTCAATCGATCTGCAAGAAGTTGGGCTGCACTGGCTTTTGTGAGTCCATCTGAGTATTGCAACTCCGAACTCACCCACATTGTTGTTGCATTGCAGCAGCGCAACTTGTCTTGGGTTACCAAAACTTCAATTGCAGTTCGCTTGTCCGTGGAGCTTCCAGCTTGAATCTCTTCTCGCACAAGCATGTCAAACAAAGCTTTTGCGTCCACCACAAGCTTCGGCTGGTTGGGGATCTGGGCAGTGCGGATGTCATCCAAAGGAAGCCAGGGGCTCCAAATCAATCGCCAAAAGGTCGTGGCGAAGAGAAGAGCATCAGCGGCTTCTGATGCCGCTTGGCTTTCAGCAGCCAAGGTGGATCTTGACACCCTTGCCAGTTTCCATGAGCGCCAGTCCACAATGTTATAGTGTCCTTCTCCACCACTGGTGACGTCACGGTGCGTCATGATGAGAAGGTAACCTCCTTGGCTTGAAAGATCATCTCGCGATGCAAATGAGGCATCGGAGTAGCAGGCAAAGGTGACCTCATCCTTGGACCCAAGATGCCTAAACTCCAAACCTGCATCCTGATTCTGTTTGGCAAAACGTAGGCACTTGTTGGCGGTGTCCAAGGTGGATGTTGTTGCCTTTGAAATCTGTCCAGCCAAGGTAGACACCATACATTGTAGGTGTGGACTGGTTTGTGTTGCGGGCCATTGAAGTCCACCAACCAATCCCCTCAAGGATGTACGCTCACGGTCCGTGACCTCATCATTTGAGCCATGTCGTTCCTTGGGGTAGGTGATTGGCTTTTGTTTTGTCAGGTACTTCTCATGGTGGATCTTCCAATGGTTGTCACCAAGTTTGGTGATCTGGGCCCCGCAGTACTCCAGCTCGTTCTTGTCATTGCTGGTGATCCATTCACGAAAGGTGAAGATGGATTTGAGGTTGTTCAGCAGCTTCTCGGTCTCAGCATCATCCATGTAGCATCCAAAGATATCATCAACATGGATGCCAAAGAGCGCCAGAAGTCGAGGTGGATCAGCGCCATCTTCTGGTGGAGGATGTACTGGACGGTCATAGGCCAGGAAGAGGCAGGCATCAAGTGGATGCTGCACTATGGTTCCATTGCCCATGTTGAGGATCCTTGTTGCTGCTTCCTCGTACCAGGCTCTTGGAGCATCACATAGGCCATACATTGGCTTGACCAACTTCATCAACTTGCCATGACCTGGAGGTAGGCCCAAGAGAGCTTCGCCATCTCGAGGAAGCTTCACCCAAATGGTCCTGTTGGACTCAGGGGAGAATTTTCTGCCTTGCAGAAAGGCTGTTGAGATGTCGCTGGTGAAGATAGTCATGCCCATCATGGTGGCCACTGTCAGGATGTAGTTCCTTGACAATCTGGTCAAAGTAGGGCTCGCTGTCGACAAAGTTCCACCCAAGGCATCAGGGTCTTTGAATCCCTGTACCACCAGTCGGGCCTTTGCCCTAGGGGTTCCATCTTCGTTCTTCTTCCAGTTCAAGATGAACCTTGCCTTGAGCACCCTTTCCACAGGCGCATTTGACGCATCGTCAAAGAGCCAAACTTCGTTGTTGAAAAAACTTTCCAGCTCCTTCTTCTTGGCCTCCATGAAGGTCAGTCGGTCGTCCAAGCTCAGGTTGCGCTCGGTCACCGGCGCATTGCTGGTGGTCTGGCTGTTGACATTGTCCTCGTTGTAGAACATGGTCTCCTTCCCGTCGCTCTTCTCCATGTAGAGCTTCTGAGCTGTCTTGCGCCAGGAAGGTGCCAGCTTGAAGCGCGTGTAGCCTGTCCAAAACTTGGAGTTCAGCTTCTTGTTGACCGTGGGTCTTGTCCATCTGTCTCGAACCAAACTGGTTCCCATCTTCGTGTAGCGGTCCTTGGTGAAGTAGTTCAGCGGCAGTGGGCAATTGTCCTCCGTCAGCTGAAAGTCAGAGTTCCTGGGCACGTAGTGCTTTCTGGTCAGGTAGTTGCCTTCCAACTTCCACTCATCTTTTATGTCATCCATGACGATCATGCCCTTGTCCAAGCGCCATCCAGTTGGCAGGTTGTTCTCCTTCAAGAGGTCGATGTCGATGGTTGCGTTGAGCGCATCATCTCTGGACAGAGGCTTCTCAGAGTATGGAGTTGGTCTTGGCTCAGCAGGTCGTTGTGGACCATACGCAGGTGCTCCAGGTTGTTGAGGTCGGAAAAGTAGAGATTCTTGTCGTGCATGTCGTGCACGTTGTTGGGCAAATGTTTCACCACTGGCAGGGGCTTCATATACTTCTCGTTGTTGATCAGGGATTTCAACGCCAGGTGGTGGTAGTACCGAAGGTACTATGGCAGGTTCAGCCATTGGTTCTTGGCTCATTGGTGACATTGACGGTTGAAGTGGAGGTAGATCTTCAGGTTGTTGTTGTTGTTCTTCAGGGAGAGGTTCAAGTCCATTGGTTCTGGTGTTGTTGGAGTTGTCCGTAGGACTTGTAGTTGTTGTTGGGGCTGAGGCTTCAGCACTCGGTGGTTCTTGTTCAGATTCTCCAGCATGAGGTGCTCCTCCAGGATGTACTTCTTCATCTGAATCAGGTCCATCTCCTGGATATGGTGTGCCAGGGCTGTACTCATTCTCGTTGTCAGACAGCTGGTCGGTCTTGATGAAGAAGGTTGTTGTGCCAGTCCAAACATAGTGAAGTTCCCTGTCCGAGTTGGGTGTTCGCCACTCATCTCTGATCCTGATGTGCTCAGGGTTTGGATGTCCTCTGCGAACGTCTGTTGCTCGTTCTGGTTGAAAGAGGTGGATCGGGACATCAGCTGTTGGCTCGGGCACATAGAGCTTGCGTCTTGGAATGTTGTGGATTCGAGTCCAAAGTCTTCCATCTTCTGACACATTCCACCTGTCTGGTGGTAGCTCTTGTCCTGGATATTGTTGCATGTCCTCATCGTGCTCGTCCTCCTCCTCATCAGTGGCAACTTCATCGCGTCTGCGCTTGTTGCTCTTGGGGAGGTCAATGTACTGCGTCACACCACGGCCTCTGATGTTGGACAGAGACTGCTTTGCTGTGTCCAAGGGATCTCGAGGTCGTTCTGTGAGATCTTGGACTGGTGTGGCAGCTTTGACATGTTCAGGAGCTGCACGTAGGAGAACTGTTCCATGAGCAATCCAGTAGATGTCGGTGTGGTGGCCATGTTGACCTTGTTCCCTCATGATGACAGTGGCTGGTCCACGCCATTTCAGCTTTGCAGTAGATCCTGCTGGAGTGTCTCTCCAGTAGTAGCACAAGTCGCCTGGTTGAAGAACAACAGGTTGGCCCATGTACTTGCGCAGCAGGGCACGTCTCAGGCGGAAGTCAGTGTCGGCCTCAATCATGGCCTTGTTGGCCTCTTGTCGCAAGCGCAGCTTCTCCATGAACTTCTCGGAGGGGTCAAGGTGTGCTGGATTGCTGAGGGAAGATTCCTCAGACAGCAAGCCGGGCACATGTGGTGTGTAGCCCAGCACCCATTGTATGGGGCTGTATCCATGCACATTTGGGATCCTGTTCAGCTGCGGCACAATGTAGGTCAAGGCAATGATGAGGGCGTCCTTGTCAGCAGCGACACCAGGGTTGGATTCCAGGAAGAGGGAAATCGCCCTCCTTGTCACCTGATGCCTTCGCTCCAAAATGGCCAATCTTGTATGAGATTGCCCAGGAGAAATCACCAATTGGATCCCATGTTCAGTCGTCCATTCTCGCATGGCATCTGATGCCCAAGCCCTGTGTTCATCAACCTGCAGGGTCTTCATGGGTCCAAAGAAGCTGATCCAGGCAGCTTCAATCTGCTTGATGTACTCCTCAGAGGTCTCGGCCTTGATGAAGCGAGCTGCAAGAAGTCGCGTGTGAGCATCTGACATCATCAGCACAGGAAGCTTGTGCTTCGCCCCAGGAACTTTCACCCATAGAGTGTCAGCTTGAACTCTTTGATTGAAGGTGGTGTCCTTGGGCATGCTTGACACGGGTACTCCACTAGGACGTCTGTGAAGGTCACATAGACCACATTCATGATCTTGGGCAGCTTGTAGTAGAGCAGGTCCAGCATTCTTGGTCTTCAGCAACCTGATGAGCTCTTTGTTGGATGGATGGCCCAAGTTGCGGTGGAGCTTGGTGATTGTCCTCTTGGCAGCTTGGCGGTCACATTCATCCAAACGTTGAAGGACTCCACGGCGTTGTCGAACTTCAGCATGTTGATCTTGTTCAGGAGATGGTGTGTCAGGCCAAACCTCGGACAAGTTCTCGAAGTCAAGCTCCGGAGGAAGTGAGGTCTCATTGGCCATGTCATCACCTGCATGAATACGCTCGTGGGTCATCAAGGTCTGCTCATGCTCCTGGTTGATGAAGAGGTTGATGATTGCCTGAACGATGCAGCTGCAGAAAACTCCTTGATAAACTGCAGAAGCAGCAGCACGGTTGCCAACTCCAGGTGAACTGCCCTCAATTGGCAAATGGTAGTGGTCACCTGGGCACAAGAGTGAGAGCTCGTTGGCCATGTGCTCGTCCGTGCATTGCAGTCGTGTTGGTTTCTTGATATATTGGTCCATCCCATTCTCATCCGCCATCATCACTTCAAACTGGCACTGGTCCAAGTTGCATTGATATCCTGGAAGATCATGCAGGGTGGTCGTCTTCCAGCTGAGTGCATACCTTGGCTGCTCCAAGGCGGCATGCCTTCCTTCACGCCTCTGCTTCAAGTAGCTTCGGCGACACATCTTCAAGTGGACCTTCTCGTGGTAGTCGCGCTCAGCTTGAAGTGCCATTTTTCGATCTTCGGTCAAGGCATTGAGTTGTTGGAGAGGGGACCAATCAGTGCATTTGGGGCTGTACCAAATGAAGTCAGGGCAAACTTGGTCTTGTAGTTGAAGAAATTCTTTCCGGTGGGCTGCAACATCAAAATCCCAGCCCGTGTTGTAGTCAAAGGTCATGACATCCCAACCACAATCCCGCATCACCGAAGACAAGTTGCCAGAACCACTGTAGACTTCCCAAAAGGTGCGGCGTCCAGTCTGGTAGGCATGCAACACCTGTTCAATGGTGTCTTTGCGACGCCGGTTGAAGCTGTTGAACTCCATGTGCATCGTTTTGATCAACTTGTCAGTGATCGGTCGCCTCACAGCAGCGGGATCATCTTCTTGGAAATCTTCAAAACTTTCAGTGGGTGTTTCTTCCAAGGTTGTGTCTTCCTCCAAGAAGGCTTTCTCAGGAGGGCTGCGGTTGGTCATGGAGAGGTACTCATGGATGTTGATGTAGTCAGCCAGGTCGTCATAGTTGTTGATCGCTGTGCAGGTCTCGCTGGTGACATAGTCGAAGGCAATGTGATGTCCTTCAGGGTCATCTTCCAATCCATGGTCCAGTTGAAGAAGGTACTCTCCTTTCTCACCCATTGTGGTGTCTTTCCATTCACCGTCTTGGACAGAGATCTTGTTCTGGTTGTAGTCAATCTTGATGTTGAGCGCCTGCAAGATCGGTCGGCCGATCAAGAGAGGCGTACTGCCCTCGACGATGAAGGTCTCGATGTAGCCTGGTTGGCCTTCGATGTAGACTGGAAGTCTAACAGACCAGTCTGATTTTCGGTTGGCGTCACCCCCAAAGCCAAACAGCTTGTTGGTCGCCATGAACATGAAGCGCTCGATGGGCACGCCTCGCATCACCAGGTGGTCCACGATGTTCATCAAGACGTCATGGCCACAAACCACAGACGATGCACCACCATCTTGGATTCCAAAGAAACCATCGTTGCCAAGCAATGGCAATCCCTTGGGGACTTGCTTGGCCAGGTCGCGCACCATCATAGTTGATTCCGTCTTAGCCTTCTTTGAAGGTGAGGAGGTAGTCGATGACGTAGGGCTCGCCTTTGATGTAGGTGAAGTGCAGTTTGCCGCCCAATGTCCAACTTGTCCACAACGTAGACATCGCGTAGCATTGGCCCTTGAGGCAGCAGAACCACGTTGTGGTGGATTGGATTGTCGCAGGGATGGCTTCCCCTTGATCTTGCCCTTGCCTTTGCCCTTGCTTTTGCCTTTCAAAGGGCTTCGTGGTGCCTGTGAACTTGCTGGCATAGATTGTCCCCCATCCGTCAAGGCAACGACAGGGAAGTAGCCTCGAGCAGCTTTCATCTGGGCGAAGTGTCGCCTGGCATCAAGGTATGAGGCGTATGCCTCCTCAAGTTCACCTCCATCATCCAGGGGCTCGTCAGGGAAGTCCGCATCCTCATAGTCGGCAGCGTTGTAGGTGTCCTCGCTGTAGGACTCATCCCAATCATCACCATAGTCTTCACCATAGAGTTCATCGTCATCCCATTGTTGGTAGGCATAGTCCTCGGGGTAGATCTCCTCGGCGTCGTAGGTCTCCTCGGTCAAATAGCCATGCTGTCTGTTGGACCATCTCCCATAGGTTCGTCCCTTGTTCCACTTCGTGGTCGCATCATGAGACTTGCCTTTGTAGTCTTGGCCCAACAAAAAGTACATCGCCTCCACAACCTTGTCGTAGGACAGCTTGGGGCATTGACTTTGGATCAGCTGCTTTTGTTCTCCTGAGAGACCTGAGCGCCTCAAAAGGATCCAGCCGCTCACCTTGTCAGACACTTGAACCCCATGTTTTTCAACTTCATGTAGTGCTTCTCGATGGTCCGCCACATAGGACAGCAAGGTCTGCTCTGGTCGCCTCGTTGTCCCATAGAAAAACTTCTCAAAGGCACGAGGCATCTCGACATCCTCGTTGTAGCGGAACGTAGAGTCCAACTCACTGAGAATGAGGTCAAAGGCACCCTCATCTTTCGACAAAATCGTCTCCACCTTCGGCTCCAACTGTCGCCAGGCCACGCCATGCAAGCTGGTCAGGACGTTGAGCACAGCTTCTTTCCCTTTTCCTTGTAGCTCCAGCTTTCGGCGGTAAAGGCCAATACGTTGGCGCCATTCACGGTAATCACCAGGTTTGTTGTTGAACACTGGGATGTAGGTGTCCTTCAGCAGCTCCATGCCGGTAGTGCTCGAAGTCGATGTAGCTCCATCTCCAGATGACGGCATCCTCAGAGACAAAGACCAAGGGAGGTAGTAGAGGGTGATGAGGTTGTAGTAGCGCAGTGGATGGGCGTAGTTGATCTGGTAGGTGAAGGTGTCCAGGTTGTAGTGAGGTAGAAGGGCTCTGGAGCGCAACGCTCCGCTACCAATGTTGGTTGGTAACTCGCAAAGACCAAATCGCAAAGACCAAGATGCAAAAGCAAAGGGCCACCCTTTTCACAGCGGGGTGGCAGGACATGTAGTCACTAGCTCAAAGCCTAAGGCATTCCCTGACCCTATGGGGCAATTGGGCCGGAAGGCCAAAATGATGGAAAAGTAAAATGCTAATGTCCACCTGGAATGTGCATGAATGTGTGGAGCACAATTCACAATGTGTATATATAATGCAATCAAATTCTAGCCTGATGGTGGGTTTTCAATCTTTTAGGATGCCTTTGGGAACACAACATAGCCTCAATTTGGGTTCGTGACGCAGTTCTTGTCCGATATCTTGTCGACTCTAGACAGGGGGTGCTGCCCGCATTAGTGTTAAACTTGTCCTGGGGTTCTCCAGCGACTGTGCTTTTCATTGTTTTTCCATATGGCATGACATGCCCATTTTTTGGGCAAGAAACTGCCATACAAACTTGTGGCAGCGGCCTCGGTGCACGGGCGAAGCTCGATGATATGACAGATATCACAGATATGAAACGATATGAACTCACAAATAGAGCATTGAGATCATTGAGTCAGAACTTCACAACATATTTTTGCTGTTTGGCTCAATTTGTTCAGACTCAGCCTCAAGGGCTTAGAGTCAGGCCCGATGGGTTCATTCGGAAGCATGGCGGCCTTGTCAATTTAAGCAGTTGCGTGACAACGACGACATGTTAGACAGTTGAAGTAGGTTGGTAAATCATGGTAAATCCAGATTTGTTGGTTTTACCATGTTTTACCGTGCTTGACGAAACATGGCGGCAGGACCGCGACCGGCGTTCCTGGCAAAATTCGCTCCCATCTTGGACGAGCTGCAGGACGACAGTTCCATGTCCTGTTGAAGTTGAAAAATAACCGTTGCATAATCATTTGAAGGAAGCTCTGGAACCTAGCCCATATGCAGGGACGCAAGCAGGTCAACCTCTTTGCGTGTGTGGGGGACCAGACTATTTTGTGTGGATTCGAAGAGACTTGTTTTGTGACTTCTGGCTGGGTATTTCCTTAATTATATCTCCCATTCCCAGATATTGATATATATATATATATTATATTAATTGTATCTCAACATAGGATGATACTTGATTCACGGACTCAAGGTATGTGGGATATGTTTGCAGCGCTCCACTTTTCCGAAGGATCGGAAGGAAGGCAGCAAAATTGTGGCAGTGCTCACAATGACCGGTTTTTCCGTTTGCATTTAGCTGATTGGTTTCCAGTAACTTCCCGGTGTGTATAGCCGGTAGCTTCCCGGCTTTTTCCCATAGCCTCCTGCTTCATGGGCAGCACAACTAAACTGATGCCCATTGCATGGCGCTGCTGAGATCTGCAGAGATTTGTATGGTGATGTCTCATGTCTCAACGAATTAGCGATGTCAGTGTTAGTGATGTTTCCGTGATGGCCATTCGAAAATGAAAATGATGATGATGATGATGATGATGATGATGATAATGATGATGATGATGACGACGACGACGACGACGACGACATATGACTTCCTGTTGCGTTTTTTGGATATGAGCCAACCCAGCCGAGGTTCGATCGTGCAAGGGAGTTGTTGCTGGGCACAGATGAGGACTGCAACGTTTCACCAGCAGTTGTCACAGGAGTGTCGCAGCGCAGTGACAGCAGCTGGCCACACTAATTAGTCACTAATACTGGCGTTTTGACGCACCTCCATCTTGTGCTGCCTCTCAGCCAGGAATGGCAACAAACATGTCGGTGAAAAGCTTCGGATGAAGGGCCTGCCAGCCATTTCATACTGGGACAGGCAACCGTACTGTGCACTGGCTGGTCGGATCTGGTCGGTGACGTCCTGTCTATTTAATTAGTTGGTTTCAGCATTCAAGAAAAACTTCAGCAACAAGTTTTCCCTTGCTTTTATGAGCGCCGGCTTGTGTTGGCTCATGCTCTAGAAAGTACCCATTGCCTTGATGCATCTTGATGTTCCTATTGAAAATTCGTGACTCCAATCCCTTTCGAGTTGACACACGATGCCACTGCCACATTCAGTTCGATGCATGTTGCTATATGTTGCTTCCCGGTGCAGGGCTGAACTGACAACTTTAGCCACATCAGAGCGGCCGTGGATGGATTTCAACCCCTTGCGCAGCGAGCCGCATGCAGTACAGGCTTTGCAGCACCAGTGGGCGAATCTGAGATTCATTAGGTGCCAAATTGGAGATGCCAGTGCCGAACCATGTGATTTTTTCATCAGCTGCATGCAGGCATCATGTAAGCATCATATAGGCATGCAGGCATCATGTAGGCAATAGACAATGACAATGATGCGCAATATACAATTTGATATTTCATGTTTTTTCGAACTGTTTTGGCTGTCGGATGTAAAGATTGTTGCAGTATCTGTGAAGCGGGGCAACAGGTATGCCTTGAATGGCGCCGACGATGTTTGCAAGTTTCAGCGACTTTGCAACACTACTTTACGGCAAACAGCTTGTCACAGTTTAAGTGAGTTTTTTTCAGTGCTCTGTACTGAGGAAATGGAGAGGCTGCACAGAAGATCACCGTTCCATCACCATGGGAAGACCTGGCTTTACCAAGCAGGTGCAACCGAGATGTGCCCCCGATTTGCTGGTCATAACTGTAACTTCTCTACTCAAAATGATGGTTGACTTTTGGAATACTCGAGGTGATTGATGGTGCCAGAAGACAAAGGACAGCCTGAGATGTCGGAGGTCAAGCAAAAGGAACTTCCAGCACAGTGAAGTCAGAAATGTGCGATGTTTGTTGTGAAACAGATCCTGAAATTCCTTTGCAACACAGGATACTTTATTGTCGGTCCTGAACTTCCAGACATCTCTTCTACTTCTGTGCGAAAGGCGCTCCAAGAGGAACACGGAAGCCAGCCTGAACATGATCCCCATGTAGAACCCCATAAGAAACAAGACTCACCTATGTTGTCATGTTTCAACATCAGATAGTATTGATATAATTTGATATAAATTGATGTAACATATTGTAACATCATACAGACGAATCATACGAATCTTGGCGTTTCATGACAGAATTCGGCCCAGCACTGAGGAAAACCTCCAGAGGAAGCTCTGGAACGACTGACGGGCCTTCTTCATCCAAGAGCTGCGAGCTCAACCACCGGAATCAATGGAATCAACTGCTTGACACGGTCGCCCCAACTGCAATGGATATGACGGATATGATATGATATATAATATGACATTAATATTCATGGATTATGATCATGATGATGTACGTGATTTATTATGTCGATATATCAGAATAGTATAGTTAGATACAGTTAGTATACAATGCATGTGATGATTCCCGAACTGTGTGGAAGAGAGCTCGAGGCAGTTTTTTGTGGCGGCGCTTGAGGTGGCTGCGTGGCTCCTGAGATCAGAGATTTATGCGCCGCGAATGTGTTGAAAATTGGAGCGGATGCGGCGGCTTCAGTGTGTTTCAACAGCGAGGCAGTGCCGCAAAATGTACCTCCAATTCATCTAAACTTGGTAAACATGGCAAAGTCAATGGAATTGGGAGTGATCAGAAATGAGCTAATGCCAAGTTCGTATTAATAACCCCACCCTAGAAGGCAAGAGTCGCCCCCAATTAAATAACTGAGGCTTGTCATACATGAAAAACAACCAACCTGCCTGCCAATGGGTCGAGATTTATCTTTTCAGTGGCAACCTTTGTCCCAATGGAGTGAGATGGTCAGATTGAGCATGGGACATCCCTTCAAAACATTACTTGACCAACCATTAAAATACGCAATCTAAAGTAACACCATAATGATAATAAACTTAAAACATATTAAACACATAACTATATCCTGACTGCCACACAATTAGGATTTCTGAGCAGGGTGTTGTTTAATAGGGGGTCGCATATGTTTATTAATAGGGAGGGACAAACCCAAAGTAGTACTGCCAAACATTTTTTGGAGTGTGGGTGTTGATTAATTCGGGCTGCTTATTATATAATATGAACTTAGCATATTAACATTATCAATGATGTGTCTCCACCACTGCCCATCACGAGGCATTTTCACATTTTCACACGAGTGGCAGGCAATTGTAGGCTTGACCCATGGCATGAAGCCATGGTCTCGTACACGCAAATGTAGATACCATATACTCATATGATGATCGCGACATTCAGCAAGCAACCTCACTGGAAATCAGGGACTGTTGGCACACACGCCCCCAAGTTTTACTGCGCGATCCACTCAAAGATGGCATCGCGAAGGGGCTATGGAATCATGGAACAGGCGTTTGAGAGGCTGAAAAGCTCCGAGAGTGGCTGATTTGTTCCAAACAACTGAACATTGCATGAGAGAAATTCCAACTTATTCACCACTTCATTATGTCGAAAAATGTAGCATGCAACATCATGCAAGTGATTCAAGCGGATCCTGTTGTAATGCTGTGTGAATTCTAGACGTATGGGACCATTGAGAACATTGGTTAATCAATGTTAATCAGCTCTCACTTTCCCCATACACCACATTATACAACTGCAGGACATTTTGATATCCTTATTTTGAGACGAATTTGCCTCGAGTCCGTCCTCCAGCCATGCTCGACGATGCCAGTGATAAGTACGGAGCAAGTGGAGGCGCCTTCGCTGCGCTGCCGAAAGTATAGGTGGAGATGGGCCCTTACCGTCTCAAGTTGTGATAGAAAGGCAGTGACTCAATAATGAAACACTCAATATATACTATTATACACTTTAAATTCATTCATTCGTTTTTGGTATCAGCTCATTTGGGCTTTGCCATAAGCCCAAATATCCTTGGTACTTGGAGGGGCCTAGCATTGACACCAAGCCCAGTCAACTTCTGTGGCAAGTGCAGGAGAAGCAACCCGGTGGACGAGAATTGAGTGATAGCGAAGAAGAGGCATGCGTGGCGGGGGCGGTAATCCACGCAAATATATGCACATTGCAAATTGGAAGTTATAATATGGATGGCTTCGGAAAGATGCAACGTAATTCGTAGCAGCAGCCCCTAGCGCAATGCGAGACCATTTTTCGAAGATGGGGTCAAGAGCAGCTCGATTTTCCCAAAATAAACATGTGCAAGGAACAGCGTTGTTGTAGCCGGAGCAGCGTAAAACGTACACTCAAAGATACTCAAAGTATATATAGAAGCTAAAAGATCCTGAGAGAGCACGCTTGGCTCAGAGAATGAGGAGAGTCAGCCCAGAAGAGAGTTGGCTGAGAGCAGGCTTGGCTTGGAGGAAAGGTAGCTCGGAAAAGCGAGGGTGAAGGGAAGGGGCAGCTCGGAAAGAGTGCCCTTCGAGACAAAGTGGTTGAGGGAAGTTTGCTTAGAGAAGAGTTACTGTAGATCAGGGCAGAAGTTGCGCAAAGTAAAGAACGGCTCCAGAGAAGCAGTAAATCAAAGGAAATGTAGTTCAGAGAAAACTGGCTTAGAGAAGAAGCCGCTCAGAGATGAAGCAGCTCAGAAGAGAGTTGGTTCAGGGAAGATGAAGCTGGCAAGGAGATTGCTTGGAAAAGAAACAACCCCAATGGCCTAGTCAGCCACTGAATCATTCCGGCTTCGGTGGTTCAATCATTCAATCATTCAGACGCCCATGTCGATCAGCAACACATCGTATAGGCCTTTGATTTCCAACAAATTCCGCCCTAGCGCTGCCTGCTGCTATTTTGTTTCATTGGCTATCATTGGTTTTTAGTGAGGCAAGAATGTCTTGGGCCATGGATCATTCACGTGCAACTAAGTCTTGGGCCATCTTCGTACTTGACACTTGCAACATCTTGCCACAACATGGTATAATATGGTATAATATGGTGCACATCATTTGGATCTTGAAAAAAAATCACAGTTGTAACGTAGGAACTGTCCAGCCACTGCCAGGAGATTGAAAGGCATGCAAAACTACATGCCTTCCGATACAAGAGCTACTTTGGTCAGATCAAAGAAAATGCAAAGTTCTGCTGGGCGTCCTTTCCCGGAAAGTTTGAGACATGATGGGAAGCTTTGATTCATGGCGACCACGAGGATTCTGTGGCCTGCGTGTTTCTGGACGATGCAGATGATGGCCTTGGCCAGCATCACTTTCCAGATCCATTGAACACGGAACAGTGCCTATGTGCCGAAATTTACGGTGAACGCGATTTCAGATCGCTTGGCTACTTGAAGGAGGTCAAAACAAAGCATTGTACGGGGGCCAAAAAAAAATATTGATGAAACGAGCTCAGGCAATGAATTCTCACCTGGTCTTTGGTGATGCCACTGAGCAGGATCTTGAAGCGGCGCGGCTAAAATGGGAACTGAACCGAAAACGAGCGGCTTGGGGCTGTAAATGGTTTGAGCTCTGGCTGGAGAAAGTGAGGGAGGCGGTGCAGATGGGGCAACGCCTTCAGGTCGCATATTTTCCTGGAGAGGTGGGCTGTGGAAAGGTGTCTTGGAAGATGCTGCCCCCTCTGGGATGGGAAAGGCTGCGGCGGATCGCAGAAGGTGGAAATTGCCAAGCTGGATGAAATGGGCTGGGAATACGAGGAAGTGGATGTGACCAGATTCCTGGCTCGAGAATTCCAAGTTGGTGACCTGATCGAGGCCCTTGATCCTGAGAACGTGTTTTGTGCAGCCACCATTTTAGAGGCACCCAAGCCTCCAGCGGGCCTCACGGGTCCCTTGGACTTGAAATGGCAAGTGGAGTGCAAGAAGACGAAGAAACGGTTTACCTCCAGCTGTGTCCGGCACCAATTTGATCCCGTGAGTCCCACAGGCTGAGGGGTCGCAGCCAACCAAGGCCAGGGCTGGGGCAAGATGGCTAGCGGAGCTCCAGTGTGATATATTGGACGACTTGAAAATCCGGGTGTTTGACTGTTTGATGCAGTACGATCATCAAAGATCCTAGCATTGGACAATTGTAGAGATGACTGAAACTGGTTCTTGCATGGATTCCATGTATTTCCATTTGGTTGATGCGGGAGGTTCTTTGTCATCCTGTATCAAACATGATCAAACCCATGCATCTGGGTCGAATTTCCACAGCAATAGAGCACAATACGCCCCAGGCACTGCCACAGTCTGATGACCAAGCATCCTTGGGCTCTCCCTATTGGTTGATGGTGACGGATAGGACCATGCTACTGTAGCTGGTTTAATGGCGATGATTCAAATCCATATGGGAACCCTTACCAACCAGCCAGTAGAAGGGGATGACTTTGTTCAATGAATGCAACATAATCCAACGATCATGCTGCAGCCAGCAGCAGGTGCAGATACGAAAGGAGGCCCGAGATCGAGAAGTTCTTGTGGATGTTGAGATGGCCAGGCCAGAGTGCTTGACATGACAGCCATGACAGCTGATGTATCGAACATGAGATGCACGAAGGGTATAGTTATTCCCTGCCCATCTCAGGCAAAACTTCATGTTTGCATCAACTGAACTGGAACCATCTGGCACCAGGATCTCCCACACCCTTGGAAAAATGTAAGCACAGTTGAATGTGGGCTCCCCCAGCACATGAAGGGGAACTCAAATTGCCCTAACATACCCTAGCCCTAGCCCCAGAGAAAAACATGCGGCACGGTAATGTACTTGTAGGAGTTTGATTCCTCACTTGTTATCAATGGTCTTCAACTGCTTCTTAGAAACCGGGGTGGGGAAGGAACAGAGGCTCCAAGTTTGAATTCTTTACAACATCTTATTGCACGCCATTGGGCAATACTGACCAATCGGAGCCACCACCCTCAGGTTCTGCGCTTGGTCACAGCAAGGAGGTCCAAGCTGTTGTTGGATTTGGTAAGGGTTTTCAGATGGCTGGTCCAAGTAGGAGTTGAAACTCAAGGCGCAAGGCTTCCTTTGACGCCCCTTTAAGTTAATTCATTAATTATAATTATATGAAATAGATTGAAATAGCAGAGCCGAGCCCATTGATGTGGCGAGATGTGGGGGAAACCGGGTTCCTACGACAAACGCACAACAAGATGGTGCTGTTCTCATGATCCATTCACCAAGGTGAAACCATGGCAACCTTGACGTGCATCTGCTTTGGAACCCCTATCTCCCTTGTCAACAACATATTCCCACTTCTGACAAGTCGATTTGGGGATTTTAAAGGCCCGGAAAGGAATGCAATGAGAGATTATCAAAGGGTCAGTCACGTGATCATGCGCAATCTACACCCGGAACTGACCATTCCTGTCACACCTGGCTCAAGTGCTGCTGAAACATTGCCTCCAAACTCCTGTAGTTCCAGCATGGCAGCTTGAAGCACAACGTTGAAGGCAGTGCGTTGTACATGTTGTAACGGGATCCACATAATGATATTCTAATTACTCGCGCCGGAAGAGTTTTGTGCACGTACCGGTGCTTGGGGTAGGTGTAGTTTGCAAGCAAAGCTTCTTTGGAGGGTTAATCGAATGTGTATTTCAGTGTCTAAATATGTTTGAATGCCTTTAGAAAGGCTGAACAGCGGACATCAGCCTTGAACCCATGGTTTTGATGTTAGGGGTAGGATTCTGGCCTGCTGAGAGCCAACGTCTTTGACATGTTCATATGCGAATTGCAACGCTCTACAGGCACCAAGGTTTTGAAGGTCTCACAGCACTGTGGTTTGTCAAATGCAGATGCTTTGAGTCCACGCTTGAAAAATTGAAAAGTCATGGTAAGTAAGCGTTCTCAACATTTCCCGATGCCTTTCCCTTGCAGGGCTTGGACAAAATTGATGTTGAGAGAGGTTTTGGCAGCTACGTGCATTTCGGGTGAAGTTGCACCGAGGTCCGCCCATGGCGGAAGTCCATTAGCGGCAACCATGGCGACAATGTCCCACGCTATGATTCAGAACAACAACTTTGGAACCAGTGGAATGACATCGAAGCAGATTCCAGCGCCACTCGCTGCGGAGGCTGCTGCACACGTGTTGTAACAGCCACCGTATAAACGTTGGTTGATGGAGAGGGGTGTGCCCTCACGTTTTGGGATACATTGAAGATCATTAAAGACTTGTGGGAAACCAATGGAAATCATATAACAGATTATAAGAGCATATAAAAGCTATAAAAGCATATAAAAGCATCGAGTATCTAGATCCCAATAGCCCGTGCAAATGTGTCTACAGTATTTTGTTCTCTAACGTCATAGCTCCGTTGGGAGCATCGTTTTGGTTGCAGAGCCCGAAAATTGGAACGGAGTCGAAAGGGAACCCAGCAACCCTGGAACCCTTACTACCGTTGGGTTGCATGAAGAAAAGAGCAGTCGTGGGGCAGGGGCATCCCTTGGTTCGTTGGAAGAACAGTATTAGCTAAACGAGGTAGGAACACTCTGAGAACAAGGTAGGCGTTTCATACATAGCATTGGTACAAGCGCGTTGTTGCAGAACGAGGTCATGCCCCCAAAACGGTAGAGTACGGGAACGGAGAACGAGGTAGGAATTCCCCGGAAATTATGCGATGTGCCAAATACATCCAAATACTTTCTATGGCTATCCGTGGCTCATATATACCGAACTGTACTCCCCAATCCAGCTGTATCATGTGCAGCAAGTTCTGTGGAAGACTGTCATGTAGGGACCAAGCAACTCACCATTCATTTACATGCATATCACATGCAACTTGGATGGTGGTGAAGACTTATTTGCCTTTAATATGGCACCAAGTTGCATGCTTAAGGGGCATCTGATGCAAGAAACTCTTTCGTTCAAGGGGCCTCAATGCCACCAATTTTCTTAGGACGGCACCACAGAGGAATCCAATTGGTGCGGATTGCGAGTGGCCCGCCCCGGGAGCAGACAGGTCACGGGCTGAGGGGGGATGGTTGTTGAAGATCATTTTCCACAGGCTTGGCGATAATGGAACCATCATGGACCATCAACACCCCTGTAGGTGTCAAGCGTGGCGAGCAAAAAGAACACAACGTCGTGGATTGCCGAGCTGAAAGATTCAGCCAAGTCAGTTTCGTGGTATGAAGAGGAAGCGCAGTTTCTTTTTGAATTCATAGGAGAGTGGTGAAGTTGTGCATAGCTGACCAAACAATCCACAGCCGAGTCACCAAACAGTAGTGTGAAAAGTAATGCAATCAAACCGTCGAGTGGTGAAGGGTGAAGTCTCAAAACAGAGAAGAGGAAGAAATTGATTTGCACGCCGTGTGTGAGGAGGAACGACAGAAAAATCATTTCATTCTTGGATTGAATGTGTTCGGAGTCAGTGAACAGGCAGGTCAGTATCAGATTAGGATTGTCACAACCTTCAGGAAGGAGTCATTAATCAGTGAGACCGTAACCTTAGCAATTACCCACTGGCAATCAAACGTGGTACCGGAAGATCCAATGGAAAATCAATTTATATACAGATATGATTTTTGGTTAAATGTTCATTTTTATGCATGTTTTCCCAGCTTTGTGCAATTGCCAGAGGGTAACAGCGGGCTGTTGAGTCCAGGTCTTAAGCCCGATAGCAGTCTTTGCTGTTGCGATTATGGCGCTGGTGATTTTCAACCTCTTGGTGAGCGGTGTGGACTTGGAGTTCCCACGCTACCCGGCACTGGATTCACTGTGATATCTGTGATGGGGCTGTTGGACTGTTGGACCTCCCACAAACAGCGTGTTTGGAACCTCATATGGAGACGATGCAGTTTTTCTCTACAACATCTTAGTAAGGAGACCTTCATGCTGCATCCCACGAAGTATGAGTATGGTATCATTTGGTTTGATCATCTTCGGTGCCCTCCGGAGTCATTGAAGATTTCCAAGGCTACGGCGCCTTGCTGCTCTCCGCTGTGATCTTTGGAATCTCGATGCTGCTGGCGGGCATGGCCAGTCCCTACTATCTTGGCAGTGGTGAAACTGCCACATCCTTGGCGGCGGCTGCCGAAATCAGCTTTTCGAAGATGTGGGTGCTGGGATCCCAAATCCTCCTACCAGTTCTGTTCTACTACGCAGATGCCAGGATGCATGTGGAGAATTCTCAATCTTTCGGACATTTATTTTATGTCCTAATCGCACTGAATGTCACAGCTGGCATTTTGACACTCTGGAAACCCAGACCCTGTCTCCAGCTTTGCTTCGCAGCTGTATGATACTCATATATATATATATAATTATATATAATTATATATAATTATATATATATATATTATGCAAATGTTAACCCATATAGGGGTGGACCCATGCAAGGTCTGGTTGTCCTGAAATCGAAACAAGTCAACTAGTTGATGTATTCCCCATTCCCAAGCCAAGGATTTTGTCAGCGACATCATCTTGATTAGGAGGCGCATTTGAAGGGTTTCAAACTACGTCACTGTGACCAGACTACAAATCCAGGTCAAATATGTGGTTGTTCAACTACCGGATATGTTCAGTTCCATGGCTCTGCAGCTCCTAGTTTTCGCATGTTTTCGCGTGGTGTGTTGGAAGACCATCCATCACCAACCAGTTGATTCATGTCGTATCCCCACTTCTGTCCGTTTCCGTCACCCCCATGTTAGGTTAGTACATGCTGGCATCTTACATCAACAGGTGAAAGGGCTCTTTCCATGTTTGTTGAAGAGCTTGGGAACTGGCAACAATTCAGATGGGCGCCAAAAGGGAAACAAAACAATGGTCGCATATGGTCGCCAGGTTTTGGCACAGCGGCCATTCTGCCTATGCCGTCCTCAACAGCTTGGCCATCGCGGCTGGCTTGGTCTCCTCCATGTTCTCGGCCTCAACGACCGCAGACAGGGACGCGCTCCTTAGTTTAAAAACAAGTTGTTTTGTGGTTGTGGTGGTGGACATTTGACACAGTTCAGGTGGGAAGTGAAGCCATGTGAAGCCCAAATATTCAGGGAGAACAAACAGAACAAAACCTTGGATACTCCTTGCCATTCTTTGTTTTTTTCCCAACGCTCTAGTTGTACCAGAGGGATCGGAGACCCAGGGCAAAACTACTTGTTCTTCCCAACGGTGAGGGTCCCTAGATTTTGTGTCAGCTCCTCTTCTGACGCTCTGCAAGCTCCCGCACTCTGTGTGCCTCACCGGGCATCCTGCCTATACCTATTCCGTGGACAGCTGTCTGCCGGGATTGGTTAAAGGATGTTCTAGGCACCTGCCAGAATTTATGCGGGGGGTATGTGGTACATCATATTTGTCAGAACAAATGTCACACTGTATGTCAGAAGATTTGCCCGAACATATGTCAAAAGTCAAAATACGTGTCGGACTAATGTCAGGCTAGATGTGAGGGTATATTATGTCAGCACAAATTGTCAGTACGTGTCTGAATATCTGTCTGGATGGGTATATCATGGTATACTGGTATCATTGTATATCATCGGTATACGGCTATATTGAAGGGGGTCGCACGAAGTAGAGTATGTTGTTTCCTGCTGCGGGGAAGAGCTAGAAAATCTGTGCCAATTTCAAGCTGCTGTTTCGCTGCGAGGTTATCGCTCCTTCTGATACTGTTTCACGTCAATCCTTTGCTGGTTGCAGCGCAAGCGATCTTCTTGTTCTGCCTGGCGCGGGTGGCGACCGGAAACGATCCAAGATACCAATCCCTGCAAAGTGCCTCGGACGAGCTTGGCGTGTCAGGGATCTTTCCGGGTACGAGTGGAAACGGTACTGTCTTTTTGTAGCTGAGGGGCATTGTGTGTGTGTAAAGGTAAAGGATTCTGGCGCGATTTCTCCGGGCCAAAACAAAACACTGGACCATTGAAATAGCCCAAACTTGGTTTGCAAGGGTATCATGTCGCGAGCTTTACACACAAGCTTCATTGAGATTGCGTGGCTGTACCCCCTATCACTGGATGATCACCAAAGTCTGTTCAGGACTCATTATTTTGAATTTGGATGAATTTGGTACTTGAAACCCATGTAAACTTCATTGGTCCATTGGAAATGCGATGTCAAAATTTGGAAGAAAGTTTCCGAATCACAAATAATCACAAACAATTAAACCACGCAGAGTTTCCAATAAAACCAACAACAACGCTCAGCACAATAATTATAGCATCTCAACATGCAATTTTGCAAAAAGCTGACAGATTATAGGGAATGGAACAGAACCCAACACATCGAGACAGAACTCAACAAACGTAGTCTCAACTCAAGACATGAAAACGGTGTTTTTGAGAAGAAGGTCACCCAAAGTCTGGAAAACAATTGGCGCTGGACTTTGCTGCTCCAAAAACGGTGCAAACACCGTGCAACCATTTTCTGGACTTTACTTGCAGTTTATCCCATGGTTTGTTTGCGGAGTCTGTCAGGCTACTTCCACAGTGAAAAATGCAAGTCGCAGCTTGCTCGTTCAACCTTGGGGGAAGCCTTTGCTGAAGCCTTGCTGAGCATGTTCATTCAGCACCTCAGCCAGAAATTGCTCAGCAGCACCACAATGTGTTTGACAAACCACCTTGATGCTTCCAGGTGCTTTCGGGTGCTTCCAAAATACGTTCTTATATATATAATGAATATATATATATATATATAATGAATATATATATAATGAATATATATATATATAATGAATATATATATATACAGTGAAAATTTCCCCAGCATGTGCAGACTTCCACCCATCTTCATTTCACCTTCCGCTATCCAACATTACCGCTCGAGGGCGCCCTTCTGTGAAGGAAAATAGGTGCTTCGGAACTGCTTCGCCGCAAGCCAGTTTTTGATGGTAAGCGGAGCCGTTCGAGCCTGAACGGTGGCCCGCTGGCGCTGCTTTCAATAGCTGCGCTCCTGCTGCGCCTGTGCTGCTGGGCTTGGGCCAAAGGTGGCTTCAAGCTCCTACCTCCTGCTGCTGCAGCAGGGCAACAACCGTGGACAAAGGCTTCTACCAGAAGCAACATGGCTGCTGGATCGGGATCGGGCCAACTGGACTGTGATAGGTATGGGGTTCCGCAATATGCAGGGCAACCAGAACTTTTCGAAGAATACCAAGAAAGATGTTGGGATCTTTTCCATAGTAGAGAGGGTCAAGACCATTTGCAGGTCGCAACACCCCTGCATTTGAGGGCCAACTTGTCAGGTGCAGCCTCTGAGGCTGTTCGCAAACTGAACCACGAAGATCTTAGGACAAAGGACCCTGAGGGAAAGGCCAGTGACAAGGGCCTCAAGCTGTTTCTCCAGACCCTGAAGGACAACATAGCCGTCGAGCAACCTGTGCGCCTCAATGAGCTCTTTTTGAAGTGCTTCTACTCGCCGCAGGTGTGGAGAGGGTCAACGGAGACAATGGCTCAATACATTGTCCGACGTGAGCAGGACTTTGTGAGGCTGAAAGAGGCTTCAGAGCAGACTCAGGTGAGTGAGAATGTCAGGTGTCTGCTGCTGCTGCTGCTTTTCAGCGGACTTGATGGACGAGAACAACAAGCTGTCCTTGCATCCGTTGGCAATGAGTATGACTTCAAGAAAGTAGCCCATGCCCTGAGGATCCAGTACCCGAATGCCATTCCAAGGCCAGTCATGCGACGTGACTTCCTTGGTGCTGGTCGAACTGCTGCTGCTAGCATCCAATCGAAGATGCGCTTCAAGGGGTCCCACAAGATCAAGCAGGTTCTTGCCGTTGACGACGCTGATGAGAATGACATCGCCCCTGAAGATGACGAGGTTTATGTCGAGGGCGACTTTGCTGAAGATGAGGACGAGTCTGAAGGCGCCTACGTTGCCTACAGTGATGATGAAGCCCTGGATTCCCTTTTGCAGGAGATCCCATGGGACAACCCTGAGGAGAGCAGTCTGGCTGAAGCCTATGCAACTGTGGCTCAGCACAGAATGCAGAAGCGGAATCAAGTTTCTTCGAAGAAGAGCTCTTCTGTGTCTTCGACTATGACGGTTCCCTTCAAGGCACACGGTGACTTCAGCTTCGATCAGCGTGCAAAAGATCAACGAGCTAAGGCGACCAACTTCCTCAAGTCCGTCACTCAGTGCACTGCTTGTTTTCAACGTGGACACTGGGTTGGAGATCCTGAATGTCCAAAAAGTGGAAAGAAAGGCAAGGGGAAGGCATCGCCAAAGAGAAGGCCTGGTGTGAACCATAGCCCCAAGAAGAAAGCACAGCCTCCGGCAACCTTTTTCGTTTTGCATGAGGAGATCCAGTCTGATGAAGGGGACATAAAGATTGTCTTCAACTCTGACTCCGATGGAACCAACTATGAACTGGACTCCTATGGTTTTTCCGCTGGTTTGGATTTGGCAGCCAGCAACAACAATGAGCCCAACGACGCTGCCGACAACAACTCCGGCATTTTGCTGGCAGATGAGGCCATTTTGGCCGTTGGCAATGGTGCCAACAGTTTCACCGATTCTTTTTCCAATCGAGACGTCGAGATCCACTCCGTCTTCATTCATTGTCCTCAAGCTGGATAAGGATTCAGAGCTCTGCCAGCACAGCTCCTACAAGGGAGGTGATGAAAAGCACTACTTTCGTGGTGCAAATGGCTATACTGGCCACGTGACTTGCCAAGACCCTTCATGCGGCAAGACTGTGATCCGAGCCAACAGGCGTGAGAACATCAGCATGTGGCGATGGTTGGTGATGATTGCCCTGACAACCAAATGGGGCAAGGCAGCTCGATCACGTGAGCTTGCCCGAACGATTGGCCGTTTGTCAATCGCTGCTGAGGCTGAAGAGGTTGAGCCGTTGGTTCCCTTCCGTGCTGGTCATGCCGGTCGGGCCCCACAGACTCCCTCTCCTGGTTCCGCTTGGACTTGCGTGAGCCGCGCTTCTGATTGGACTTACCAGAGCGCAAGCCCAGCACCGTCATCACCAGGGAGCAAGCCGCAGACCAGGCAAGCTTCTCCCGAAACCAAAAGGCCAGAATCGTCTATGATGGTGCACACCCTGATCGTGCCTGGCTTTATGGAGTTCTTCTCAGCTTGGATCAAGAACTACCGCCATTTCCAGAGCTTGCCGACGAGGACATGGCCATCCTTCAACCTCTACCTGCTGATGATTCTTTGGTTGGTCATGGCGCCCTGTCTGGACGCAGCTTCCTCGAGGTTTCATCAGTTGCTGAGTGTGAGTGGTTCTGCCGAGCAACAATGCTGCATGCCTTGGCCAACAAGCCGATGCGTCCTGAGGTTTTTCGGTTTGCCTTCTACCTCTACGGGCGACTGAAGCTGGTGCGTTCTGCTGCAATCAGGATGATGAAGGGCGACTCCAAGTCAGTTCTGAAGAGGACTGCAAATCCCTCGGCGATGGAAGCTTCTCGATGCATTCAAGTTCCACTGCAAGTCATGGAGAACGACCCCAACCATTTGGAACTTCACTACTGCGACGTCATGATGTTTGAGGACAACATCGATGAGAAGCCTCCTGGATCTTCAGATCCCTTGCTTGGTGCTGATCGCACTGTGCCCGAGGAGATGGTCTACATCCTGCAGGATGAGGAGTCACCTGGTTTGGCAATCCTGGGCTCTGGTTTGACCAGAACCATGCACGGCCGACTTTGGGCTGAGCGTTTTGAGGAGAAACTCAAAGAGCAGGGCAAGCACCCCAAGATCCAAAAGAAGAAGCAGATCTTCCGTGGAGTTGGAGGTCAAACTCAGTCTGAATGCGTCAAGGCATTCCCCATTACACTTGGTGGTGTGCCTGGTGAGATCTACTCTGCAGAAACCGAAGGCGGTGTGCCTTTGCTGATCTCACGACCATTCATGGAGAAGTTGTCAACGGTCCTGGACTTGAGCCGTGGCACTGTCTCTCTTGAGGCCATTGGAGTTTACAACTTGCCTCTGCAGAAGACCTCCAAGGGCCATCTGGCTGTGGATTTGCTTGGTGATCGTCTTCCTGATCCTCACATGACTCTGAAGCCCTGCAACAAGGACGAGGAGTACGAGGACTACAGCTCTGTCAGCCCTGGCATTTCGCCAAAGTCTTCTTGGGCATCAGGAGCTTATCAGCTTCCTTCTGATGCTCACGACAGTGATTATGGAGATCAACAAGTTGAAGAACAACGTCATGAAGACTACATGGAACATCTACGGGCTGAAGCTGAGCACTTTGAGGACGTCATGAAGTCCACTGCCGATGAACCTGACCGACATCATGGTGAAGGTCTGATGTGTGAAGATCTGACTACTTTTGAACAACTGCTGCAAGAGGAGAGCTTCCTTGTCCGCAAGACCACTGCCAAGAAAGGCAAGAAGCTGGACACTATGTGCCGCATCGTGGACCCTGATGACTGGGACAAGAAGCGCATCCTCCAGAACAAGAACCTTCGAGCTGTCTCCAAGTCCCCACCATCTGGGAAGACTTGGATCAAACAACTTTTTGCAGGACAAATGGGTTTGACTTTAGCTGCGGTGGTGATCGGAATGCAGGTGGCAACCCCCTTGGACTTGTCTTCAACGTCATGGGATGCTTCTACACCTGCTGGAATCAAATGGATGAACCGAGACATGCAGGTCGAGGATCCTTACCTCACCGTGATCACACACCCATGCGGGCCCTGGGGTTCATGGAGCCGTTTCAATTTGGAACGTGGTGGTTCTGCTGCTGAGACTGTCCTCGCCAAGAGAGAGGAAAACCGCCCAGTGCTGAAGGCCGTCAACAAGGTGATCAAAGATAGACTGAAGGCCAAAAGGCATGTTTTTGTCGAACAGCCCTGGGGATCGGCATCACTTGAAGAGCCTGAAATGCATGATGTTCGTGACTTGATCGAGTCCGGAGACCTCATCATGATCAAGGTCGACGGCTGCATGGTTGGCTACATTGATGCCGAGAGCGGTTTGCCACATCGAAAATCCTCTTGCTATTTGACTTCCATGATTGCGGCAGAGAGCGTCTTCTCCAACCACATGTGCAATGGCGACCACAAACATCAACTGGTCCAAGAACTGCACAAGCTGCTGAGTGGCCATCGAAACTCAACTGGATGGTTTTGGAGGCAGTGATTCCACAGGCTTCCATCGAGGCCTCTGCAGTTTCAGGTGTTGAAGAAGCATTCCCTTCGGAAGTACGATCTCTACCAGATCAACAACGAGGTCAACGGAAACGTCAAAGGAGGAGAGGACGGGTGCTCACTTTGTCAGCACCACAGCAAGCACCACTGGAACCACCTATGGCTTTTTGAATGTGGTCGACGATGCGACCGGATTTCAGGTGGTGAGTTGCCTGGGAGAGCTCAGAGGTGTTCCTGCTGCTCAAGTCATTTTACGACATTTCACTGCAAGCTGGAGCTCTTGGGCTGGACTTCCAACATCCATGCAAGTTGATCGAGGCAAGGAATACCTTGCTGAGTTTTCCAATTACCTCCGCCAGTTTGGCGTTGAGCAAGAGGTGATGCCATTGGAGGCACCATGGAAAGGTGGAAAATGTGAGAAAGCAGGTGGACTCTGGAAAGACCTTTTCTACAAGACCGTTGTGGACTCACAGATCCAAGGTCTCAGCGATGTGATCCTGGCCACCAGCATTGTCACTCAGACCAGAAACTCCTTTCCAAGGTTCAATGGCTACAGCCCTATGCAATGGGTACTTGGAGTTGGTGATCTACGACTTCCTGGTTCACTACTTGATGGTGACACTGACCCCAACCTAGAGGTCTTGGAAGCGGCTGAGAATCCACATTCAGCCATGGCCAAATCGCTCAACATCAGAGAGAGCGCACGGGTCGCACAGATCCGTATGGACACAGATGCCAGAGTTCGACGAGCTCTTCTGCATCAATCGACTCCTACCAGAGGACCATACCCAGTTGGAGCTGACGTGTACTTCTTCAAGGCACAGAAGCCGCGCGATGACCAGCGCAACTACAAGTGGTTTGGGCCTGCTCGGGTCATTGGAGTTGAACTTCGCAATCCAAGACGCTTGGAAGATGAAGACCCTGCAACAGAAGGAGGCCAACCACACTCCTACTGGCTGAGGTATGGGCCGTCTGTGATTTTGGCCACTGGCGAACAACTTCGTTTTGCAAGTGAAGATGAGCTGCTGGCAGCACATTATGTGCCGCACTATGCTGAGCAGCCTGATCAGGTTCGAGGAGCCCGACAGTACTTGGATGTGAGGTCACACACAAGACCTTTTGGAGAGATGCCGCATCATGGACTTTCAGATGGGCCTCTTCCTCAAATCCAAGAAGGGGATGATGATGTCGCAATGGACTTTCCTGCTGGCGATACCCCTGGACAACATCAACCAACTGCGGGTCCTGCTGCTGTTGCAGTTTTGCCACAGCCACCTCAACCTGGAGAACCTGCACAACCTGCTCTACCAGGACCACTTGCTAGTTCACCAGATCGACGACAACTGACAGAACCAGAACCAGCACTTGAACCAGTGCCGCCAACACCAAGAGCAACAACCATTCATCAAGATCAACTTCTAGAGACAACAGCGCAAGAGAGCATGCGAGGCCAACAGGCACTCCCCTCTGCTCTACCTGCTCCACTACAACAACCTTCTCTACTTCAAGCACAAATGGACTTTCAACAACCTCCACCAACAACATTGCACACTGCTATGAACAATCCTGATCGGCTTGATGGGCTGGGACCAATGAGAACCACACGCCATGCTGGACGTGATTCGGTTTCTGGACCCTACCTGGCCGAGGAGGACATCATTTCTGCAGGGACCTACGGCACGACTGCGGACGATGACTGGGAGATCATCTGTCCTGGGATGGAAGATTCAGTCAGGAGGATGAGGCTCAAAGAACTTCTCTCTGAGTCTGATGATGAGTTTGAGAACTACATCCTGACCGATGTCCACCCTGCCGAGGCCTTCCTTACTGGCCGTGCTGTGAGATCTGAAATCAACCTGAAGGATCTCAGATCGGAAGCTTTTCGATCAAGCTATGGCCAAGGAATGGGAATCCTGGATGAAGTTCAACGCAGTGGAGGTGCTCACCGAGGAGCAAGTCGCTGCTCTTCCTCAAGATGCTGAGGTGATTGGAACTCGGTGGGTCCACACAGACAAGAACAAGAAAACTCGAATGATGCTCGCTGCAACATCGAAGAGAACCAAGAAGACACAGGAACAGATCGATAGAGAGCACCCCTTGTCTGCGAAGTCTCGCATTGTGGTGCAGGGGAATCAAGAAAGTGACACTGGAATTCGATCTGACTCGCCTACGGCATCACTCCTGGCCTTTAACCTGGTTTGCTTTGTTGCTGTGATGATGGGATGGTTGGTGAGAGCCTATGATGCCTCAACGGCATACCTCCAAGCGAAGGGCATTGCAAGACTTTTGATTTTACGACCCCCAAGACCTCCACCTCCTGGAATCAGTATCCACGACCTGTTCAGAGCCAAGGGCAGTATCTATGGCACCAAGGACGCTGGCCGATCTTGGTGGATCAAACTCTTGCAAGATGCCAAAGCCGAAGGTTGGATCCCTTCGAAAATTGAAGCTGCACTCTTTTTCCTCTACGATGGAGATGTTTTGGTAGGTGTCATGGTAACCCACGTGCCACGTGGACGACCTCTTCGTCTGCGGAAATGGCTCCAAGTATGAGAACGCCATGAAGGTCCTGACGACCAAGCTGCATCTGAAGGAAAATTCTGGGTCTTTCAAGTTTTGCGGGAAGAACGTGACACAGTTGGAGGATGGCACGATCACCCTTGACCAGAAAGAGATGATTGAGGTCCTGGAGTACCAGCTTATCTCCAAGGATCGACGTACGAAGCCAAACCTTCCACTGACCGAGACCGAGAAATCCCAGTTCAGGGGCCTAGTTGGTTCAATGGGCTGGATTACCCGCCAAACAAGGCCTGACGTTTTGGTGAATGTGAGCATGGCTGCTCAGACAATGGGCAACCCAACGGTGCGTGACATCTTAGACCTCAACAAAGGCGTCAAGATGCTCAAGGAGACCAAGGACGCCGTCTGGTCCTTCAAGCCTTCAAAGATTGACCTGACCAACTGCATGGTCTTCACCTGTGCCGACAGCTCCTTTGCCAATATCAATGGACTGAAGTCCCAGTGTGGCTACATTGTGGGTCTAAGCCTTGACTCGCTACCTCAAGGAGACCCCACACCAGTGCTGATTTTGGAAACAAATTCGAGCTCTATTGAAAGAGTTTGTCGCTCCACCTTGGCGGCTGAATCAAACGCTGTGCTGATGGGCGTGGAAGCAGCCGACTATGTGCGCTCCATCTTGGTTGAGATGACCAACCCTGGTGTGAAAGTGCGAAACTTGGAGAACGAGTTCGTGAAACGACCTCTCCTGGCTTTCACAGATGCCAAGGGTTTGGAGGCCACAGTATCAAAGGATGCCGGGCAACCCTCTGACAAGAGAGTCAAAATAAATACTCGTCGCCCAGATCAAGGAGATTTTGAATGAAGGTCGCAGTCTGGAGGAAGGGTCAACGACCATCCACTGGTGCGATACGTCGCCAATGGTTGCAGACGTGCTGACGAAGCTGGGTTGTGAGAGGGAGCTGATCCTCGACGTTTTAGCACGAGGAGTCTGGCAATTGGAGCCATCCGAGACAGCCAAAGAGAAGAAGAACCGCATTCGAATGGATCGGCAGTTACGCAAGTACAGAAAGAAGGCTGATGAAATGGGTGAGGACGGGTGAAAATTTCCCCAGCATGTGCAGACTTCCACCCATCTTCATTTCACCTTCCGCTATCCAACATTACCGCTCGAGGGCGCCCTTCTGTGAAGGAAACTAGGTGCTTCAGAACTGCTTCGCCGCAAGCCAGTTTTTGATACAGTATATATAATGAATATATATATATATACATATTCATATACAGTATATATAATGAACATATATATATACACAGTATATACAATGAATATATATATATATTATAATGAATATATATATATATAATGAACATATGTATATATATATAATGAATATATAGAGATATATACAGTATATATCATGAATATATATATATATATTATAATGAATATATGTATATATAGATATATTTATTAAGGGGCTACGCCCCCTGCCGCCGACCCCAGGCAGGGTAGCGTGAATATACTCAAGACGGCACACAAGTATGCAACGCATGCACAGCCTTTGCCTTCGTTTGCCGTCTTGCTCATCGCACGAATCAACGCCTGGCCCGCTTGCGCCAACGCGAAACCCGCCACCGTCACGCAGCAGACGTTCGCAAGGAAATTCAGGAAATACACGAAGCAAGACAAACTTCCACGCGAGCAGAAGCTCCCAAAACGGACACTGCCCACTCATCGAACCAGCAGCTTGCTGTCGGGCCTGACACGGTTACGCCACAACTGTACACATACATCTGCCCACACTGCGCCAAATCTGTGCAAAGCAAAGTGGCAACAGGACAAATCGATCACCGCCGAGGTGATGGTTGCGGCCACGAATTTCGCGTTGCAAATGGCTTGCTTGCAGGTCGCACGCATACGCACACGTGTCCGACATGCAGCGCGGTGGTGCATTCAACAAAAGCTTCCGGCCGAATTCAAGTAACTCATCGCACTCCCAACGGAAAGCAGTGTTCCACCAACCACTGGCACGTGCATAGTTGATGGAACCCTCCGGGCAACGGCTCCCACTGCCTAACGTTGCTTTCTGAACCTGCAAGAAAACTAGCTCTCTTCCAGCTGTCAACGCTCACAAACGGCGCCCTCGCCACAGCAAAACAGCAGGGCCCTGAAGGACGGACCGAGCCTCCGGGCAACGGCTCCCACTGCCTAACGTTGCTTTCTGAACCTACAAGAAAACTAGCGCTCTTCCAGCCGTCAAGGCTCACAAACGGCGCCCTCGCCACAGCAAAACAGCAGGGCCCTGAAGGACGGACCGAGCCTCCGGGCAACGGCTCCCAGTGCCTAACGTTGCCTTCTGAACCTAGAACCTACAAGAAAACTAGCTTTCTTCCAGCCGTCAAGGCTCACAAACGGCGCCTTCGCCACAGCAAAACAGCAGGGCCCTGAAGGACGGACCGAGCCTCCGGGCAACGGCTCCCAAACTAGCTCTCTTCCAGCCGTCAAGGCTCACAAACGGCCCCCTCGCCACAGCAAAACAGCAGGGCCCTGAAGGACGGACCGAGCCTCCGGGCAACGGCTCCCAGTGCCTAACGTTGCTTTCTGAACCTACAAGAAAACTAGCTCTCTTCCAGCCGTCAAGGCTCACAAACGGCGCCATCGCCACAGCAAAACAGCAGGGCCCTGAAGGACGGACCGAGCCTCCGGGCAACGGCTCCCACTGCCTAACGTTGCTTTCTGAACCTACAAGAAAACTAGCTCTCTTCCAGCCGTCAAGGCTCACAAACGCCGCCCTCGCCACAGCAAAACAGCAGGGCCCTCGCCACAGCAAAACAGCAGGGATTGAAGGACGGACCGAGCCTCCGGGCAACGGCTCCCAAACTAGCTCTCTTCCAGCCGTCAAGGCTCACAAACGGCGCCCTCGCCACAGCAAAACAGCAGGGCCCTGAAGGACGGACCGAGCCTCCGGGCAACGGCCCCCACTGCCTAACGTTGCTTTCTGAACCTACAAGAAAACTAGCTCTCTTCCAGCCGTCAAGGCTCACAAACGGCGCCCTCGCCACAGCAAAACAGCAGGGCCCTGAAGGACGGACCGAGCCTCCGGGCAACGGCTCCCACTGCCTAACGTTGCTTTCTGAACCTACAAGAAAACTAGCTCTCTTCCAGCCGTCAAGGCTCACAAACGGCGCCCTCGCCACAGCAAAACAGCAGGGCCCTGAAGGACGGACCGAGCCTCCGGGCAACGGCTCCCAAACTAGCTCTCTTCCAGCCGTCAAGGCTCACAAACGGCGCCTCCGCCACAGCAAAACAGCAGGGCCCTGAAGGACGGACCGAGCCTCCGGGCAACGGCTCCCACTGCCTAACGTTGCTTTCTGAACCTACAAGAAAACAAGCTCTCTTCCAGCCGTCAACTTCAAAAGCGCCGTCAAGGCTTCACAAACGGCGCCCCTCGCCACAGCAAACAGCAGGGCCCTGAAGGACGGACCGAGCCTCCGGGCAACCGCTCCCACTGCCTAACGTTGCTTTCTGAACCTACAAGAAAACTAGCTCTCTTAAGGCTCACAAACGGCGCCTCCGCCACGCCCAAACAGCAGGGCCCTGAAGGACGGACCGAGCCTCCGGGCAACCGCTCCCACTGCCTAACGTTGCTTTCTGAACCTACAAGAAAACTAGCTCTCTTCCAGCCGTCAAGGCTCACAAACGGCGCCCTCGCCACAGCAAAACAGCAGGGCCCTGAAGGACGGACCGAGCCTCCGGGCAACGGCTCCCAAACTAGCTCTCTTCCAGCCGTCAAGGCTCACAAACGGCGCCTCCGCCACGCCCCAACAGCAGGGCCCTGAAGGACGGACCGAGCCTCCGGGCAACGGCTCCCACTGCCTAACGTTGCTTTCTGAACCTACAAGAAAACTAGCTCTCTTCCAGCCGTCAAACCTTCAAAAACGCGCCCTTTCCGGCCGTCACAAACATTCAAAAACGGCGCCTTCGCCAGTCTCAAAAAGGACGGTCCTGAAGGACGGGCCGGGCTTGCGGGCGACAGCCCCTAGTCAGTCCTCCTCTAACGCGCTCCCCCTGCTGGCGGCAGGGGTCGGCGGATATATATATATATATATATGTATAATGAATATATATATATATATATGTATAATGAATATATATATATATGTATAATGAATATATATACATATGTATAATGAATATATATATATATTTATATGTATAATGAATATATATATATATATAATGAATATATATATATATATAATGAATATATATATAATGAATATATGTATATATATATAATGAATATATGTATATCTATATATATACATATATATATATTTACATAATTATATATATTTCATGGTGTTTCTCCAAATTGACTGGAGCCAAGTCCCACCTTCTACTTTCTTGGCCCAGGACATATGCGCTGATGACGCACACACTGGCCTGGAATTTCCTTTCATTCCTCTCCCTGGTTCTGAGCCTCATATCCATCGTGAAGTGCCTTTGATGTTGAGGTAGCTGGGAGATTGATCAATCCTTCAGCTGCACCACTGGCCCAGGAGTGGTAGTACAGAATTCATAGGTGGTGTCCAGATGCTGTTCTGATATGATCTTATATGCAGTTATGGAGTTAACAAAGTCATGGATGATTTTCCGCAGCAACAATGCTAGTCATGAACTTTCGATTGGTGCGCCCAAGAATTCCACAACGGCTCCAAACAGCCTTCCAAGCTTGACTTTCTTGACATTTCAGACCCCCCACCTGATTCTGAGGTCGTTCTCCCTATTGGACATGTATCCACACGTGTCGCGGGAGATCAACGGCCAGCCCATCCTGGTTGGACTGGTGAAGCCCGAAGCTAGCTTGCACCGAGCGGTTGCAGCAAACAATCTTCGAAGACTCCAGTCAAGTACTGTAAGGGCGGTTGCGGCTTCAAATTGAAGCCAGATGGAAAATTACATGATCGAAGCTAAGCCCTTGCCGGCTTGCTCCCAAGGCAGGTTGGGGACATGATTGCATATACAGTGAGGCCAAGCAAGGAGCCCATCGATCCGGGTGGATTTGTTGCCACCCCCCCAAGTTTCAGACAGTTTAGCGATACATATACACAGACAAAGTCACAATCATTTGCTTTGTCTTTATAATTCCGTGGACATTTTTTTTCAATGGGAAACAGCCAGAACCACGAGAACAAATCTAAGAAACGTTGTAGATGCTTGGCAAGCTTTGAGCGGGTGGTAGCCACATCGCGTGCCTACATATACATAAGATTACATAAGCATGCAACCATACATCCATGCATTGCATGTTGTTCTTTTCAAACAAAAGATTGTGCATGGTTCGCATGGGCTGGGCTTGTTGGTTTCCAGCTATATGAAGATCATTTGTTCCCATTTGCTGGTTCTCCCCTAGGAAAAAACAGCTTTCCAGTTGGCCGTTGTCTACAGATTGGTGGAAGTGAGCACCCTGGCCGATGAGATGTTTGAGAACATCTCCGCACGGACAGAACATGTTGGCAAAGGAGCGTAGGACTGCTGTGTCTACGTGTCAGAGAACAATTTCAGGATACTTTGCTGTGCCCGTGACGGTCGCGCATATGTATTTTTGTAAATATGTAAACAAATAAAGAAGTAAATAAATGAATATTATATATATGTATATATATACAACTATGTGTGTATGTATAATATATATATACATTGACATATATATATAGATACATTGACATATATATATACATTTACATATATATATATATTATATGTATATGTATATGTATATAAATATATAAATATGTTTACATATAAAAATATGTATACATACATATATATATTCTGAAAATAGTTATATATATATATATGCATGTATGTATACATTGAGCCCGCTGTGCGGGTACGACATTTCCACCCGCAGACGAAGACGAATTCCGAAGACGAATTCCCCGAAGACGAATTGCCCCCCGAAGACGAATTCCCCCCCGAAGACGAATTGCGAAGACGAATTCCCCCCCGAAGATGAATTGCGAAGACGAATTCCCCGAAGACGAATTGCCCCCCGAAGACGAATTGCCCCCCGAAGACGAATTCCCCCCGAAGACGAATTGCGAAGACGAATTCCCCGAAGACGAATTGCCCCATATATATATATAATATAAATATATATTTATATTTATATTTATATTTATATACACATAAAAAAACATATACGAAAGCATAAACGACTTTGCACATGTACGTATGTACATACATAACTAGATCTACTGGGGAACGTTTTTGTTAGGATGTTTCTTTTTTTAGGTCGAGACCAAAAATCCCTAAATTCCCGAATTTGAGGGAAGTGCTCAACCATGGTAAAACCATGCAGAAACCACATGTTCATCATCATAGCCAGAATCCATGAGCTTCAGATGGTGCAGTTTCCCATGAAATTGATAGACTTTGGTGGGTTGGTTGTTGGTCCGTCCATGGTTTTCCCGGCCAGCCCTTCAATCCCTGCTCGTGTGAATAGCTGCCGCGGCCCTTGCAGCCGAGTGTGGATCCTCCGGATTCACTTGGTATGATTGGATGTGGAAATAATTGAGAGCTAATCTAAACGTTGACCACATCATTGGTCTCTGTTTTTTTTCTCCCTGGGAGTGGGGTGTAGCGTCATGATGTTGCCATTCATCGAAAGCACCAGCCAAGTACCTTTGAAGTACTCGATGGCGCGTTGCCCTTGCATCCACACTGCGGCTTAGCAAGGGGGCCCTTCCAATGAAGTCCTCAGCCACGGCGCAACTAAACGCAAGGATGCTATATGGTCTTGCCCCTCTGTGCAACTCACTTTTGTTTTGAAGCAAAATATGGTGAAAGTCGTGCATCCCGGGCTCATGCACCCACGGCGGTCTGTGCAGCGCATGGGCCTTTGAAGCCAATTTGGCATAACATCGCATGCAATGCATACCACTTTCCAAAACTTTGGTGGCTTGGTTTCGTTCCTTAGATGTTGTTCGATGCTCAAGTCAAACGTTATCTTTTGGAAAAAGACTTTCCAGTTGACTTGCGCAAGGGTTGAAAACACCTGCTTAGCACATAATGGGGTAGTACGTTGAAGAGAAACTGTTTGCCCAGGCAAGAATCCATAAGTACATCGGCGGGTTGGCCATCTTGTGCAAATTTCCAGGCTTCTTACAAATAATCAAAGCACACTTCTCCCATATTCTCCGTGCAATTTCACATCGTTCAGCGTCGAAGCTGTGTTGGCAAGCGCCAAAGGGTTCGGGTGGGTCGATCAAAAAATTGATTTGACTAGATTCTAGCATATGCCCTCACACCACCTGAAATTCAAACATAAAAGGAGTAAGGCGCCCAGCCTCATGGTTATGAGATGGGACGCGGCGCCACCGTTCGACAATTTCGATATTTTTTTTCCACGTGAGCGGCTCCAACCTCAAAGGTGTTGAGGTTGAGATAGCTCAGGAAAATAGCCGGATCATCTTGTCCCAAAATGAAGCAAGCAAAGAAGCTGGTAGCTGAGCATGAAATTTATATGTCAGCAGGGACGCTGGTACCCGTGCCATGGACCTGCTTTGACTTGGGAGGGAGTCGCAGATTCGGGCCTCCACTCCACGGCCAGCAAAAAGAAGCTGGCTGCAAGAAAGAGACTGGCAGACAGAAACTGGCAGACAGAGCAATCTGCCCGCCAGTGTTTTTGTTGCCTGTTCCTTTTCTTTCAGCCAGCCTTCTTGCTAGCCACGACTTGGCAGCCTCATGAACAAATCAGTTTCCAATTCTATGGTCTGAAGAAGCGGCGACGGATGAATCCAAAACATGTCAGGGCCCAAGAAAGATCATGAATCAAGAAACATATGGCGATCAAATTCTTTTGGACTTGCTGGTGAATATGCACAGCATAGTTTGACGCGCCAATGGGTTTGCAATGGGTCGCGATGAAACATTGCCATTGCACTTTTCGAAAAATATTTGAAATGTTACAAAATTTAAACGCCTGCCTCCCAAAACCTAACACCTGGTCTTAATGAATCTTCCCTAAAATTCTCTGTTTCAAAACCTACTGTCTCGCTCTCTGATGTTTTCACATCTTTTGGTCTCCAAACTCTGTTGTGGAAACATCACGCTGCATGCTGCTGATCTTATTCCAAACTGCGCAAAACATTGGCTTTTCACAAGTATATGCATCCTGTCTGTCTCCCGTCCACTTTTTTTGCATTCCCTAATTCGCAACTTATTCCTAAGTGCACAAAACATTGTGTTTTCACAGGTAAGTGCAACCTTCCAGTTTTTCCTATTCCCTAATTCATCCTAATTCGCAACTTATTCCAAACTGCAACACAGGTAAATCCTGCATGTGTCTCTCGTCCCATTTTTTCCTTCTCTCTAATTCACAACTTATTCCAACATGCGCAAAACATTGTGTTTTCACAGGTAGATGTGCATGTCTCTCTCGTCCCATTTTTTCCTATTCCCTAATTCACGAAAAAGTCGTTTGACGTGCCCGTACCAATGCATTTTGCGACTTGAACGGCATGAGACAGTTATTCCAAACTGCGCAAAACATTGGCTTTTCACAAGTATATGCCTCCTGTCTGTCTCCCGTCCCCCTTTTTCTATTCCCTAATTCGCAACTTATTCCTAACTGCACAAAACATTGTGTCTTCACAGGTAAGTGCAACCTTTGTGTTTCCCGTCCAGTTTTTTCTTTGAATAAATTCCGATTCCGAAACCATATTTCGACGCTTCCGCAACCAAATTTCGGCGATTCCGCGACCAAAATCAGACACGCTTCCGCAACCAAGAAAAGGCGCTTCCGCAACCAAAAAAAAGCGATTCCGCAACCAAAAAAAGACGATTCCGCAACCAAGAAAAGGCGATTCCGCAACCAAAACAAGAGGAATTCGCAACCCAAAAAAGGCCATTCCCCAACCACCATCCGCACAACTCAGAAACCAACATCCGCGTCACAATTGCGGCCACACTCAACATGGCATCGTCTCCAGATGCGGGGGGCTGGGGTGGGGTGGGGTGGATAATAACGTCCTAGCAGCTGCGTCCTTCCTCTGACACACTTGCGCACACTCAACATGGCATCGTCTCCAGATGTGGGGGGGGGGGGTGGGGTGGGGGTGGGGTGGGATAATAATGTCCTGGCAGCTGCGTTCCTTTCCTCTGACAACACTTGCGGCACACTCACATGGCATCGTCTCCAGATGCGGGGGGGTGGGCTTGGGTGGGTGGGTGTGGTGGTGGATAATAACGTCCTGGCAGCTGCGTTCCTTCCTTTGACACACTTGTGGCCACACTCAACATGGCATGCGGTGGGTGGGGTGGATAAAACTCCTGGGCAGCTGCTTCCTTCCTCTGACACACTTGCAGCCACACTCAACATGGCATCGTCTCGAGATGCGGGGGGTGGGGGTTGTGTGGGCGGGGTGGGGTGGGGTGGGGTGGGGTGGGGTGATAAAACGTCCTGGCAGCTGCGTTCCTTCCTCTGACAACACTTGCAGCCACACTCAACATGGCATCGTCTCCAGATGCGGGGGGGTGGGGTGGGGTGGGGTGGGATAATAACGTCCTGGCAGCTGCGTTCCTTCCTTTTCAAAAATTTCTGAGCGAATTAGCAAGGTCAGGCATGTATCTAGGTGACACAGCCAAGACGATGCTTCGAAAAAAACAGAAATGCACACCGCTTCATTGCTAAACCATGCCATTTTGGTTTCCAGGTGTCCTTGGTTTCGGAATCATCCTTGGTTTCAGAATCATTTTTTTTTGGTTTCAGAATCATTCTTGGTTGCAGAATCATCGGTTTTGGTTTCAGAATCATCCGGTTTTGGTTTCAGAATCATCCCGTTTTGGTTGCAGAATCATCCTTGGTTTCAGAATCATTCCTCAGCCTTTTTCTATTCCCTAATTCTTATTCCAAACTGCAAAGAAATATGTCAAACGAATTAGTCGTGAATTAGGGAATAGGAAAAAACGGGACGAGAGAGACATGCACATCTACCTGTGAAAACGCAATGTCTTGCGCATGTTGGAATAAGTTTCACGACTAATTCGTTTGACATATTTTTTTGCAGTTTGGAATAAGTTGCGAATTAGGGAATAGAAAAAACTGGACGGGAAACACAAAGGTTGCACTTACCTGTGAAGACACAATGTTTTGTGCAGTTAAGAATAAGTTGCGAATTAGGGAATACGAAAAAGGGGATGGGAGACAGACAGGAGGCATATACTTGTGAAAAGCCAATGTTTTGTGCAGTTTGGAATAAGATCAGCAGCATGCAGCGTGATGTTTCCACAACAGAGTTTGGAGACCAAAAGATGTGAAAACATCAGAGAGCGAGACAGTACCAACTCGGGTGTGGGGCATGCCGCCCAACCCACTTGGTACCGTAGATGGACGAAATATTGAAACCCCTTCTATCCGGTACAACTTCCTCGCCGCCAAAGTTCAGTGTTAATGTAACCTGGAATGCATTAGCCCCAATGGACAAAAAATCAACCCCCTAACATCACTTTTGGTAACACGCGCGCTGAAACATTGAGATTTGGGGGTGCGGGGGTTCAACATAGTGCGTGCTGCAGGGTTTGAATATTTTGTCCATCTACTGTACTATTTGAAACTCTACTGTTTCAATACATGACAATCCCTGATGAATGTTGCCAATAACGTTGTATGCAATACTCCCGGTTGTGAAAGTCGTGGCGGTTGTATACTTTTCTTGGATTTAGGTTGGCGGACCAATTTTAGGAAGTCGTTGCGATTCCGGCGTTTAGGTGAAATTGGTACACGCACTTGATGAATTGCACAGGCTCTAGATATATGTTGCACTAATCAGTACCTGCATGAAGCTGCATGGAAAGTCGCTCCAACATACACCGCAGGAGCGATGCTGCAGACTTGAGCCATGCTGGCCAAGCGCTGGCGGCGGTGGCGAGACCTGGGTTGTGATGAAAATGATGGTGCTTTTGCAGGTTGTAAAAGTGCAGACTCAGTAATGTGCAAGAACATATCAGCTTTTCAGGCATGAAGATGTTCGCTGGAAACACAGTGATGCTTGGACGCCGTGAAAAGACATCAGCATATATCAAAATAAATTGAAGGTAATCCCTGTTGATCCAGCATTCTTCCAAGATTACGCTTGGTCTTTGGTCTTTACCTGAATGCCTCGAGTCATAGGAATGAGGAGTTACCAGTGCAATGATCTTTGCAACATGCGTATTCAGTATCAAACCATGGATCATTGGGGCCATCATGACTCATCAGCTAAGAGGGGTTTGAATCTTCCCATGGCTCCTTGGATCAAGTGGACGCACGGAGGGCACCTCGAAGGTTCCAAGAAGGAGAAAGGCCCAACGAATGCTTCACTCCACTGGCAGATCGCGTTGCATTGTGGTGTAGCAAAGCCTCACGAGATTGGAAAGGGTGGCTTTATCAAAATTAGACCGCCGGCTTCCTGCTTTACCGACCGCCGGCTTCCTGCTTTACCCACCAGACCTTTTTAAATTTAGGTTTGTCTGAAAATAGCGCATCCCCAAGTCCCAGCGTTTACCATGATTTTCCCTGCCTGGGGCTTTTTGCATGACTCCAGACTCCAGGGCATCAGGCGACGGCGGGTTCCTGAGTGAAGTTGTGAAGAGTTCTTCCATTATTGCGTGATTGGATGGACAGCTCTTGTGCTGATGTTTTCCAGCCCCTTTACTCTACTTCTGCCTTCTTTTATGATCAGTCAGATATTATTCAGTTTTGCTTGATTATTGAGGTCGTGAGCCATCGAGCTGATCGGGCCAAATCCCGGCCATTTCCTCTGCTTCCATTTTTCCCATGATCTGACCCACAGGGCTGCTGTTGCTGGGAAGCAGCTAGCTCATAATCGTTCTACAGCTTGAGATTGGTAAATACGATATTAGCTGTGATTGCCAAGCACAATCGCAGTGCTCAACAGGAAACGGATTGTGCAACAGATTGCGACAGAACCCATCTTCATTTTCTATTCCTTCCCATTCAATTTCCTTCTATTGCTATGGTTGATTCACACTAGGAAAAAAGCGGCTACAAGGCGCCAAGGACTTTTGCAGGGCATCACTTTTAAAGTGGCGACAGGCCATACAAGTAAAGCAGGCCGGCAAATCCAGCACCTGACCGTGGTAATGAAGTGGTATACACTAGGATGGAAGTATAGATCAACAGGTGCTATAGGTCTGCATCATGTCGCGTTGCTGCCAGCAGATCCCCCAGCTGACCGCTACGATGCGGATCGCGGGAGACAGGGTCCTTTTGTTTTTCAGTGTGCGTGGTTGAGCAGAGTCTTGTCAGGCGAGTCATTTGCAATCGTGGCAACGGCTTTTTCTTAGTGTAGCTTTTCTTGGACAGCTTGTGTATTTTTTCCTTCACGTGGGTTAGACACGCATTTTAACTTCAGATGTTTGCAAACGAGCCAGCTGGGCAGGGGAGAAGCAAGTAGACAGGGGAAGCCGTTGTACATCTGGGCCGACTTGGCTTGCTGCTGGCCCTTCCATTTTTGCATTTGCAATCCTGGGCCTTCCAAAGCAGGCGCAGGGCTGCTTGAAACTGTGTCCACAACTTAGGCTTGGCTACTTATAGCTTCAATGCGCCTACGTTGAAAAGGATTGGCATCGCGTGGAGGCAAAAGGGGGCATATTGCCCTACCGGAGAACATGGCTGTGGCCAGTGCTGGGGTTGAGGTCTCTGGAATGTCCCATTGATCGAGGTGTTCTGTCGGGGCCAGTTTGTTGGCCAGGTACAGTTCGAAATCAGCGATTGCTAAAGACAGACCTGGTTCCAAACCAGTTGAGCAGTGCCAAGGGGGCCCAGCATGCTGGCATGATCCATATGATATCTGCGCCTTGCCGATGGGTATATGTTTCATCCAGCAAGATCTGAAGTCATCACAGTTCTCCAGTGGAGTTGGTCAAGGTCATTTCCAGCCCTTTGTTGATAATCCGCAAATTTTGATCATTATGATACAATGACATAATAAGGAATGCCGCGTTGTGCTACGTTCAATCCTTGTGGACATTCCCCACTGCCATTTTGTACTATCCTTTTCTTTCTTCACCCTTGGTAGAAGCCAACCCAACATCACCGGAAAGGCTAAGTCCATGAATTAAAAGGTCAGGATGTTGTACAATGAATGGCTCGAGTGAGAAACCATGTTCTTTTTTGATTGGTTCCTGTTTCTGGTAGAGACAAGAAGCATCGAAGATTGAGCCAGAACTATTTTCACACGTTATTTGATTTACATTATGTACGCGTATCTAGATGCCATTTTCATTAAGAAAATGTGCAGTACATACATGCTCGCATACATACATACATGCATACATACATACATACATACGTACGTACGTACATTACATTAAATTACATACATACATCCATACGTATGTACGTACCTACGTACATGCATACATACATACATGCATACATGCATGCATACATCCATCCATCCATCCATCCATACATACATACATCCATACACACATCCATCCATCCATCCATCCAACCATCCATCCAACCATACATACATACATACATACATACAAACGTACGTACGTACGTACGTACGTACGTACCTACATACACATACACATACACATACACATACACATACACATACACATACACATACACACACACACGCATACACATACAACATATATGCATGCATGCATACATACAGGCATACATAGATACATACATACATACATACATGCATGCATACATACATACATACATACGTACATACATACATACACACATACATACATACATGCATACATACATACATACATACATACATACACAAACATACATACATACAGACAGACAGACAGACAGACAAACAGACAGACATACATACATACTTAAAAACATGCGCTCAGTATGTTTCAACGTGCTGCATATTACATGACACTGCACTCAGTCTTTTTGAAGTTTACATGGCATTATAATACGTCTACCATACATTAAATTTTTAAACATCACCTCACAATCACCTCACGCCCAGGCCAAGCATACATACGCACGTACGTACCTACATAAAATTCAAACAAGGATGCATACACCGTGTGCGTCCAAACCCTATTCTGTATAGGCCCTCGGAGAAAGACCTAAACAGGAATCGTGGAACCTATCCAGGAGGAGGGTGCTGCAGCAAGGGTTCAAGATGCGCACGGCCAAGAGACATATTATTTTGTTCACTATTCTCACAAATTCTTGAAGAGAAGCATCAAAAATATATTTTGATATACAATGTATGCACAACGTCAGACCTGACCGTGGACAAACCGCGTGTTTGTTTTTCCCAGGGCTTGGAAACGCATATCTACGGCGTACACACCAACATGGACAGGGGGTACTAGAATTTTCACCCCCCAAACAATGGGCAACAATTTCGGCTTCAATCTGGATTTTCTTTAAGACGCAAGAATTCAAAAACAGACAGTTTTAAGAGGTTGAAGGCTATTATTTACTCGGTGGCAATTGTGGTTTTTAGGTGAAGTCCTTTTCCCGGATAGCATCGCATCTCAGAATGGCATACCATGCCATCTTAATCCACCCCATGCACTACCCTACCATGTATGCAGACATTACGCACAGTACACACACATATACTCACTAAATACGGTGCGTGCATGTCAATCACCAACAAAAAACATGGTGTATTTAGATCCTTGCGGGCAGGGCGTCCAGAATCCATGTTTTTTGGATCGAAATGTAGCAACTTTTATGCTTGGTATGTTTTAGAAAAATACCAGTCAAAGGAAGTTTTGCAGAGAAGATCTGAGTTGCGGAAAGTGACCAGTAGCATTGCCCAAAAGACCATTAAGTCCAGTTGGCACGTTCCTGAAGTAGAGAAGTAGCTCCATAGATCAAGTCCAGTTGGCATGTTCCTGAAAAGTAGAGAATTAGCTCCAAAGATCATGAAGTCCAGTTGGCATGTTCCGGAAGCAGAGAAGTAGCTCAAAAGACATTGCCGTAGGATAGAGTCAGGTAGGGTAGAGTAGAGTAGAGTAGAGTAGAGTAGAGTAGAGTAGAGAGGAGAAGAGTAGGGTCGAGCAGCATAGAGGGGACAAGAGAAGCGCAGACCAGAGAAGAATAGAGTGGAAGAGGATCGCCTTGGCACTGCCACATCGAAGATGAGCTTTGAGTGGTAGGATTTGCGCGAGACATTTTTTTCCGGGTAAACGGCTGTTCCGGTGGAGGGTTGGCTCGCTTGCCGCTTTGGATTCGAACCCTGCTCGATCTGCGCGCGCACTGTACCTGAGGTCTTGGTGGCCTTTTTGTCTCATGTTGTTGACGCTGTGCCATGCTACTTTGCAGCTGTTGAGGTGCTTTATGTATTGGAACTGCTGCATCAAGGCTACTTGTTCTTGAGCAAATGTGTTGCGCTTCTATTGTGTTTTGCAACTCGCTATTGGAACTCTGCTACAGCATTTAGCTGTTCGGATTTGTACGAAACCTTATGTTTTTTCCGGCAAGCGGGAGAAAAGATGGCTCGCTTGCGCGACGGTTTCGATGCTTTGAATTTGAATCCTTCTCGATCTTTGTGCGCACTGTAACTATAGGGTCTCCAGGTGACTTTTTGTCTGTTATTGCTGACGCTGTGCTATGGTGTTTTGCACCAGGAGGCTTCGAGTCGCATGTTACTTAGGCCTTTGGAGTAGATATGGCATTTGGATTCGTAAGGTGAAATAAAACTTCGAGCGTGAAACTTCACGAGTTTTAACGGCATTTTAACAGAGTAGTAACGGCTTCACAGGTTTTCAGAAAAGGAGAGGTTGCATTTTCACGGAGTAGATGTGGCATCAGAGATGCAGCCGAGTGGGCGAAAGTAACTTGGGACTTGGAGCCTCTTGGCAAGTCAGTCTCTGCAGATTGCAGTGGAGTGGCTGCGTCAAGGTTCCTCGCTGCTGCGGCTGCATGCGTACAATGATTGTCTTTTGCAACAGAGAGTCGTACATCTTATTGAAGTGCCTGCATCAAGGTTGCGATGGTGATGTGTCCCCAGACTTTTCTCCATTTTGGTGTTCATGAGATTTTACCTTTTAAAATTCCATTTAAAAAGTGCCCCAAAATCAGCTGAAAGGCGTATATCGTATTGTCGGCTGCATCAAGGTTGCCGTGGTGATCTTTCAGCGATTTTCCTCCATTTTGGCGCTAAGAATTTTCCCTTTAAACATCCTTGTAAAAAGTGCCTCATCCTTTTTTTCGAAATCCAGTTTTGGAGCTTCAATTTCTGTTGCGGTTGCGCGTAGTTTTTGCCATTCGGTCTCTGCAGCTGCTGTGTGTAATATTATTGTCTTTTGCAACTGAGAGTCGTGAATCGTATTGAAGTGGCTGCATCAAGGTCGATGGTGGTGATTCCACAGATTTTTCTCCATTTTGGCATATTTTGGCGCTGGTGATTCCTTAAAAAAAATCCTTGTGAAATATCTTTCATTTTTTTCCCTTTGGTGCTGAGATCCCTTTTTGGAGCTGCAATTTCTGCTGCCGTTTTGTACGTGAAGGCTTCTCTGTGCAAAAGGTTTGTTCTTTGTGTAAAAACTTCTCTGCGTAGAAGCTTTTCTGTGTAGAAACTTCTTTGTAAAAGCTTCTTTGTGTAAATGTTTCTCGGCGCGCAAGCTCTGTGTAAAGGCTTCTATGTGCAAAAACTTCTCTGTGTAAAAGCTTCTTTGTGTAAAAGCTTCCCTGTATAAACTTTTGTGTGTAAAAGCTTTTCTGTGTAAAAGCTTCTGTGTGTAAAAGCTTTTCTGTGTAAAAGTTTCTGTGTGTAAAAGTATCTGTGTGCAAAGGCATCCGTGTGTAAAAGCTTCTCTGTGTAAAATCAAGACAAAGTGACAAGGAGACGGGGAAAAAAGGGTTGAGAACGGTGGAAAAAATGAGGAGGTTGAGAAGAGCTGAGAAGAGGCGGGGATGAGTTGAGCAGAATTCAAAAAAGCAGGGCTGGGAAGAGCTGAGAAGAATGGGGGAAGAGCTGAGAAGAGTTGACAAGAGGTGAGAATAAATGAAATGAGTTGAGAAGAGGCGAGAAGAAATCAGAGGAGTTGAGAAGAGCTGGCACAGGTCAAGAAGAGATTAGAAGAGGTGGGTGAGGTGAGAGTCATTGGGAAGAGTTGAGAAGAGGTGGGAAGAGTTGAGCTGAGGTGGGGAGAGGTGAAAAAACTTGAGACTCAAGAGCGGTTGAGAAGAGTCGTGGGAATAATTGAGAAGAGCTGAGATGGCCCGAGAAGAGCTGCGAAGAGCTGAGAAGTGGTGGCCACAATTTAAAAGGGATGAGGCAAGATGAGAAGATTTGAGGTTCCACTCCAACTCCGACAGACAAACTTGTCTTTCACTCCTATGGTATAAAATTCCTTGCTGCTGGAAACTTCCGCCACCCGCCTCGTGCGGGTTCTACTTGTATGTTTTCCATTCTTAGCATTGATTTGGAAGTAATTTAAATGGTTGTTTCCCACACTTATTTACCTTTGATGTATTGCTGCAAACAAATTTTGTTTGTTAATTTTCAGCAGCCCCCGAAGAACGCGTTTCGGAGTCAGATACATGCTCGTATGTGTGTTTTGTTTTTGTTGCATGGGTGCATATGCATGTATGCACGTATGTATCGGTCAAATCGAATTCATCCAGGAGATGTGCTTTGTTGCTTAGGCTATAGCAAACATTTGTCAGTCACATGACCAAAATTCCAATTCGCGGGTGGGCCCTGTATAATCTTGAAGATTGAGGGTTTCGATTTGTCTCGATGCATTGTGTGTCCACAGTCAACATGTGAAAGAGCCTTTCCGGGTATGCAGTGTCGGATCAGGTAGTCAAGTTCTATTTTTTCCTTTGTTTCAGGCAGGACTGGGTTGATCCAGGGGGGTTGGAAATTGTGAACATTGTCCTACCATGTCCTAACAACCGTCGCCACCTGTGCCTGTGACATCTTATTGCACCACTGAGAGCCACTATATAAATGTTCTTGCACACCAACAGAACGCCATTACATGAGCTTGTTTGAACCTGATGTGCAAGTGCTGGAGATGTACTGTTTCAGGTGGTGGTTGATGAATTCGAATTCTTTGGCCTGCGCTACAGTGGTGTGGTGCTTTGGTCTTGCGACTGCTTGGTGCAAGCCGTGCTAGTCATGAAATACACGAACTGGAAACCCACCAAGTTGCTGATCGGATCGGCGATGACCGGGATGCCAGAGGATGGGGGAATGCATGGGAATCCTTATCCGCCTGGGATTTTGCAGGACTAGATAAATAGGCAAGGAGTATGATAAATATGAACCTATATAGGTAGTCTCGCTTTCAAAGGTCCAACTGGAGTGTCCGACATGAGTTCTTGAACTTGCGCAGCTGTGCGGCAAAAGGGCCCTGGTGTTGAGCAAGGTTTTTGTTCAGCAGGCTCTTGGTTTAGAACCTGCGCCAGGTGAAAGGTGTGAGAATGTTGTTGGGAAAGGATGTCATTGAATTTTGTTCCAAACAATGCCTGATTTCTCCAAAATTGAAGAACTGGAAAGCCCCACAAGGCAACTTCTTCCAATAATGAGCACCAAATGTTGTAGCGGGGACGAGGAAGGAAGGAAAGACAAAGGAGGTGGTGGAGGATCAAGAAGTAAAACAAAGTTGTGTGTGACAAAGTTGTCTGTGAAAGATGGTGTGACAAAAAAAGATGGTGAAGGTGGATGTCGCCAAGTGCCACGCCTGCCATGCAAAGTGCCGCGGCGTCACCGGCGATGAATGGAGACCAAGCGCGCCACCAAGTGCAACCTGTAGCACGCCTGCCACGCAAAACGAAGGTGGATGCAAAGTGCCGCGGCGTCACCGGCGATGAATGGAGACCAAGCGCGCCACCAAGTGCAACCTGTAGCACGCCTGCCACGCAAAACGAAGGTGGATGTCGCCAAGTGCCACGCCTGCCATGCAAAGTGCCGCGGTGTCACCGGCGATGAATGGAGACCAAGCGCGCCACCAAGTGCAACCTGTAGCACGCCTGCCACGCAAAACGAAGGTGGATGTCGCCAAGTGCCACGCCTGCCACGCAAAGTGTCGCTGGTCAAAGTTGTGTGTGAAAGATGATGTGTGACAAAGTTGTTGTGTGACAAAGGTGTGTGTGAAAGATAATGTGTGACTAAGACCTGTAGCACGCCTGCCACGCAAAACGAAGGTGGATGTCACCAATTGCCACGCCTGCCGCGCAAAACGAAGGTGGGTGTCGCCAAGTGCCACGCCTGCCACGCAAAAATAAGGTGGATGTCGCCAAGTGCCACGCCTGCCACGCAAAGTGCCGTTGGTCAACGTTGTGTGTGAAAGATGATTTGTGACAAAGTTGTTGTGTGACAAAGGTGTGTGTGAAAGATGATGTGTGACAAAGTTGTTGTGTGACAAAGGTGTGCATGAAAGATTGTGTGTGACTAAGTTGTGTGTGGAAGAGGATGCGTGACAAAGTTGTGTGTGAAAGATGATGTGTGACGAAGTTGTGTGTGAAAGATGATGTGTGACAAAGTTGTGCGTGATAGATGATGTGTGACGAGGTTGTGTGGGGAATTACATCGTGCCAGCTTGAGCGCGGCCTCACAAGCAGTCGTTGAACAATGTGCGGTAGCATCAACCCTTTGCTCAGGTTCCAAGAGTGTGAGCATCGCCCCATCCGATGCCGTACAAAAAGAAAGCAAAACGCGGGCGCGAGATAAAGTTTTCATGTCTCGAAAGGAGCATCAGTTAACCCCTCGACAACAGATCCTGATTTCAACGTTGCCTTACAACCCCCACACATGCTGGAGGACCGGAGCAATGGGTTGCTTCTTCCTGGGCAATTGTCATGATCATTCGTGATCCCATCGTTAAGGCCTTGTTTCTTAGCTACCCCGTCTCCCCGAAAATGGTTGGATGACCATCCTTTAAACTTTGTAACGAACAAAAAATTTGACCATGGCTCGTGCAAGGACTCAAGATTCCTCTGCGGTCTTTCACATGGACCCAGCAAGACTCGGCCATCCTTAGTTGATTGTGTCCTATCACTCCTAGCAAGTCGTTCAATCTATAAAGCAGGTTTTCGTCCTGATGCGTCACAAAAAAATGAATCCGGCTGCTTGGAAGTCACAGCCAATCACCCATGAAGTAGAAACCGATCCTCAGGTTGATGTTTGCCATTCCCAACACCATCGGAACTTACGAGCCCGTGCTGCTGCGGGGGTCTGCATCTCGAGCATTTCTTTCGACTCCAGCTGCGCTGCATGTGCGGGGCACATGTGGAAGTGGAAAAACCATCTGGGATGGGGTCAAAACTTGTTTGGGTCAAAACTTGTTTCCTGAAAAAAATGTGGGTTGATGAACACCCAACGTACAGGAGTTATTTTGATGTTCCCCAGACAATTCCACGGTTTTGAGCCATCTAAGCGGACTGGGCAATCACTGATTTCATGGCAGATGTTCCACCCAAGAAAGTTACCTATCTAGAAGGGTTGTGAAATGCCTTAAGCCTACTCCTAAGGAATAAAAAATAAAAAACGAAAACCAATGCAAAAAAAGCAAACCACTTTTTGAAAAAAACAAAACCAAAAGCAAAAAAACAAACAACTATTTTGAAAAAGCAAAAGCAAAGCAAAAACAAACCGGATATACATTTATATGCGCTTGTTTTTTTTTCCGTTTTTTTTCCGGATTTTTTTCGCACTTTGTTTCGTTTTTTTTGCTTTATGTTTTTTAATTTTCGATTGTTTTCTCGTGTTTTTTCTGTCTCAGGTGACCTGATGACCGGGACCGTCGAAAATGTAAAAAAATGTGGAAAAAACGAAAAACAACGGAACAAAAGCGAAAACAAAGCGGAATAAAAACGAAAAAAACGAACAAAAAGTGAAAAAAATGAGAGAATAACGGAAAAAAACGAAACAAGACCGAAAAAAAAACGAACACAAATAATTGTTGTTGTTTTTTTGTTTTTTTTCTAATTGAGGTTTGGATTTGGTTTTGTTTCTATTTTGAATTCGTTTTGTTTTTTATTTCATTTTATTTTTCTATCGTTTTATAGAAATTGCCTGTAAGCCGTGTCACAATAGAAGGGTCAGTTGATGCGTGCTGACAAGAGATTGCTTGTGCTTCTCGGACATGACGCAATGGCCACAATGTTGGGGAACTGAGGGCTTCTTGGGACCCACTAAGTATAGCGACGCAAGTCCCCTGAATGAGTTTCTTAAGTTGGAGATTACATGATGTCATGCTTCTGCTGGGCGGACCTGTGAGGTCAGAACGATGCAGCCTCCACTTGATAGGATAGGTACACATTGATCATCATGCCACAACATCCCTCGGTTGGGCACGCTTTTTCATACAATATGTACGTTAAGGATTGTGGTTGCCGTGAGCTGGTTTGTGCCCACTCTTCTTTCTTCCCACTATCAAACGTATTCCTCAGGCGGCAACGTTGGTACGTTTTTCGGTGGATGATTGAATTCTCCATTCGCAGAGCATAACATGATAATAAAGCATGATACGATTCAATTCACAAACAGTTGTGTTTTAGTGAAACATGACATGATCACAAAAATCCACATCCCTATTCAACTTGTCATTTTGTTTGGCTCGCAGCCTGGCAGGTGCTGACACATTTGGGCGAACTTGTCTTGGTTTTAGTCTACCTCTTTCACTTTAGGGCTTCGGATGTCTACAAGCTTTGGGAATCTCATGCTCTTTGGCTGGAAAAATCTATGGCCAGAATGGGTTGGGAGGACCCGATGGGATCCAAGGTTTTGGCACGTTTTCCCCATGTCGCTTCAAATTATGCTTTTCCTTGGGAAAGTTAGGTGCAATTTCGTATCATCCCCACCATTCTAAGCTGTGATTCCACATTTTCACTGGGAAAATGCCTGTTGAGTCACTCATCGTTCTCATGGGGCCATGTTCGAGGACATTTTTTGAATTTTTGGCACAATAAAAATATGACCATGATCAAGTTCCCCCTTGTGAAGTGACATGGCATCGTTCTCTCGCACATGTCAAGCAAAGATCGTTCTCATGAAAGGCAATCTTTCTCACTGAAGAGCAATCATTCTCACCAGAAATTTCCCTGTGGAAATTGCAAAACAGTTTTTCACCAAAAAAAGTGAGAAGAAGGATTTTTGAGAAGAATGGGTAGGCATTCTTTCCGCACTATCATTCTTCTTAAAATCATCGTTCTTCTTGAAAACATGTGTGCAAGAATGGACAAACAGAAAACCAGCAGTCAGTGTTGAGGAGTTGACAGCTGGGGTCGGAGGATGGCAACTATGGGCTGGTGGAAAAAGGGGAATCTCTGCAGTTCCTTTGGGCAAGGTCAGTATCCTGTGAGTAAGACTGGTGAACGCATCTGACACCATAAGACTCTGGATCTCCATGTTTGATCCAAAAAGCAGAAGTTGAAACAGCTCTTCGGAAAGGGCAGGGTTGGATTAGAACCATAAATGATTTTGCTGACCCGAGCCTTCAATGCACATGGCGATCTATTTCAGATGCGTCAAATCTTGTTCTGGTGGCCAACGTTGATTTGCTGTGAAGGGGTCGACTTTCTGAATGTACATTGGACATGGTTCCACGGCTGTACTGATTGATTGTCCACTGCCCCAGGCTTGGACACGCTTTGTCCTAAGATATTACGCAGTCTGCAACGTTGCCAGGCTGTTCGGGGTTGGTTTGGAGCGTTCTTGCGCGCTTAACTCATGCATCCTAGCTCCGTGCCCAATGCAAACTAGACCATGAGGAACGAATCCATGAAGTATGTTTCAAGCAACGTTTGACAGTTTGACCCCCTTCTGACATGTCCATGTGCATTTCGACTGCGCAGGCTTGCACGAAACGGGGTCCGCGGAATGAGCGTCCCGCATGTTACCTGTAAATTTCCGTACAGAATGGCTCTTGTGACATGTCCGTGTGCATTTCGACTGCGCAGGCTCGCACAAAACGAGAAATCTCGCACAGACATCTCGCCAAGAGACCCCTTATAGGGAGCTTGTGCAGAGATCTTGCCAAGGTCTTATGGTGATCTTGTTCAGAGATCTTGCTAAGAGACCTCGTACAGAGGTCTTGCCAACAGAGCTCTTGTAAAGTTCTTGTGGAGAGATCTTGTACAGAGACCTGGTGAAGAGAGCAGCGGTCTTGTTCAGAGATCTTTTAAAGAGAGCTTGAACAGAGATCTTACTTTGAGATCCCTCACAGAGATCTTCTATGGATATCTCTTATAGAGAGATCTCTTCAAGAGTCTTTCCAAGAGACCTCTTTTAAAGATCTTGTGCAGAGATCTTGCCAGGACACCTCTTATGGAGATCTTGTACAGAGACATTGCATAGAGATCTGTCGCAGAGATCTTGCCAAGAGGTCTCTTACATAAATCTTGCCAAGAGAACCCTTCTAGAGAGCTTGTACGGAGATCTCATAAAGAGATCTTGCCAAGAGATCTCTTATAGATACCTTGTCCAGAGGTCTTGCCAAGAGACCTCCTATAGAGATCTGTGTAGAGATCCTGTACAGAGATCTTGCCAGGAGACCTCTTTTGGAGATCTTGTACAGAGACCCTCGGAGATCATTTGTAGATAGCTTGAACAGAGATCTTATTTTGAGGCCCTTACAAAGATCTTCTGTGGAGATCTCCTATAGGCACCTGGTGCAGATAGCCTTACACAGGGATTTTGCACAGCAGCTTCTACAGGAACAGTCAAGGAGATCTTGCGCACGATCTTCCACAGAGATCTTCACAGAGGGAACTTGCAGAATCTGACCTGGTATCTCTTCTTTTCACTACTAGGGTCGCTCTTGTCCTGCTAGCTCCCTTTAGAACCTTCACTACACACTCTTTGGGGTCTCTTGCGGGGATTATTGACTAATTGTTGATACTTTTACATGCATTCTTGCTTGTTTGGAACTTACCTATTGTGTCAGTACCATGTAGGGTTAAAAGTCAACTACTTGGCATGCAATTGTTATGGAAAAAAGTTTTCTTTGCCGCTGCATGGCGACGGTGTTTCTGTACATGTGTGCGTGCAGTTTTTTCAGCACTATGAGTTTGTAGGAATGCATGCCGAGATCACACTTGTTACTCTATGTTGCTCTTTGCCGTTCACAAACACGTTGGATAAGCTTGATTTTGGTTGCTTTCAATGCTTTCCAGCAGACAAGTGCCCCGCATGTGCCACCTCGTCCTCTTTTGCCAGGTATATCCTTTTCTTCTTCCTGCAACGGTATTGCGCCTGTCGTGTTGATGACGTCGCACCCTGTGTGCGGGATATCCTCACGGAGAAGGCGAAGGAAAACGCCGATGATGTGGATTTAGACATTCCACTGGACATCGCCATGGCTGCGTTGAGCCCTGGCAGTGGCACAGGTGCCTTCATGTGGAAGGGGGTATTTGTTCAACTGCAGTGACCGGCAGAGATATGCTTGCGCAACACATCAGCATAGGGCTTTGGTTCCAGATGGCAATCCAAAGGGGATGACGTAAAATCCACCCAGCATCCAAGGTCTTGATGCTGAGAAGTTTTGCAAAGAAATTGCAGCAATTGCACTGAAGTCTTCCTATGTGGCCGGCATTATGTGTCAAGTAGTCACTGGCCTGGCTGGCTTGGCATTTTTGATTTTGTTTTTTGTTCTATTTTGTTCCAAAGGCCCTTCTGGGTGGCCTGGGATCTGACACAGGTTGCCCGCAGGGAGGTGCATCGGATCAATGAAAATGCGGAGAGCAGCATGATCAGGGCTGGGAAAGCGGTATTGGATGCGATGCAGCAGCATGCTATGGTTCCGGAGGTCCAAAAGGCAGGAAGCCGGGCACTCTTCCAACTGGCATCTGGCAGTGCGTCCAACAAAAAGAACTTGTATCAAAAGGATGCTGTCAACATATTGCTGAAGAGTGTGGAGAATCACCGCGAAGCCGCTCGGAGTTCTGAGGGGATTGCCAAGAAAAAGGTTTTACACCTGATTTCACCATCTGCATTTTGGCAACAGTTTCATTGTGTTTATAACGGCTAGCGCCCCGGTACAGCCGACCCGTCTTGTCAGGGGCGAGGCACTGCCAGGCTACCTAGCAGATCCTATTTGGTGATTTCTGGCGGGCCTTATCGACATCATCATGTAAATCCAGCTTCTCTCCCAGCAGCGGCGAAGCCTGAGTCACTGAGCGAACAATTTCCGTTGTAAGCTGGTTTGGAACCGGCCGCGCAGTTCAGGGAAAAGTGAGCTCCCACTGTGTGAGGCGATAGGGTGCTTTGAGGAGCAATCATAGATTACCATGTTTCCGCGGGATCCGCGATTTGCAAACTGTAGCCCCGCCTGACTTCCTGTTGGGGTTGCTGCAGTGCCGGCAGGACCAAGAGCCCCAAACGGCAATTTCAAAACCCGGATGAACTTGGAGGCGTCTGGGCGGAGGAAGCAAAGTGCTTAGCCGCACTTTGAAACTTAAGATTTAAATCCATTTCGAGGCCTCTGGCAGTTACAGGTTCGAAGCCCTTTTTATCAAAGATGAACTCGGCGAATGAGCCTCTGGGGCTGACTTGGAGGCCTGGGCTTGTGGTCCCTGGCCGCGCATGTCGCTTGCGCTCCGACAGACCAAGCACCAAGAGTGCCCAACAGCAGTTTCGAAACCCTTGAAAGATTTTTAATGCTTGCCGCAGGCTGGCTTGCAGGCGCAAGTTTCGAAACCCTTAAGGCCTGATCTCGAGACCAACTTTCCAGGTTAATCTTTTAATGCGGTTCTGCCGCGCCCTGAGCTCAAGCCTCCAAGTCAGCTCCCGCGAGCTGCCTTTAGCATTTTGGTTCTGCCAGTCTGCCCTCGGTTTGGGCTTGTGCCGCCAGCACACTCAAGAATGTCTAACAATAGGTGCGAAATCCTTGAAAGCAGGCCTTGCACAACGAAGGGCAGAACATATTTTTGCTGTTGTAGGACCTGAATATCAAGTATCGACATCCTTGGCCTATGTTGGCAAAGCTTTCGGTGATCCTCGGCGCCGCCCCGCCTTCAGGGGCCAGCGGATAGATTGGAGGGAGTTTGATCAACGATATTCTTGAGATCATTTGAAGTTTGTGAAGGATTGACCATAGCAAGGCAGAAAAGGGTTTACTAGGCTTTGTTAGGACACCAGGTCCACAGGGGTTTTCAGAAAATTGGTGTCCTGGGCCTTGATGGTGGGCTCGGTGATTTGCGCTAGGTTGAGCAAGGTGGAACATTCAACGGCCAGTATGTAAGGTGTGGCAAAAGCAAACCACCAATTTATAGTATATTTAGCATAAATCCGCTTTTTCAGGCCCTATTTCAGGGGGAACCATACCAACATGAACGATACATTTTTTGGTGTCCCCCCTTCCCTCTTTCTTGAGTGTAAAATTGGTCGCCAAATGTCCCCCTATGTGTCGTTTTTTTGGACCCCTTCCAAAACACCTTGAAACATGTATCCTATATGTGGGTGTGGTCCCCTCACCTTAAAAGGGCCGTGATTCTATACCTGTATTACAAATAGAATTTGCACATGACAATACATCTTATTTATAATTTTTAATGTATGCATGTTTTTGCATGTGATGTATGTCTGTCACCTGCGCCATTCGGGCATGGCTGTAGCTTTGCCCGCAAAACCATAAGTTTTCCATGGCCCACATACTTCCAAAATAAGGAGCATCCCAGGGTGATTTGGTCCGTGTCAGGACCGAAATTTGCGGAGCGCTGTGTTGTTCGCCTTAGACGTCTTAGCTGGAGACGAGGAGATCCGACGTCACTTGGCCGAGCTGGCCCTACAGGGGGCGAGAGTTGGACCACAGGAGTCATGGGGATCTTCCGTTTTTTCAGGTTGGCTATTGGTATCACTGCTGACCCCGTAGATGCACCCACAAAAATGACAAAGGACCATAGCTCAACCCCTGGAGGATCTCTTGACATGGGTGCTTGAAAGCCTTGGCAAGGGCTCTGGCCCTCGCAGTGATGAGTGTCGCAAGGCTGGGTATTGTAGTTCGCGACCGCTCAAACCATTTTGATAATATGGACCTACACTCCCGTTTGTCTAAGCACTATAGAAAGATATCAGGAACAGAACGATGAAGAAATCGCTACCCACCAGCTATTGCAACTACAACTGGTTTCCATGTCGTTTTTCACAACAAATATTCAAAGCTTGAGCTGACTGTTTGGATCCATGGTGGAACATCATGAACATGTTGGCAAGGCTGAGAGGGGATGGGAAATTCAAAAGACTTGTGTGCTGCTTTGCGGAAGTGACGGGGTCTGACTGATCCTTAGGCAGCTTAACATTCGCGAGCCTGAACGGGTCACAAGTCAGCCTAAAATATGGCCAAGAAGCGCAAACCACACACGCAGACGGCAAACGAGTTTTTTGATTTCTTTCAAGTATCGCCGTGAAGACTGAGCAGCATCATACCTGGGCCATGGGGGCTCTATTTTTGCATTGCAGTAGGACAGATTGCTGCAGTTTGCAGCCTGCGGATTCATTGGGCAGATTGCATTTAACGATGAGAAGATGCAGCTGAAGTTGATAGAGGTGCGGCTGCCAACTGACGGAATGGAGCCGCCAGTGTATGGAAACACCCAAGAAAAAATGGGCCCAAATGTTCAACCATTTGGAACCTTGAAACTTCATACTTGATTTGCATGTGATGTATTGTATAGTTTCGCAAGTAATGTCAACATCGTATTAATAACCCCCCCTCCCCCCCAAACATTAAGAGCATCAGAATAAAGTTAGGGCCAAACATTCAACTATCGTAAAAATCACCTATGTATTCCCAAATGAATTGCCTAATTGAAAACGAATACATAAGGGAACTTTCCAACAAATAAAAATAAAATCACCTATGTATTCCCAAATGAATTGCCTAATTGAAAACGAATACATAAGAGAACTTTCCCCCCCCAAAAAAAAACACGTATGTATTCCCAAATGAATTGCCTAATTGAAAACGATTACATAAAAGGAACTTTCAAAAAAAAGAGCACCTATGTATTCCCAAATGAATTGCCTAATTGAAAACAATTACATAAAGGGAACTTTCCAAAAAAACAAAGAATCACCTATGTATTCCCAAATGAATTGCCTAATTGAAAACGAATACATACAGTGAACTTTCTTGGAACTTTAGTATTCACAAATGAATTGCCTAATTGAAAACGAATACATAAAGTGAACTTTCTTGGAACTTTAGTATTCACAAATGAATTGCCTAATTGAAAACGAATGCATAAAGTGAACTTTCTTGGAACTTTTAGTATTCACAAACATACATAAAGTGAACTTTCTTGAAAGGGTTTAGTAAGGAAAGGGTTTAGTAAGGAAAGGGTTTAGTAAGGAAATCGACCATTTGAGCCTTGTTGATTTTTTTGCACTCCAGAACTTTTCAGGCAAGATTTGGAGTTTGGAGTTTACTGCTTCCAGCTCAAAGAGTCTTGAGGGCTTCAGAAAGGGTTTGAGAAAGGGTTCAGCTAGGAAAGGAATTGAGAAACAAATTTAATTAACCACCAAAATTTTAGAACCCTGAAATCCAAATACTTTATTTAGGGGTGTGCAAACATACATTATTATTTTGATGTCAGGGGACTTCAAGGCTACCCCCTTTGCGTGATTGTTTTTTGGCATTTTTTGAAAGGGTTTAGTAAGGAAATCGACCATTTGAGCCTTGTTGATTTTTTTGCACTCCAGAACTTTTCCAAAAAAACAAATCACCTATGTATTCCCAAATGAATTGCCTAATTGAAAACGAATACATAAGGGAACTTTCCCCCCCCCAAAAAAAACACGTATGTATTCCCAAATGAATTGCCTAATTGAAAACGATTACATAAAAGGAACTTTCAAAAAAAAGAGCACCTATGTATTCCCAAATGAATTGCCTAATTGAAAACAATTACATAAGGGAACTTTCCAAAAAAGAAAAATAAAATCATCTATGTATTCCCAAATGAATTGCCTAATTGAAAACGCATACATAAGGGAACTTTCCCTCCAAAAAAAAATAACCTATGTATTCCCAAATGAATTGCCTAATTGAAAACGAATACATAAGGGAACTTTCCCTCCAAAAAAAAACACCTATGTATTCCCAAATGAACTGCCTAATTGAAAACGAATACTAAAGGGAAAAAACGGGAAAAAACGGGGAAAAAAAAGTTGGCGTACTTTATTGTGGGGGGGTTTTATTGTTGTGAACCGGGAGTTGGCGTACTTTATTGCGGGGGGTTTATTAACGCCATGTGAACATTACAAAAATTTTAATGCGATAAAAACAAATTGCACGTGTACATACAAGAACAAATGCATGTACTGGCCAGTACCAAAACATATATACACATAATTACACATATGCACCGAGAAAACGCCTCATAACATACAAAGGAAATTTTGGAAAAAAACTTCTGTGCATAACCACAACAAACCATTATCTCACAACTCACTGTAACAAAAAACAATTTTCTCGCAATCACTAGCACAAGAACCAATATCTCACAAGTCACTACCACAACAAAACATTTTCTCACAATTCACTGCCACAGCAAACCGCGCGGCTCACTACCACGACATAACACAATCACACAACTGACTACCACCAAATAACTCACCACCACAACAAATCACGATCTCAAAAGTCACTACACCGCAACAATTCACTATCCCACAACTCACTTCCGCAACAATCCAGGATCACCACTTACTAACGCAACAAGCCACTATCTTACCGCCCACAACCACAACCAACCACGATCCAACGACTGACTACCACAGCAAACGATTATTTGGTGACCTCAGCATGCCATCCAACCGCCAGGCTGGCGCTTTAGTTCTTTTGCTGCAGAGCATGAGAAAACATCGGGAGGACAGAGATGTGCAGCGCGCAGCCTGCCTGGCGCTCCGTAGATTGAGTCCTCTGAGGGTTCAAAGGTGGGGCCGCTGGGCCTTTGTGGCGTGACCCTTTGTGGAGTATGCAAAGTAATTTGAAGTTCCCTTGCGTAACTTGCACCCGGCTTATGTCACTTCATTTTCCCAAGGGTTTGCGACGGAAATTGTCTGACTAGCCACGCGTATCGGGAGACGGTCAGCAGTCTGGATGTCAAAACATGGCCTGGTTTCAGTTGGATGCACGCACCAGCTAATGTTAGATTCACATGACACATTGAGGTCAATTTTCCAAGAACCCCTGGGCATGTCCACAAAATGCCAGCACCCGCTCCCACCCACATTTTCTTTAGCGAAGAAAACGTAATATGCCCAAATTGTTTCTCAATGTCTTTTGGAGACGGTGTGACCATGCTGCGAGGGTTGTGACGGTGATGGGAGTCAATGGTTCTGGTCGGGCTTTGCACTTCTGGGCCTTCTAATCGTCGAAGTTCATTTCGATTACGCACGCTCACGCGAAACGGTCTGCCCGTGGACCTTTGTTTGGGAGTTTGGGATGTCATGTTTGTAATTGCAAAACACAAGCAAACCGGATAGCAGAAACTGATTGGATTTGATTGCTTTTTCTTGCTTTTATCTTGGAATTGTTTTTGCATTCATTTTTTGTGGGTTTAAATTTTAAAATGTTCTTCCTGTTCTTGTTTGTCTTGCTTTGTATGTATTGGTTTTGTCTGTCCATTTGCTTTCGTTTTTGCTGTTCCATGTTCTTCATAAGTTCCTTCTTTAAGTATTTGTTTCCCTGGCCGATTTTGCTGAACTT